>CM056595.1:44667140-45179047 GCA_029721355.1 Tegillarca granosa
ATTGATATCATGTACATGATCTATAAAATATCCGACTGCCACAATAACCATCACAGTGACTATCAATTCTGTAAAATATATCACAAATATAACCATCACAGTGACTATCAATTCTGTAAAATATATCACAAATATAACTATCACAGTGACTATCAATTCTGTAAAATATATCACAAATATAACCATCACAGTGACTATCAATTCTGTAAAATATATCACAAATATAACCATCACAGTGACTATCAATTCTGTAAAATATATCACAAATATAACCATCACAGTGACGATCAATTCTGTAAAATATATCACAAATATAACCATCACAGTGACTATCAAATCTGTAAAATATATCACAAATATAACAATCACAGTGACTATCAATTCTGTAAAATATACCACAAATATAACCATCACAGTGACTATCAATTCTGTAAAATATATCACAAATATAACAATCACAGTGACTATCAAATCTGTAAAATATATCACAAATATAACCATCACAGTGACGATCAATTCTGTAAAATATATCACAAATATAACTATCACAGTGACTATCAAATCTGTAAAATATATCACAAATATAACAATCACAGTGACGATCAATTCTGTAAAATATATCACAAATATAACCATCACAGTGACGATCAATTCTGTAAAATATATCACAAATAAAACCTATTAAAATAATGTAATTGGTTGATTGGAATTCTGCTTTAGGCCACAATCAAGTGAGTCAAGAATATTTTACTCAAGTGTTTAATCTGCTCTTTATGCCTAGTCAAGTGAGTAAAGATTACTCAGTGGTAAGTATTTTGGTCACCTTCAAATGTAGTCAATTATATTACTTAACATTTTGAACGCTATTGGACTCTAACATTCAAGCTGAAGGGTAAGATTCAAAGTTCTTTTTTATATTATTTGAAAGCAAAAAATAAAAATAATAAAACAGCAGATTTTGATAAAATGGTGTTTTAAGCCAAAGTCAAGATTATTTGTAGTGGGTGAAATCAGAGTTCCATGGAGTAATGTGTTTTATGCCCCAGTCAAGATCCTTTAATTATGTGGAGGCAGTCAGTTCTGGGTTGTCAGAGGGCACATGAGTACCCCAAGAAAACCATCAGCCTTCCAAAAGTGGACTGATATTCTTACATTAGGATCTTCTCAAATGGGAATTTTAGATAGGGCAGTGAGAGGCACAGTGATACATAAGCTTGTGATTTAGACCACTGAATCACCAAGGCCCCTAGATCAAATCAGAGTGCCAAAAAAAAAAACCATGTGCTAATTTTAGTAAGTAAGAGAAGAGCTAAAATTTATAATTAATACCTATAAAAGCTAATAGAAAATTCCAGTATAATTCCCATTCTAAAGCTGAGTATATCATATAGTCTGGCATTGAACGTTGGTTCTGTTTGTAAGAATGTTGTTGTACAAGTCGAGTGTAGGCATCACAAAGTAGTAATATTATAGTTAACTTCCAATGTGCTGCCTGAAAATATAAAAAATTCTTCTATTATGATTGGTTTGTCGGTTAGTGGTTTACAGTCAGGATTATTTATTAAAAATACCTAAACAAAATGAGTCTGTTTGTAAAAAGTCTACTTGTAGTATAATCACAACATAGCAGTAATATTCTGCTTAAAAATATTGTGTAATCATTATTAGTGCACTACAAAACTTGTGCATTACTTAAGAATGATTAGATATTTCTACATATTCATTTTACAATATTTGATTAACAAGAAAATATGTTACCATAACCTATACATGTATACTTAAAAAGATTTTTTATAAACATTAAGTACTCTATCCAATACCTGTCTATGAAGATCAAGCATTTAAAAATCAACATACAGAATGAAGTTTTCATGTACTGATTAATCAGTGTCCTACAGTACAGGATGGGGGTTTAAGAGAACTTTTAAAATTTACCCTTTTTAGTAACTGATCTTTATACTTGTACATGAACAATTCATGTTCATGTACATAAACAGGTCTGACAGTAATGCTAAATACTTCAGTCTTCAAGAAAGTCTTTATATAAATTCAAAAAATAAATACTTGCATAATTAATTAGATCCCCTATGTGCTAGCATAATTATTTACAGCATAATTTTATAGAAAAAGAGTTACCTCTCTTTAAATACAGCAGTATACTATAAAGACTGGGTGTATTTTTTTTTAATTCTTATTTTAATTTAAAAAGTAATAAACAGAATACAAAATGCAAAATCCAGGGAGTTTTTATGAAGACGCTTAAAATTTAAGGAGTTATCAAGACAAACTCTAAGCTCAAGACTTTCAACACATCAGTCAAATTCAAGACCCTTTGTTTTATGTATGGACCATTAAAAATATATTTCTCAAGTCCTTTAAGTGAGAAATGTTATATTAAGGTCCAATTTACCTGTACACCACTGTTGTTAAATACATGTCTAAATGCCTGCTTCTTAAGTAACATAGCATCTAATGAGATGATAATTGGATCAAACTCTATATACTTGTCTACAACTTCACCACATTGTGTCTGTAAAAAGAAATATCACATCCTATAATAAGGTCATATTATAAATATTCTGTATGTAAAATACATGTTTGTATGTTCTGCTCTCAGAACAAATTTAAGAAATAATGTTTGGTATAATACTTCACTAAAATGTATACTTTGTTTTCACTATTTAAAGGTCAGAATATACTTATGTTGTTGGCATGACTAAGTGAAATGGAGTGGAGTAATGGTGCTTTACACCCCAGTCAAGAATCTTTCACTTATTTCGAGGCAGTCAGTTCTGGGATGGTGGAGGAAACCGGAGTGCCCAGAGCCACCGACCTTCGGCAAGCGAACTGACAAACTTTCTCACACTAGGATCTGTCCCAAGTGGGATTCGAACCTAGGCAGTGAGAGGTTCTGTGATCTGTTAGCGCACGCTTTAGACCGCTTGGCCACCGAGGCCCCCGGCATGACTAAGTGGTATGGTCACTGATTGCAAGGGGTACTTACGGATTCAAATTTGTTTTAGTCTTGGGACTTTAAGACATGGCCTTTATTTTTCTGTACACATGATAGAGCTGTGGAAAGCTTCATATAAAGAGCTGAGTTGAGTAATGGTGTTTTACACCCAAGTAAAGTTTCATTCACTTATACTGAGGTAGTGATCAACTTATGGGGCATTGGAGGAAACTGGAGTCTCTGGAGAAAACTATCAACCTTTAGAAGGTAACCAACAAACATTCTCTCACTAGGATCTGCCCAAGAGGCAAGTGATCAGTAAGCACACCCTTTAAATGACTTGACCACCAATGACTTCATACAAAGAGGGGCTTTCTAACATAAGCACACAGGCACTTGTTTCTATCAATAATTGGAGAACGTAATATATGCCATATAAATAATGGCATATATATTACGTTCTCCCATTATTGATAGAAACAAGTGCCTGTGCATAAGCACACAAAGAGTTTATTCAGCTAGATAAGGAAAAATCAACACAAGTCTACACAGATCACATCAATAGGTAAAAACATATATGCAAAGTTGCATTATCTGTCTTTTGCAAGTAATAAACAGAACATTGCTATTTCAAGAGTGTAAAAACTGCACAAATTTTGGTACATTTTTATAACAGCTTCTATACGCAGATGGTTTTAAGCCCACGGCGGATGGACTTTGATATTACTAAAAGACTGATAATTTTGTAGGATAATAATTTTTTACAGGTAAGTACCATAGGTGTCTGGGGACAGGAATCTGCATATTTCTAGATATTATTATTTTTTTTCAATTAATGTGAGAACCAAGTATTAGGATTCTGCAGCTTAAAACTCTTTATTTCAACCTTTGAAAAAAAAAACCACAGTGATAGGTGGGTTTTTTTTCAAAGGTTGAAATAAAGAGTTTTAAGCTGCAGAATCCTAATACTTGGTTCTCACATTAATTGAAAAAAATAATAATATCTAGAAATATGCAGATTCCTGTCCCCAGACACCTATGGTAAGTACAATGGTTTGATAGATGTTATCAGGGTCACAGAGGCTTGGTGTCAGGATTTTTGTATTTTTGTTTTAAAGATTATTTATTTGTGTTTTTATTACATGCGAAGTTTATACAAGTTTATACATATCGATAACTTTGCCTGAAATCCATTTTTAACAAACTTCAAAAAATTCCGAAATATTTTTAAGGCCGACATTATTCACACGTATGGTAGAATAACGCATGTTGTTGGCTGGCATTATTCACATGTACGCATGCGCAGTACGATAACTTATATCAGCCGTGTACGGACAAGATGTATGTTCAATGAAGTATATCGGACTATTAAATACGCTTATTATTATAGAGAACACTTAGCCATGAAGTGTTAATATATGCAATATTATATAAATTATATAATAATTATTGATATATTTTTTTATTTAAATATTTATCATATTGCTAATGAATATTTTTGTAATATTTGTATAATATTGCGTTTAATAACTTGTTTAATATTATAGAGAACACTTAGCCATGAAGAGTGATTATATGCAATATTATATATTTATAAATTATATAATATTAACCGATATATTTATTTATTTAAAACATCATATTGCTAATGAATATTTTTGTAATATTTGTATAATATTTCATATAATAACTTGTCATGTTTCCAGATCCAATGATGAGGACGTGGTTCTCACGGGATCCATTTATTTGATTAGTTATCCATCCCGATGATTTGGATTTAATAAAGATTTTACTATTTTGAAATTTTTTCATTGTGTTTTGTTTAAAATGGATAACCAATATGAAAAAAAAATTATGGACAATTAATATATCTGAAGTTGCACATAGAATGTGGATCTCACGAATAAAGAGATCCACCTGATCCATCTGATCACCTCAGATGATTAATTGTGCCGGCCTTACAAATTTATTTATGAAATAATTATTTAAAAAATCACTTAACTACTATTTACAGAGTACTTAACTTTTAATAACTAATTCAATTGTTTTACCATATTACAAAAATCGCTGCAAAAATAAGTTGAATCAGACTTTGCCAAAGACTCAATTGGTCCAAGATCTACGCAAGATACATGGAACCATTCACCGCAATTAGTACATTCAACCATCTCGTCGGTTTTCTGGTCAAACATATTCCTGCAACGGCAATATATTTCTATCTTTTGCCGACCATGTTTTTTTATGTTACGCCTATTTGGCTTTATGAAATGTGGGAATGGGGTAAATTCAGATTGTTCTAAGCATTTTACCAAATGTGCTCTCATTTCTTGTTGATAAAAGAAGAAAGTTGCCGGATCTTTTCCTAAACAGATAACAAGACTGATTGCAATTGCAAATAAACCGCAATCTAAACTACCAGATTGTTGTTGTACTAGTTTATGGTTTATTTCGATATGTTGGTTTTTCCTTTAAAAATTGCACGGATTTGTTTTATCGTTTCAATAGAAGCTGGTTTGTTGAGACTGTCATATAGATTTATATGACCGTCTTCACAATCGATCGTTGAAACTACAATCCAATGTCCTAAACTATTGGGACCTTCAAATAAAATTTGAACCATAGGACCAGAAACGGGTGTGAATAAGTTTATATTTTGCGAATGCAAAGTTGTCTTGAAACCCTGAATTTTGAATTGAGATTTTAGCAGAGGTTGTGTCGCCGTCAAAACCTCGTCTGTTAGCATTCTGCGTCAATTTCATTTTTGTGTTCATTTTCATGTTTAAAGGTAATTAATTGCGTTGACACGAACGCTCAATTAATTACTCAGCATCCTGTGTTCAAGACGTTAATTACATTATTTCATTAACGGACTCCTGTGATCACGTCCTTATCACAATAGTAATCAAAGCGAACGATTGCGTGAACTAGTTAAATACGATTCATGAACACTATTCATAAATTAATAACTTAATTTTTTATCCGTACACACGTCTTGATTTCATTATGTCTTTAAATTTCAATTTTACTTAATAATAAATTATTTTTCTTAATTAATAATTTGTTATAATTTTTTTTTCATTTTAACTAGTGTATTTCAATTATTTTTTTAGATTCTATATATAACATTTTTAATATAATTAGTATTGTCGTTATCAAATTTTTCACATTTAATAAATAATTTATTGGTTTTTATTATATTTTAATGATTTATTTTTAATCTTACCTAGTATATTACACATAATTATTTTATAATCATTCATGATTATTTTATTCTTATACATGATTTTTTTTAATTTCTACATGATTATTTTATTATTATACAGTTGAATCTCGTTATCTCGAACTCCACAGGGAAATGCAAAAAGTTCGACTTATCCGAAGTTCGAGATAAACGATGTGAAAAAAAAAAACCGGCAAAAAAGGGAAGTAACTCCTACAGACCTATCGGAAGTCACTTCCGGTATTATGTAATGCTTATGTCGACAAAATTCTCAGTATTTACCGATGCCTCTGTATCTCTTTTAATACGTGAAAAGCAAGTCGGTTACAAAATAGTGTCGACATTGTTCATCTTCAAGTATTGTGAGATAGTATTCAAGTACAATTTTATTCATAAGTATATCTGTATACCGCTGACAAGTACATGGACTATGTTGCTTTCCAGCTACAAAATATTGTTGACTGTTTTTTTAATAAAAGTGAAATATGTGTGTTAAGTACATTTGTTTTCAGCTACAATGTTGCAGCTGTAAGAATGAAAATTAAAAAAAAATAAAGTAAATATTGTTTATTACACAAAATATCAATAAATTAATATCAAAACAATTCAACCATACAATCATCACTTTAATCCATAAATAATCATGAAAAGAATAAAAGAATGTCAATGTTCATTTCATAAACATCATGTAAACTTTTCACGCATTAGCAATCTGTCAATATTGTATTTTACCGACAAACATCGAGTCCGTTTTGTTCCCCATTCCGGTTGCGCTTTGTGTACTTTAATCACCTCAAGCTTCCGGTTGTTTTGATTGATGTTTAAATCACACAACCACCATGTTAAGCTTGGCAGTAATTAAAACACCCGTTAATCTTCTTGATGGTTTATTTGTTTATGCAACAATAATTATTAACGGATTAAAGAAATCAGAAGGTCAGTGCAGTGTAAAAATAATGAATGTATTGGTTTTAAATCAACAGTGCCAACAGTCACTAGATTTTTAAAATTAATTAAATCTACCAAAAAATATTTTTTCTTAAAATTTTTGTTCGAGTTAACGAATGTTATTTTTCTAGGATTTTTATGCATGGGGACGAAAAATTTGTTTGACATATCCGGAAATTCGAGATAACCGAGTTCGAGATAACCGGAGTTATTTTAGTTAAATAAAGAACAATTCTGTCCGGACTTTTTCTAAAAGTTCGACTTATCCGAAAGTTCGAGATATCCGTGTTCGAGATAACGAGATTCAACTGTACTTAATATTTTTTAAATTCTATCCATATTGTTGTTATCAATCTTTTTAATCAATAATAACTTTTTATTTAATAATTATTTTATCTTAGTATATCAGACATAATTATATTATTATTATACATGATTTTTATCATAATTTTTTTTAAATATTCTACATGATTATTTTATTATTATAAATAATAATTTTTTAATTCTATACATATTGTCGTTTTCAAACTTTTTATTTCATAATAATTTTATCTTAAATGGTTTTATTAGTTTGATAATTTATTTCATGTATTCTTATATTACTCATCGTATCGTATTAAATCATTGGACCATAGGTCCGATATACTTCATTGAACATACACCATGTCCGTACACGGCTGATATAAGTTATCGTACTGCGCATGCGTACGTGTAAATAATGCCAGCCAACAACATGCGTTATTCTACCGTACGTGTGAATAATCACTCCGTATTTTTAATGTTATATATTTCGGAATTTTTTTTAAGTTTGTTAAAAATGGATTTCAGGCAAAGTTATCGATATGTATAAACTTGTATCAACTTCGCATGTAATAAAAACACAAATTAATAAACCTTACAACAAAAATACAAAAATCCTGACACCAAGCCCCTGTGATCAGGGTAGGGGTTGTTTAGAAACACCATTACCGTTTTATCTGTACAACCCTGACTTACGCAGTGTTCAAGTTTGATTATTCCGTTCTTATAATCCCGGTACAATTCTTCAGCTTTGTTGCCACAGTTGATACACCTTATTAGGGACAATTTTGCCATGATTAACTCTTAAAAGATTATAGAAACTTAGAAAACTGGCTCCAATTTATGGTCCCAGGTTTGACAAAAACAACTTTCTGTTTCATCTATGCATAGCTTCTTCTGTAAATAGACCACCTTTAACAAACTAATGCTCTGTCACTTTTATGTATATTCTATAATATTATACTTTTATGTATGCTTTCTAAAAATAAAAAGAGTGATTTTGAACGACCTGATAATTATATTAGCCTAGGTAAAGATTATTGGGTTAATATAGCGTGGGTAACGATACATTTCAACTTAACCCGAATAAGCTCCTACGGTTTATCAACTGGCGTGGTGATAAATTTATTTTCGAAGTCATGAATTAATATTGCTGTTTAAAGATGCAGAAGGCTCCAGATGATAGTTTAAATTCATCTACTGGAAATACAGAAAAGTATAAATTTCTGAAACTGAACTTCACTTAGTTCATACGAAATAAATCCAAATTGGGACATTGCAGCTCACTTGGTCATACCACAATATCTGAGGACTCCTACAATAGTTTCTGTCTTATTGACGCTTTTTAAACCTTTTTTAAAAACTTTTTAAGATTCTATAAATATATTCCAATATTGAAATTTTATGTTATTGGAAACAATGTGCATGTTTTGTTACATGTATTATTATATTTTTTAGTTTTCAAAGACATTAGATTGTCAGAAATCATGCACACAAAAACTGTTGAAGAAATGGAGGGGAAGAAAAGACTAAAAACTGAGAGCAAAATGTTCATATAGTTTGGTATTTGTTTAAAATATATAGAATATAAAATTTGTATGATTACTGAACACGTAGTAAATAAGTAAGCTATTTTGATCAGTCTTTGATCATTGTGTTTCATATGCCATATTAACATTAACACTAAAGGTCCTGAATTTTTATCTAGTCTTCATCAAACTGGTCCCAAGACGACACTCTTGACAAAAAAATTCATATGGGGTACATTAAGCCAATAAATAGGACACTAAGTTAAATCATAGAAAAGCTTTATTTACACTCTGAAGATCAAATATTTAACCCAGGGCTCAAAAAACTTCGCCCTATATTTCCAAAAAAGTGAAGTTGCCCTTATTTTTGAAACCCATTATTGGAAACTCTGTTGTGTTAAGCTATCTAACTATAAAACTCAAGCTGCTGGCAACAACAAGTGATTTACAGGTGTCGTGATGCATGTTAATCATCCTGATGGGTTGACTAGTTAGTGGATTAATGCTTCATTAAAGGACTTCTTCCACTCGCCTAAGATAATAGGCAGTTAATCAAAGATATTTTACAGTCTGATTATACATCAATTATCTGATAGAGTATTCCTTGTGTTATGAGTTTTCAGCAATATTTGTATGGGATCAGGCCTGTAATTTTTCATTGAAATTGAAAGTGATTAAAACCACTGTGATATCAAAGACAGATAACTTATTTTCAAAATAAAATCATTGTATAAACTTTAACACAAGTATCTACATACTAAAATGAGACATCACCGGTCGATTTGTTTACAATGCCGCCATTTGACAGACATATGAATTCAACATATTTCATTGGTCAGGTCAAAGTTGAACAAAGTGATATGCTTTTGGAATGTAAGGTGGTTCTTCTCTTTTCATAGATAAGACAACCAGTTTAAACACCTCAAAAATTGCATTCCCCAAAGAAAATTATTTTGTGAAAATATGTTTATTTTTAATAAATATAAACTATCAAAATTCTTTTAACAATATTTTTATAATTTACTTTCACATAAAATTTATATTGCCATCTGTATATTGTAAATGTTACATATGAAAAAGTTATATAACAGTCTAATTATAAACTGCTCATCTCTATTATCACTATTTATTAAAAAGAGTTCAAATACTTAAAACATATAAATAAATATTTAAAATATTTATGATAAATAAATAAATAAATAAATAAAATTTTGAAACAAAATCAGGATGAGATCTGGCTCCTGATATGTATGAGCCAAAAATTAGCCAACTTTAACATTAAGGAGCCAGTTGATAACAAACTTGAGCAAATTATTAAAGATAGCAAGCACTTTTGCTTCCAATTTCAAGTGTGCCTTGTATAAGGGGTTTTTCCACCAAAAATAGGATTTTATCAAAGTTTTGGACATCTTTTTCTAGCACTACATTAAATTATCTCATGCATATTTCTGAAGATGGACCAGCATGTTACAATGTCCATTTTGTAATACAAGATATAAAATGTTTGATCGCCACAGGACTACAGAAATTCCAGTGTCGTGAATTGTGTTGCACAAAAACTTCTCCCTGTTTTGAAAAACTTCTCCCTAACTTTGGCTGAGGGAGAAGTCACTTCTCCATTTTTAAAAATCTGATTTGAGCCCTGTAACTCTGTCTCTCTCAAATTTGTCCTGAACGTTCTTGACAAAAGCTAAATCAAGTATTTTTAAGGATCACATTGAGTCAAAAATTATGTGACTAGGCCAAAGAAAAGAAAAGATATTTTAATATTTTAACCTTGTTTTAATACTTGAAAGTCCTGAACTCCCTAAACTCAGTTTGGACAAAAAGTATTAAGATGGTAAGGATTTTTCTATATTGCACAATGGCTGGTAGAGATTCTAGTAGTCTTCTTATTGGAGATTGAAAATTTATTGAATTTTTTTTAATTTTCAGAAAAAAATCTGGCAAGTTATATTTTGACACAGAAGAATATGCACTTAGATCGAGACTTCCTAGAAAGTTACCCAAGAGAGATAATGATGTTTATGTTAGCAGGAAGACAGACTTCAACAGGCAATTAGATAGATGTAAAACTATATTAGAATCTGGAAGTGAAGTTTTTATACATGGACTGGGTGCAGCAACAAATAGGGCAGTGAACCTTGCACTTCAGTTGAAAGAGAAAGGTCAAGGTTCATTGGAAGTGGCCACTCACACATCAACAGTTGAATTGATAGATGATTTTGAACCACTGACTGATGATCTAGAACCTGACACATTATCTAGAAACAATTCTGCAGTTCATATAAGAGTTTATAAAACAGAAAGTTTGGGTTCAGGTGAAGTTGTATCAGAAAGTGTCAAGTCTTGACAATGAGGATTTACATGACAAGCCAACATAATTTCATGAAAAGGGATTAAAGGAATAATTAAAAAACATTAGTGTCATGATTTTATCAGTATGTCTGGTCATTTAGAATGTGCTTTACATCATTTCGTCATTGGAAAACTTATTTTTTCTAAGAGAATACTAATATTTGGAATTTTCATGTCATTTGACTGCTCCTCAGATATAAAAACATGGATGTTATATCATACTGGTTAAAATATTTCTCATGTTTAAAAAGATATCGTGGATCTGTTAAACAATTGTAATGTTACATGTATATTGTCTATACTTATTACTAGTTAAATGGTCTCCAAGCTTTGTTAATTATTGTTGAGTTTAGAGCTTTGAAGATGGATATGGGTGGTCCAGTGTGGTTTCATATGTATGAAAAAATAAAACTGGAACAACATCTACAATTCTCTGTTTATTGATAGGATGATAACTGTGACTATCACGGTTATCATCCTACAAAAAAAAAAAAATAGAGAATTGAAGATGTTGGTTTTCCATTTTTATCTTTTCATACTTATGTTTATTGTTTTTAAGATTTTATTTCCCTGTATTTGAAGTTTTGAAATTTTAGCTTGTCTGCCATCCTGGACATGTAACTTTTATGTCTAGACCTGTTACTTTTGAGTTAAAATACTATTTTTTTACTAGTCACCATTTCAGCCAGTTTTTGACATTGTCAGAGACCACTTTTTTATTATATTTATCATTGAACTATAATATAGACTGTGTTCAAAGGCTCAGTGTTTTTATAAGTATGTGCATGATGTGATACCAAGTTGTAAAATGAATTGACATTGCTTCACACAAAGTACTCTTGTCACTTTGTCTTGTACCATAGTTTGGAGTTGCAAGCAATATACTAGAGTTGAAAGTGTTACAATACTAATATTCAGATGGTCTCAACTTCCTAATGCTCATGTTATTCAAATGTCATGTTTCTTCTGTCGTGCATTTTGATGTGTCATGTTATTAGTGGTTATTGGTTAGTAAATCATTTTGATTTACTGGTATACAGAAATAAACATTTGCACACTTTTTGTTGTCCTAGCTTGTAATTTTTGGTAAATTTATGCAAAACACTTCTGATTTGCAGTATTTCTTCATGTGGACTTTAATTAGCTGTGTTTTTCTACATTTCATTTTATAATCTGAAGGTTTTATTGTTTTTATTACATGTTATACATGACTTAATAAATCATGAATAATGAAGAACCATGTAATGGTAGCTTGTCTGTACATTAAGGCTTCCACATTTACACATGTAAATGGTAACGTGTCAGATACAGGCTGTAAACGTTTACAAATTTTATAACCATGTACACAACATGTGACGTACTTAATTGGTAAAAAAATAAATCAGTACACAGTGATTTTTTTTTGCAACATAAAAATTTCCCAATTTGTTTCAAAATGACGCAAAAATTCCCAATTGCACAGGCTCTAGCCCCATTCCCAAAAATGGTTAAAAAAACACTGGGATATTTTTCCAAGACTCGCAGCTTGCATAAAAATAAAAACTTCTGTGCCCTCAGAGAGTTTTCTTGATAGCAGGCGGTACAGATCATCTCTGGATTCTGACACAGTTGACAAGCTGATCTTTATTAACCGTTGTTTGAAATCAAAACTTAAATTGGCTAACAAATAAAGAGATCTATCTCAGAAGCATGTCGTCAAGAGAGAGCCTGTAGAGAATAATGTTCCAAGTATCCCGGCAACTTCGATTTCTACGCTTCCTACTTTACAATGTCTACCATCTGATTCATATTTAAACTTTATGTCGTTACAGAGAAGGTCATTTTTATAACAAGTTGTAAGTTAAAATTGAGTATTTTCATTTATTGAAATTATTGAAATTTTGATGTTTTATGTACATAAGTTTTTGTTAACTAGGATCGCTACAATTTTGAAGTTTTTGAGAAAATCCACGGGTATGCGCATGCATATCAATATCGTCTTGGGTAATGAAGCTATACCTTTCATGGATTGATGTCAATGGTATTTTTTTTGTTTTAAACTATTGTTACAGAAGGATTAAAATAAATGTATTTTAATTTATCAAAATTTCACGTTAACGATTGCATGACTGACACGATATCTTTTCTTTGATACAATCAAACGCGATTTTCCAAATCATGATGCCCATGTAAACTGCATCGTTTCGTTTACTATCTGTGGTGTACACTTGTACGGTTTTGTGTAAACATGGAAGCCTTACTATACGTCAAGTCTCATATAAGAAACTTTAACTAAAATTTTTTTCACATTTGGAGCTCAGGCCAACCAAAAATATGTTTCCTGTTGCAATTAGCTAAAAAATTCAAATATAAGGAAGTTTACTTTACTTTTATGTTTTATTTTTTTATTATCTCTATGCAGATATATATCTAACTTTAACAGAGATTTAATTCCACAACTGAAAATGAACACCAGACCAGGTTAAAAATAATAAAATAGGGTCAGCACTCAGCAGAGCAACAGGAAAACGCATAAAAGTCTCCACCCAACACCAACACTCAACTCATATCCTACATATGACATACCGGTAATCTGTTCCACACTTTGTACAAACAAGCTAAAACAATAATAAAGCAACAACAGTAATGTTTATGATAAAACAAAGTAACTTTATTTGTAAACCATATACAACAATGTCCAAAACAAAGACTGTGTGCTTCAGATAAATGTCCAAAATTTGAGATAAATGTCCAAAATTTGAGATAAATGTCTAAAAAACAATGACTGTGTGCTTGAGATAATTGTCTAAAATTTGAGATAAATGCCCAAAACAATGACTGTATGCTTGAGATGAATGTCCAAAATTTAAGATAAATGTCCAAAAAATAATGACTTTTTGCTTGAGATAACTGTCTAAAATTTGAGATGAAGCTTTATGTAAATGAAAAAATATCCCAAAAATTTAATTTGGTGAGAATTTTTGGTAAAGCTTTCACCAAGAATTTAAAAGTTTAAGAATTTTAAAAAAGGGAAGAAAATGAAATGAAAGAAGAAAAAAGGAACAAAATTTAACCGATTTACAATCTTTTCAGTATACTTATGAAAATATGTAAATGAAAATTCATAGAGTAGCGGTAATAAATAGCATATCATTGCAATATTGATTAACATCACTAAATTTTTTTGTTTCAAAATAAGATTTTGTTACCAATTTGTAATTTATTTGACACAAATGACTTATATGCTTATTAAGTTGGGCATTGTAAATGTTTTATGTCATAAAGAAATTCATAAAAGGTAGAGAAAATTAGATGTACTATGTACTTCCATTCCCCTTAGATACTGAGGTAAATATTTTACAATCCAAAGGAATAAAATGGGGAGAAAAAAATGTTTAAAAAAATTTAATTTTGTTGTAATTGCAGCATTTATGATATTAATAAAATTACAGGTAATCCTTTTGACATAATATAGGGGGAAAAATTAATGTCTCAACTCTTGCCCGTGTCAAAAATAAACATTGTGAATTACAGACATTCTACAGATCTATAGATTTGTACATAGAGAAATATAACATTTAATAATATACAGAAAAGTATACTGTGAATACAATAAATATTCTGAACATAAAAGAACTAAAGATACACAAAATTCACAACCGCTAAATCTTTCATAAAATCTAAACAAATGGATTAACAATAAGCTCTACTGAAATTTATATATCAATAATTTCTCATATATTTTTTAATTAGTAATGGTTTACAATTGACATTAATATGTTATAACATTAGTAAAACAGAAACATTTAATACCTTGAATCTTCTGGTGAGTTAAGATACAGTTGTCTCCCCTTTTTACCATTTACTGTCTAAAAATATGAAGGGGTGGTCTCCCTTGAAAAGAACTTTTAAAAAGGGGGCAACATATATTGTGGGCAAAATATGAAATACTGAAAGCAAACAAAACATCAAATAAAGCTTGCAACAATCACCTGGCACTTTTGCAACTGAATTTATGGCAGCCATGCCACACACAATTTCAAATACACATCAACCAAAAAAATTTTCAATTTGGACCCTTCTCTAGAAATGATTTGAAAGACTTAGCTAAAAATAACTTGTTAGCTATCACACTCAGCAAACTAAGCCACAGACAAATTACCAGTATTCAGAAAACTTGTTACTTATGTTAAATGGTTTTATATCTGCATTCTGTATATCAAATACTGCAGCATAAATTTAATTGATTTATAAATAAACCTGTTGTAATTATTTTGTAATTTTTTTTATTATTTATAGTAATAGCCTCCATTTTGGATTACAGGCAGCTATGCTGGTTAAATTTTTATTTTGTTTCAACTAATGTTCTTACCAAAGTTGATTCTATTTCGCCTAGGTATTAGGTATTATTTTTATAAGAAACAACACTCTTCTTTGATTTTGGACGGATATGTTGGGCACAATTTTTTCTTCATTTACTAATTTTGAGTGAAACTGGTCGAGCAGTGGCAGAAAAGACTAAAGTCTATGGATGGATGCACACTTTGCCATGCCAAAAGGTCAGCTGGTTATAGCTTGTTGAGCTAAAAATAATTTACGTGAATAACAAAATAAATACATATTTGTGTTTTCAGAAATAACAATTTGTGTGAAAAATATACTTTTTAGTCTTTAACAACATGTTAATATATATATGCTTTTTATAAAATCCTGGTTTACATAATATACACAAATACATGTAATAAATATGATATTGGTTACACAGTCTTATGATATGTTAATGATGTATATCGCTGTTTATTAGGATGATTTTCAATATCTAGTTTTTTTCAGATAAATTCATCATTCAAGGGATAAAGCTGGAGAAACAAATGATCCCCACATTATCCATTTTCATTCAAAATTTAAAGTTTGGCAAAGAGCATAAAGGTTCAAGAGGCTGGTGCCTTTTCTAGTTTCAGTTTATTGAATGTATGAAAGAACATGCATAATACCTCGGACACACAACCCTCACTCACCTCCCCCTTGATAGAAAGTCCTAAGGTAAACCCCAAACACTAACATAATTTGGGGCACAAAGTGCTCATTCATTTTCAGGCTGGATGGACTGTATGAGTTGAACATTGTGAAATTAGTGTCTTGCTCCAGGGCATAACATAAGACCTGGCTTTTAATATAGAAACCTGGACCCTTAAATCATGAGTCAGAAACCCAATATCTTCATCTTTTAAATTAAGTTCTAGTAATTCCTGTACCATTAACACCCAGATCAATTACAATATTGGATATAATACCAAAATGTTTGTGTTTAAATGAAAACTTTGGCCTCATCAATAATAACTGAAACATTGCAGATGAAAAAAAAAAATGGAAATTTGTCAAACAACATTTGTCAACAATAGCTTCTTTTGCTTTAAAAGCCATTGATTCCTGTACCTTTGTACTTTAAGTTTGAAATTTTAACTTTTTAACACTGGCATGATATCTATGGCATAATTTTTAATGCAATTTAAATTTAATTCTCAGACTTCTTTCAGGTACAAATTTTAGTGACCTACCATTTATATATTCTTTCAATAAGAAATTAGAAAATGACTTGCATATCACATGACTTATATCATATGAACTTGATTATCAAACTATCAAGTTGAGACCTCATCATTATGAATGAAGCAATAGCAATAAACTTATATATACTGGTATACCGACATATATACAGCATTAAATAGGTAATGCAGAGCAAAAATATAAAAAGTATAACATACTTATAGTTTTACTTTGTATAAATTTAAACTGTTATATTAAATACAAAATAAAATCTGCGGAAAACTGACCATCCATTACAGTAAAGAACATTTGTTAGATGTTATGGTCAGGAATAATTTTCCATATCTGTCATATACTGATGTTAAAATGAACACTAAAGAAATGAATTCCATAGATTTGTTAGCTAACTATACAATGCTTTTCTGTGGAAGTCAAGATACAAAGGTGGATAACTGCTGAAGTAATTTCAACACCATCCTCATTTAACAAAACATTTTGAAATGAGAAAAAATTCTTAACAGTTTTACAACAAAAAGTAAATTGCAATAAAAGAAATATTGACTTTTAACAACATATATTGATAAAAAATCAAACTAACTATTTTCAAAATTTAGCACCAATCAAAACATGTTCAAAATAGAGATAACAATTAGGTGTGTGTTGTGTATGTGTGCATTAACTCCACAAGCAACAAAAAAGAAAATAATAATAATTCTGATATTTTGAATTTCAATATATAATCGGTAGCAGCACCTTATGAAATGAAAAATTAAGTAATTGTAAACTGTAATACAACAAGATAACAATCAACTGAAATGAAAATTTGCTCACCAACAGAAAGTATCATAAGTAATTAGGATACACAACATAATTTTATACCAATGTATATAATGTGGAATCATGGATATTCATGGCAGATTAAGTTTCATTACATTTTTCAGATTGGTGAACACCATGAAATTTAATGTCAATGAAAATTTATAAATGCAAAGACCTCTAATTTCAATAGACACAATTAAACCAAAATTTCTCACAATTTTTTTTTTTTTGTTACAAATCCTGAAATTTTAACCCCACTATATAATGATTCTAGAGTATGTAAAATCATTCTACAGAATATCATATTTGTTTGTTTAGTAGTTGCTTAAACTTACTTAATGACCAAAGAGCAAAAAATTAAAAATTTTGAAAAAAAAACCTTCACCACTACAAATTAACTAAATCTACAATAGCTAAGCAAGCAAAAACAAAAAGATTTTCTGTATAAATGAAGGTAATTTAAATATCATATAGTAAAAGGAAATGTATTTTTAATTCTTCAAATGGCGAGTTCTATATGTTAAAATGAATTAGTATTAAAGTTATGAACATATTGGCTAATCAGACAGGTATATGTCCTGATTTAAGCTTGAAATGACTAAGAGTATTATACTCCCCCTAGGATAGAGTGTCAGTCCATCATCAGGTTAACCCACAGCATATCTGCTCATAACTATTTAGTTAGCAACTGGTAAAACTGAATCAATGTTAATTTAAATGTCTTGTTCAAGAACATAACACAGTCTTGCTGGGAATTCAAGACGACCATTGTATAATGAGTCTATAATCTTAACTATAGTGGTAATTTTTCTATGAAATTTGGCTTGGTAATTTTCTATTAATATTCATAAAAGTACTTGTAGCATATTTGTAAAATATAAAGAAATAATATCTTGAGTCTAAAGATTCAATTTTCTTGTTCCATGTAACGTGAAACTTTTACAACTGAAAGAGCATCCAATCCTCTAAAATTCAGTCGGAAAAAGCAACCAATTTTTTAAATTCCAAAGTCTGAAAGAGCATATAATCCTCTGAAATCCAAAATCTAAAGGAGCATCTAATCCTCTGAAATCCAAAATCTAACAGAGCATCTAATCCTCTGAAATCCAAAATCTAAAAGAGCATCTAATCCTATGAAATCCAAAATCTAAAGAAGCATCTAATCCTCTGAAATCCAAAATTTAAAGGAGCATCTAATCCTCTGAAATCCAAAATCTAAAAGAGCATCTAATCTTCTGAAATCCAAAATCTAAAGGAGCATCTAATCTTCTGAAATCCAAAATCTAAAGGAGCATCTAATCCTCTGAAATCCAAAATTTAAAGGAGCATCTAATCCTCTGAAATCCAAAATCTAAAAGAGCATCTAATCCCCTGAAATCCAAAATCTTAAAGAGCATCTAATCCTCTGAGATCCAAAATCTAAAAGAGCATCTAATCCTCTGAAATCCAAAATCTAAAAGAGCATCTAATCCTCTGAAATCCAAATCTTAAAGGGCATCTAATTCTCTGAAATCCAAAGTCTCTTCAAATTTGACTTTAAGGTAATGTAGATCACTTTTATTTTACTTTGACTAATTTTTACACAATTTCGTGAATTCAAATCTGATCAAAAACTTCCATAAAAAATATTAATGCTGTCAAGTATACTACATGTATGTGAAATACCAAATACTGGTATTACACGTGTTGTCGGTAGACATTGTGTATATTATTTTACTTGCAAATTATAATGCTTTGATCCTTATAATAATACATTAAAAATGCTTGTTAACAAGTGACACTTAATGAACTGTAACAAATTCAAAATTCATTTAACAGATATTTATTTTTATTCGTTTATATTTATTGACTACACTAGTTGTTGTTGTAATGCTGTTTAATGTTACATCAACATTTTTTCTGGTATTCGTGACAAGAGCAAAGTTATTTATTTCTATAGATTAATCTAAGAACAAAGTTGTGTATGAATTAGGTATGCAAGTGTGTATTATGGTCTCCGATGTACTAGTGCTCACTTAGGGTGTCTCTATTTGGTAATGTGCTAACTCAAAAAGTCAGACAAGCATACCAATGGCACTCCCCCAGTCACATTATCCTGGCACCGGGTAATAATAGGAAGCAGTATCTGAAACCAAGGCTTCTGTGTGACCCAGCCAAGGTTTGAACCCACAACCTCCCATTCTCTACCACTGAGCCACTAAGGGGGTTTTAACCTGTACTAGTTATACATGTAATGTCAAATTCTCTTCTAGTGAAAATATAAGAAATATAAGTAATCTACAGAATCTAAGTATCAGCATCAAATAAGTTCTTTTGTATCTCAAATGAGTATATAGCAGATCACCTGACAATGAAAATGGAAGGAAATTGCCATTAGAATATTTGTTGTGTTGTTATTTCCACACACACACACACACACACACACACACACACATTTCTCTGCCTTCTATCTACTAATAATAAGATGTAACCTGAAATATATTATATCATTAATTTTTTTTAACATATTGAAAGATCCAAATATACAGGGTAAATGGTAACTAAAGCTAAAATGTTAAGAACTTAAACATTATTATACATGTACATTATGATCATTTACAGTGGTTATGATATCACATAATTAATGATTTTCTAGAAAACTAACGTACAACCCCAACACTATAACTGTAACTCTAAAACCCACACAAGTTGGTTTTTTTTTTCCTTAAAATTTAAAATCAATACTGGATCAAAAGCATGTAAGATAGAGATTGAACAAGATGGTGATAAAATGAATATGTAAAACCAAGTATGATACAGCTATTTTAAATTCCTAGGAAAATCCAGCATTGACATGAAGAATTCATCAAAGGTTTATAACTTTGTAAATAACAGGTTATGGTTCTTGGTTTTTGTATATTGCATACCATCCCAAAAATTGTTTGTCAGAGGGAAAATAAACACAAGACTGAAAGTACCACATAAATAAACTTCGATCGACATTTCAAAAATAGTTCTAAAAACATAGCAAAGGGAGACAAAAGCCTGTAGATTGCTCACCCTGTATGGATCCATCATTTAACAACAAATTTCAAATTAAACTTAAAAATGAAGCATCTAATGGGACATTAAATGATACTCTGCCGTTCTGAGGAACAATCAAATTTACATATTTTCTATATATTTTAGTTCTACACAAATGATCAGTTTTTTTGTTTTTTTTTGTTTTTTTTTTTTTTTTGTTTATCTTTTTAACAAATACAATTAGATCATGCTGAAAAATCTAACTTGATAGTGGATGAAAAAATGTGTCCAACTTAAAACCCTTCTCTATGTGACAGAGTATGAACACATTTGTTGAATTCAATACAGAGTTTTACATCACAAATTATAAAGCTTTGTCTGGTTTTAAAAGCTGAACCTAAAAATTTGATGCATCATTTAATGGTGAATATTTCTAACATATATACATACCATTCAGAGATTTCTTAAAAACAATTACGCATACATTTAATACAAAAGTCAAATACCTCCATTTTGGTTGTCCCATAAATGCATGATACTGACATCTTGTGACCATAGCTCTTTTGCATTTTGTGAATGCAAGCTAAAAGCTCAAGTTTTAGTGGTCAATTCCTACAATAGTAACCCTTTAGACTAATTTTTTTCTATAATACTATTTTTTCTTAAATATTTGAATAAACCAGCAGAGTATGGGGTTTCACAGTTATCAAAAAAAAAAAAAAAAAAAAAAAAAAAAAAATAATTGACTAAGAACATGTGACAAATGACTCTTGGACTTGGAGACTAATGGTTATCCAAATCATAAATGTATGACTAATACATGATGAAGGAACAAGGGAGATAACACATGACGTATAGATACTAGTATTTTAAACTTGTTCAATTATCAAACTTCTAGAAGTTAAAAAAAAAACCCACAAGTATATACCATAAATATATCCCAAATTGAAATTAAGGTGACTGACAATAGATAGAATCATACTGTTAAACTTTATTTTTAAAGCTGCATTAAGTTTTCGAAAGAAAAAATTAAAACGTTGCTAATCTGATTAATGATGTTCCTAATGAACAATGTTACATTTGGTTCAACAATAAAAGCTCGAATAAATACAGAAATTACAGTAATTACCCAGCAAGATGCAGCATTTGGGATCTAATATTAAAACATGGTTACGTCATCAAAACCTGGGTCATTTAAACACAACTTTAAAAACAGTGAAATACGATAAATTAAACACAGAACTTCGTTGAATTTGTCATTTGTGACTTAGTAAGGGATACATAACACTATCAAATACATCTGGATATTAATTAAGGACAATTAATGCAATTTGTCATGTTTTCACCTTCGATTCATGGGTTTTTCTGTATATCCGTGCACATGCTCCAAGCTCATAATTACCATCGTTAAACACTGACCAACCAGTCAGAGGATTCCGTTAATTTACAGCTAAAAGAAATGAAATTTTAGAAAATGAATCTCACGGATCGTGGTTAGAGAATATCTATTTTAAAAATATATATTTTTAGAAAATCAAAAAAAAAAAAAAAAAAAAAAAAAAATTCAGAAAATTGAAAAACTTAATGCGGCTTTAATGCCTCTTACTTACTCATCAAAATTTTAAATGCCTATTTTGTTTCCACTACACTATTCTAAAATCTCCTTCACTTTGCCAATTTTTTTTATCAAACATGCCAAATATATAACAGTACATAGTGATAAACAATAACAATCATTTATCAATAGAGACAGGAACATGTATTACAACACACCCAGAGAAAACACAATAAATATTTGTATCAAGATAGGTTTAAACTGGAATTTGCTGCATAAAGTTGTAACTTCATTAAATTAAATCATGATTAATCACATGAACATTACGGTTTTTTAATTGCTGTAGATTCGAAATCACAGTTTACTAGAGGGTAAGTTAGTTGCAGTTACGCAATAACTGAAACCTAAATAAATAACAACAAATAACACAAAATTACATATGAATATTCTTAATTAGTATTATCACAGTCTTTCTTCAAACTGAATGTGTGGGTTATTGTCTATCAAAGGATAGTTGACAGAATGTGTAAATCGATGTATAGTCGTTGCTGCTCTACGCACAGGTGAAGTTGGTTCACCACCATCTGCACTTGGTTGAAAGCTAGAAGACCTTTCTCTTAAACCTGAAAAAAAAAACAAATAAAATTCAACAATGTAAACAAAAAGATTACCATAAATGAATTGTATGATTTGAAATAATTTAAAATCATATCAGTTGTTATCATACCCTAAGTTGATATGCTATGTATGTTGTTTGTGATGTCAGACATGCAAATCATAGTTTAATTGGTAACAAGTGACATCATAGATGGAACATATATATTCAGATGAAGTCATGTGATCAATGGTCTTTATAGTCATGTAATTCCTCTTAATCTAAGAGACATAGTGAACACAGAGAAAATGAAAATATTACATCAAATTCGTTGTTTCCACTAGATATGGTATAATGGCATAATTGGCACTAACTAAAAATATGTATTTTACTTGGATTAAAAAGGAATTACATAAACCATACATATATCAATCCTCTTAAAAACTCATTATGGATAATTTTATTATTAAACAACATGTAATAGTAATTAGGATCTATTATAAGAACAGTATACATGTATTTTACCTGCACAATTTAGTAATGTTTAAGACAGCAAATTTATGAAAATTAATGAGTTTGAATTTAGTTAGGTATTGCCCAAGTACTTGAGTCTGGTTCTTAACTGAAAATCAACATGAGTACCCTTACCATGGAATATCTCTATCAGAAAAAAATATTATTAGAGAAATTTCAAATATTGAACTTCATAGCATTTTAGTGAAATAAGACAATGAATGTGATTTGGCACTTATATACCATTTTGTAAAAAAAATTGTTTTAAACAGATAATTCAGGCACTAATGTTATTAACTTATATAACTTCATTCTAAACATTAATTGTATTGTCACAAATTATGAAATTAAAACTGTCTGAAGACAGATTTCAGGAATGCAAATCAAACTAATAATAATGTATGATACACCATAGTACACACCATGGTATTTAACAAAAGTATATGTGGTTCATGATTTTTGGTAGTACACCTGTACCAATTTTTAATAACCCCTATATACAAGTTTCTTACTTATGACCCATTAATTGCCATGATTTATAAAAACCTCATAGCACCATGATAATAATTTTTTGCATATAAAGACAACATGCAGTTATTACAATTCTATTCATTCTTCTTCATTAGGCGATGAATGATAGTGGTTTGCAAACATCACAAACAAAAATAAACCGTATAACAGTTCATCATAAATTTGCATAACCACAAATCCTCATTGCCTATCTTATACATTGTATATAAATGTATAAAAATTATACAGGTTTTGTATAGTATATAGTAGTATGGTATATGTATTTGTATATAAACATGTATGATTCACACTCACCCCTTATAATGTATATAATGTATGTACACTTACACACATGCAGACACACATACACACACACACACACACACACACACACACACACACACACTCCAACAAGATAATCTCAATAAATATCTCTGATCAACTAAATAACAAATGAACAAGCACAGGACCTGTCATATGCATAAAAGCACTTCATATTGATCATTTCAACCAAGTTTCAAGAGCAATGAAATAAAACTGGTACCAACAAGAATTGGATATTAAATTTCAAAGGACTCTTACAGTGAAAAATCAATGGCCAAGAACAGGCAGAAAATTTTCAAATTACATGTATCACTTTCTGTTGAACATTCATTTTTATCAAAATCCAAAGAGCATTTTCAGAGGACAATATCTGATAGAAGAATGGATTAACATCATTACTATTTCACCTATTGCCAAAGTTTTTGAAACTAAATATTTTGCACACCAAATGAAAAAAGGAAAAAATACTAAAATAAGATATTTAATAAAAAACATGCACAAATAAATCATAAAAAACATAACTTTGTATCTTAAAAATATAACCACCTAATTATTAAAAAACCCTCAGAATTTTTTTTAAGAAATAAGAAACTAGTCCTAGGCTTTGGCAATAACATAATCATAACATGCAAACAGGACATGATTTTAATGCTTCAGGAAAAATAACATGTTACTTCTTTTTATAATGCCATTAACAATATAGATTTTTCTGAGTATTTTTAAAATACCTTATCAACAACATAGATTTTTAAAAGACCACAGATGGCTGTTTTTGAAACTACCACAGATGGCTGTTTTTGAAACTACCACAGATGGCTGTTTTTGAAACTTACATTGACATAAAAAAACTTGCACAATCATGAAAAAAGAAATAAATAAAATAAATTTTTAACTGTTAACATTTTTCTCTCAATATCAAACAAATTTCATGTTCAAAGTCAAAATTTGAAACAACAATTTTAAAGAATCTTATTTGAATAGCAATATTGGATTTGCCAAACAGATATTAAATTGATTTTTCTCTAAAATCAAGAAAAATGAAGTTTTTCTTTTACAGAAAAGCCAAGGAATGCAAATATAAATTTGAATAAAATTAATTTTTTTTGTTATTTTTTTTTATATTATGTTTATATATTAATTTTAAATATACATGTACAGTTATACTTGTACATGTATATATAGTATAGGCCTGTCGAAAGTTAAACACTTTAGTGCCGAATTAGTGCCTACTCGGCAGCTTGTCTCGGCCCCTCGGCAGTTATGTCTCGCCCAATAGTAATCAACAGCTCGGCACCTTTTCGGCCACTTTTTGACTGCTTGGCACTTTTTCAGCTGCTTGGCACCTTTTCGGCCGCTCCACTCCTTGGCACTTTTTCGGCCACTTGACCCCTCGATTGTTATCTAGAAAACATCAGTTCATTAAACATGCCTGCAGTTACGCGTATATCGCAATATTTTAGAGAGAAAATTGTGAGATTATCTAACTCTGGAGTAAGTCAGAGAGATCAGTAGGAAAATTAGTAGAGAAGACAATAATTATATATCAACAATGTCAGTGAACAAGTTTCTGCAGCGTTTTAGACGACTTTTTTCTAAATCAAAAGTTTGATGACAGGTGTTGGAGTCTGGCCAATCTCGGAGACAATTTGTCTAAATAAAACTCCATTTGTTCGACATTCTTTTGTCATGATACTGAGAAGGTTTTGAACTTCGTGTATTGAAGCCAGGTATTTGATGATGACAGGGGATTAACAGGTTAGGATTATGACACCTGATGTTTACCTGTATAGGTACATTTAATGACTAAATTAAAACTGCAATGGCAGAAGTCCAGTTTTTTGTTTTAAAATCCCGCTCCATAATGAAATATAAAAGATTTATGCAATTCTGGGGAAAAACTATATATGTTTCTTTGAAACAGATGTGTCGCCTGACACTGCATAGTACAGTCGGGTCCCGATTTCGAGGGATTCAGTTTTGAGAGGTACTCAATTTTGAGAGGTATTTTTCAGGTCCCAACAATATTTGTTCTTAACTCTATATTAAAAAGGTCTCAATTTTTGGAGGTCCTATTTTGAGAAGTATTCGATTTTGCAAGGAAATTTGCAGGTCCCAAAAGCTAATAATCAACTGATTTGGGACTCGATGGTGAGAGGTATTGTCTCACCTATTGTCGTAAGCAGCCATTGTATCAAATCACACCTTACATTTACTCAGGCATCCAAATGTGTTAAGGTGTTTTTAATATAGAAGTGATTAATAAATGTCAAAATGAAGTTAACAATATAAAATGTATAAGTTAATTAAGTTCTGCTATAATCACTTTGTCAGCAAAACACAAAACTGATATCATATGTCGTATTCCCTGCATACGATTGTAATTTTGTTCTGGAACCCAGTCTACCTAGGGGGATAACTGGATCAGGACAGGTATGCATGTTTCTGGCAATGAAATTAAGTGCAGTGACTGTAGTTGACAAAGTTATGCTCCGGACAAGAAATCCTCTATAAAAGTCAATCAAAGGGGAATAATTCAAAAACTGAACAAGATAGAGTTGTGGTTCTTGTGCACTGCACTTCGAGTCAATGCCAGAAACATGTACACCAAGTTTAGAGTCATTTGAACATACTACACCAAAGTTATGCTCCAGACAAGAAATGCTCTATAAAAATCAATCAAAGGGAAATAATTCAAAAACGGAAAAAGATAGAGTTGCGGTTCTTGTGCACTGCACTTCGAGTCATTGCCAGAAACATGCACACCAAGTTTGGAGTCATTTGGATGTACAACACCAATGTTATGCTCCGGACAAGGAAATCCGGACACCACTGACAACGTCGCCAACAAAAGTAATCCCTATATGTCACCTAAGGCCCGTTCAAGAGTGCGTATATACGCGATCGCATTGACTTCTAACTGTTCAGGAATGGTTGTATGCGCAAGCGCAAGCGTGCGAACGCTATCAATATTTTAAGGTTGTTCACCTTAGATTCAAGATGGCGTCGAAGTGTCAAACATTAAGGAAATGATCTTAGTGAATTCTGAAAAAAACCTGCAGTATTGTTTTTATGTCAGTGAAAGTGTGTTAAATCGTTCAAATAAAGGTATTAACGTTTGAATTATTTCAAACATTTGTGAAGATGCATGATATGAGTATGTTTTTAAGTTTGTTTGGGGGATTTTATCGGTGTCTGACCACGGGTATATCAGAACCCAAAGTTAAATGACCATTTTTAAAAAAAAAAAAACGATAAAACTATTTAACATACCCTGTATTATCAATAAAAAACGAAACGACTTGTTTTTCGTTGTCTAAATATGATGTGGAAGTCAAGGATAAATCAATACTTGGCTGGTCAATCACAATTTATTTAACAATATTAGTCTCTTCTTCACCGATGGTCGCCATTTTGAATGCAACGCGAGTACTCGTGTCTGTTCAATAGACATAAAAATTGTATGCGTGAGTGTAGTTGCGAGCAACCAGTGACTTGAACACGCCTCTGGTCAGGCAACACAAAAATAACATATCTATTTTTCCATCGTCCATATAATTAATGGTATTGATTTATTTATTTTTTATTATTGTTTTTTATTCATTCATTTATTTATTTATTTATTTATTTTTATTATTATTTCTATTATTATTATTTTTAAATTTATTATTATTATTATTTATTTAATTTGCACTTATATTCCTTATCATTAACAAATGATATATTTTATAATAATAATTATTATTATTATAATATACAATTAATCTCTCTCAAATGTAAATTGCTGAAAACATATGTATCTTTTCCACCATCCGTTTATTTAACGGTTTATTTATTTATTTATTTATTTATTTTATTCTATTTTATTATTTTATATTATTTTATTTTATTTGTTTTATAATCATTATTTTTAAAAAAATTTATTATTGTTATTTTTTAGTCTTATCATTACCAGTTGATATTTTTTATTATTTTAAATATACAGTTAAACATTAATCTCTCAGATGTTAATTGTTAGACCACTCGTTAGCTAGTGGCCGAGACTCGGCTACTCAGAGGCCAAATGAAACTGCCGAGTCGTGGAAAGTTCAAAGTGCCGAGGAGCTGAATGAGTTGCCGAGACTCGGCTACCTGAGTGGCCTAGCTGTAGACAGTTCCAGTTGCCGAGGGGCCGAGAGTTGACCACTTTTCCGCCACTAGCTGTCCACAGCTCAGCCGCTCGGCAGCTGAGTCTCAGCTCCTTTTCGTCAGCTCAGTGTTAAACTTTCGACAGGCCTGTACTGCAGTAACCGATACTTGTTAAAATTCCTTCAAATTGCCATATTATCAATCATGACCAATTACCCAACCTTTTTTTTTTTTTTTATAAATTTGTCAACAGCTGTTCTGTTAAATATATACAGTAGACCAGTTTATTTACAGATTGTGTCTATATTGGTTTAAATATAGTATAATTATAATAATTCCTATAATAACCATACAACAATGTGCTGATTGATAGATTAACATTCCCATATAAACACTACATGCACACATTTTTGCTGTACAATATCAAGATACTGAAGGTGTGTGATAAGGATTACCTCCCTTGGCAGTTACAACGACTGCATACTCCATTCCATAAGATCCACAAATTTACTATTGGATGTTAAACAACCAAGAGAACCCAGAGAGTTTACAGAGCCTGATAATTAAAGAAATACAACAGGAATGTTTCTAAAGTAACAGATGAATTACGACTAAAAATCAGAAGTATATTTTTTTTGTTTTTTTTTTTTCAATTGAAAATAAATTTGATTTTTTTTTTTTTTTTACAAAATAATTATAACAAAAAAGGAATTTAACAAAGCAATTTTAAATATCTATTCAAAAATGTGTACAATTATGAAAGCAAGTAATATTGCCTCTAAAAGAAATATATGACAGTTGCAATGGGATCTAAATAGGGATACTGTGAACATTTTACTTACTATTAGATTTACGTCTTTCAAATTTTTTATTCTTAGCTCGTCTAGTCAATGTTTTACGAGCATGAATTGCATTTTTCACTACCACTGGTTTATCAGGATCTATTTTAGCTTCAGCTGCTAGATCTTCAAAGAATCCTGAAAATAAACAAAAATTATTTATAATTTTAACATAACTTTTATTTTTTTTCTATAACATTTTGTTTTTTAACAACTGCATGGCTGTTCTACTATTTCATTTTATACTTATGTAAATGATATCTTAAAATTTAGTAATTTTGATTTGCAGTCACATAATAACTTTGTTTTATTCTGTAATATCATTCAAAGAGATATACATTTCAGTAGGTATTTACTTGGTTAATGGAACAGCTAACAGACACATCACAAACAAGAGACCCATGGGCCTTAACGCTCACCTAAGGATATGGCCAACCTGAGGATATATCAAAAATCATTTGCAAAAATACATAAAATATTCTAATATACATGCCTTCAAGATAATTAACAATTTGAGTCTTTTTATGCATCTATGACCTTGACCTTTAAACGTAAGACCTTGAATATCATATCAGAATAATCGCCATATTAATTCCTACAATATTCTAATATACACGCCAATACAAAAAGTTTATAGTTTACAAGATAATAAACAATTTCAGTCTTTTTATGCACCCATGACCTTGACCTTTGATGTATGACCTTGAGTCACATATTTAAATGATTGTCATATCAATACCTACAATATTCTAATATATATGCCAATAAAAAAGTTAATAGTTTCCAAGATAATTAACAATTTCAGTCTTTTTATGCACCTATGACCTTGACCATTTTGTCATGCTGAACATTTTAACAATGTTTTGATATTATATATCTCTTAAAATTTTGAACAGCCTAAAATTGCACAAATTACAAACTAGGTCATGACCTTGAACTTTGACCTTGACCCCTATTTAAAGGTTATTTCAAGAAAAAGTCAAAACTGAAAACCCCATGTCAATATCTATTCATATAGTCAAGTTATAACAATTTGAATCCATTTTACGAAATTTTTAAAATTAAACGCAAAAACGCGTACCTAATTTTTTACCAAATTTCACGAAATGAACAATTTATAAGCTTAAGACCCTAGAGAAGCCAAATATCACATCAGATTTTTTCTCCCATCATTGCTTTCGGAGAAGAAGATTTTTTAAGTTGTTTGGAACCATAGGTCACCTTGACCTAGTTTTGGGAGCCATGACAATGTCACGAACAAATCTCAATAGCACTGGCCCATATATGCATCTGACCAAGTTTCATTGAAATCTACCTTGTAGTTTCAGAAAAGAAGTTGAAAATGTAAAAGTTTACACCGCGGACGCTGCTGACGACAACCTTCGGCTCAGGTGAGCTAAAAACTCATTTTCAAATTAAGACTGGTTGCTCAAAGACAATTTTGTTATATACTTAATAAAGTTGTCATTATTTGTATGTCTGCCAAAATGGCAAAATTTCCATTCTGACCCCAAAAAGTTGTGTGTTGTACTTCCATAAAGGTTGGTCATATTGTTGATACATGTAAACATGATATTAATTTATCTTCTGTTTCTCTTCCTAGTTAATAATTAATTTTGTACTTCTTTTTACATATGAGTGTATATTGCACCCTCAACAGTACCCTCTGATTTAGTGTGCCAGTATACTAATCAACAATATCACAGACTAATATCGCATCAGTCCATTTTACTCATACAGTTGAAAACAGTAAGTTTGTATTCCTACATAAGCAAGTGGTTCCATATGTAGACATACTTTTCAGTTTTTTAACATTGACAACCATTTCTTCCTTTACATCTTGTTCTATATTTGGTGTTTGTGCTGTAACTGCACGATCAAGTTTGTGAAGTGAATGTTCTGCTTCATTTAATTTGCGTTCAGCTTCTAGGCGAGCCATAACTTCTTCCTGAAGAAAAAAAAAATGTAAAGTTCACTGACAAGGAACTGAAATATGTATATTTATAAATGTTTCTTGTAGGTCTTAAGAGTGGAAAAATGGTGTTTTATGTCAAGATTCTTTTACTTATACATGTTGTATTAAGGTTATGGGTTCTGAGGAAACTGGAATGCATAAGAAAACCTCTTGCCAAGATAAGTTTCTATAAAAAAAACCATCAAATAAGGGAGATAACCCCTTTCACCAGCATTTTTTAAAAATCTTACCCCATTTAAAAATAAGTACATTGTATAGGGTTGTTATAATTAATGTTTTCTACCTCACAAACAGATATATTTATGTAAGTAACTTGTTTCTTAATTATTGTAAAATGAAGGGTTTTTTTTTCAATTTTAATGTTTCTTTTTTTAATATCGTCTATTTGAACAATCATTTTTAAAATATTTTATACTATTTACTAGTTTATGATTAAATTACATTATGTATCAATATTACCTTTAATTCTGCTTCTGTCATTTCTTTTTGTGCCTTTAGATCCTGTTAAATCAAAATAATATTTAGAGTTAATTTATCTAAAAACTAATACAATCTGCCAGTCTAAAATACCAAATACTAGCAACATCAAACAAAATATACATACATGTATTTTGGACATTAAGTAACATCCCTCTTTAGCAGCCATATCATGTCTTTAGTATGGACCCAGGCATGTCAAAGGGAAATAACTCTAAAGAAACTTACAGCATTGTACATGACCAAAACTCCTACTTGCACAGAGACATTTTGCTCATTATGCTGTTTATTACATTCCAAAATGATCCATTCAAGATCAGAATTTTTAGTGATCAGATTAATAAAAAGACAGCACGGTAACATAAATTTAAGTAACTGTTCATATCAGCTGATAAGAAAAGATACAGTTTTAAGATCTTAGTGAAAATCAGAGAAGCAATTTTAAAATTGTACCTCAATTGTATCTTGTAATTCTTTGGCATGTTCATCAAAATGTTGTTTTTCCTCTTCAAGCATCCTAGCTTTCTCTTCATTTTCTTTTAATCTGAAAAAAAAATCGAAATTTCAATAAAATTTCTAGAAATAAAAGAGATTTACAATAGCCACAAATTATAGATCAACTAAGTAAGTCATAACAAATAAACAAACCAAGAGTTATAATGATTTTCTTAGTACAAGTAAGCAGGTGAAAACAGATTTTACATCCAAGCTAAAATTATTTCCCTTTGACTGACAATTCATCAGCTATTAGTGTGATGTTTATACCAATGCAGTGTGCTTACCTCCAAGGCATAATCAATTTGGCTTCTTGTTCACCATGCCTACCAAGAGTGAATTGGTCATACCCCTTATACATGTGTGTGTGTGTGTGTGTGTGTGTGTGTGTGTGTGTGTGTGTGTGTGTGTGTGTGTGTGTGTGTGTGTTGGCATATAACTGTCTTCTCTACCTTTCTTCAGCCATGGCTTTCTCCACAAGTAACTCCTGAGTCTTTTCTTCAATGTTTTTCAGCATAACCTCTAGCTCTTCCTTTGTTTGATGTAAAGTCAGATTTTCTTGTGATAACTGAGAAGTTCTATTTTCTTTCTCTTGCAAAGTCAGTAAAACTTTAGCTTTTTCGCCTGCTAATTCCTGAAATAAAATACATTAACAACAAGAGGCTCATGGGCCTTAACGCTCACCTGAAGATATGTCCAATATTGTTTGCAAAGTGCAATAGACAATATATTAAATACAGAAACTTGAAAAGTTTTCTCGAGTTAAGAACTCCCACAAAACTTAATCAGAAATCTATCCACTCACATTTCATTTGTAAGTAGCCTATATAATATGCATGAAGTAACTGTAGTGCAATGAATAATTTCCAAATCATTAATTTTAGTAAACTTATGCAGCTATGTCCTTGACCTTTGAACATATATGACCTCGAACCATATATGATTGTCATGTCAATACCTACAATATTCTAATATACATGCCTATGCATGCAATTAATAGCTTTCAAGATATTAAAAATTTAGTATTTCTATGTTGATATGACCTTGACTTTTGAACATATTACCTTGAACCATATATTAATATGATCGTTGTCGCAATACCTACAATATTCTAATATACATGCCTATACAAAAAGTTAATAGTTTTAAAAGATTATTGGCAATTTAAGTCTTCTTTTGCAGATGTGACCTTGATCTTTCAAGATATGAACTTGTACCATATACCAAAATGATCGTTGTCGCAATACCTATAATATTCTAAAATACATGCCTATACAAAAAGTTAATAGTTTTCAAGATAATTAGCAATTTAAGTCTTCTTTTGCAGCTATGACCTTGACCTTTCAACATATGACCTTGATCCATACATCAAAATGATCGTCATTTCAATACCTACAACTTTCTGATATACATGTCTCTACAAAAAGTTAGTAGTTTTCAAGATAAGTAGCAATTTAATCTTCATTTGCAGCTATGACCTTGACCTTTCAACTTATGACCTTGTACCATATATCAAAATGATCATCATGTCAATACCTAAAATATTCTAATATACATGTCTATACAAAAAGTTAATAGTTTTCAAGATAATTAGCAATTTGAGGCTTCTTCTGCAGATGTGACCTTGACCTTTCAACATATGACCTTGAACCATATATCAAAATGATCATCATGTCATTACCTACAATATTCTGATATACATGCCTATACAAAAAGTTAATAGTTTTCAAGAAGCAATTTAAGTCGTCTTCTGCAGATGTGACCTTGAACTTTCAACATATGACCTTGATCCATATATCAAAATGATCGTCATGGCAATACCTACAATATTCTAATATACATGCCTATACAAAAAGTTAATAATTTTCAAGATATAATGACAAATATATAATTTTTAGCAATTTCCCCACTCAGTGCCTTACAATTTCCCCATTTTGAGCCCCATGGTTACCATTTGTGCAAATCTGAAAATAGATGACCTAAGGATGTTATAAATGAAATAACTCTTGTAGATTCAGGGTAGAAGATTTTTAAAGTTTTTCACTATTTCCCCCCTTATGGGGCCCCAAGGGGACATAACTCCTTCATTTGTGCAAATCTGAAAATAGATGACCTAAGGATGTTATAAATGAAATAACTAAGGTATATCTCTTGTAGATTCAGAGGAAGGATTTTTAAATTTTTCACTATTTCCCCCCTTACGACATAACTCCTTCATTTGTGCAAATCTGAAAGGGCTTCACCCAGGCATGATGGTTACCAAGTTTCATTAAATTTGGCCCAGTGGTTTTGGAGGAGAAGATTAAAATGTAAAAAGTTTATGCACGATGGACGACGGACGAAGATGGATAGCAATAGCTCATCTGAGCTTTCAGCTCAGGTGAGCTAAAAATACAGTAAATGACAGGAGAAAAGGTATAGAAATAATTAGGAAGAACTTTGAAACATTATATAAAACAAAAAGACTCATCTAGGCAAAATTCTTGTTTTTAAAGAAACCAAATGTATTGGTTCCAACAGTGGAAGAAAACTTTATAAATTCTGCACCATCAGAAGATGCATATGACCACATTGATCAACTTGAGTTTTGATCATGGTAAGCAGAACCATTTATCAGACCAAAATCTGTTTTTACAAGTAAATCTTGGAATACAGAAAACAGGAAACCATTATTTAAAATAGATTAACAATGTGTCATGAACAAAAATATATTACACAAATACAGGAGATAAAATATAAAGATTTTTGGGTGGTGGGGTGGTGGTGAAAGTAGACCAGTATATTCTGTGGTTTACCTGTAAACTATCATGTTGTTGTGATAGTGTAGTTGATAAAGATTCTCTGTCACATTCTAAATTCCTCATGGTCATTGCCATCTCATCTAATTCCCTGAATAATGAACAAAAAACTTATGTTTCTCTAAAATTTTGAAAACAGCTTAAAAAGAACACTGTTAACTGGAATGTCTGGTAAATCAAATAAAAATCTTGTTATAATGTCCACTGATAACTTCACCACTTTACTAATCACAAAATTATCACAAGGTCACAACACATGTACTTTTGAAAACAGGACATATTTGACTGATGCATTACTATCAAAGAATACACCAGTAATATACATGTAATATGTTCTCTGTCTGATAATATCAGTGCTTCATGTCATATCCCTTAAATTTTGCATAAATGAATATAGAATCAAATAACCTGATGTTTTCCATAAATAAATAATATAGGCAACAGCAAAAAGAAAGAGTTTCTGTATCCAAGAATACCGCTATTATTATGCAAAGTCATGTCAAATTATAATGACCTTTAACTGAAATATATATCTGATGAATAAGTGTGACCTTATATCTACAAATAGTTCTTATTTTTCAATGTCGGAATAAAATTAATTCCATTTATGATGTACTTTTAAAAAATTCAATCAAACATGTTAAATGTTGACATGCATTGTCATCTTCAATAAGTGTGGTGCAAATTTAAAAAAATAATTTCATTTAAATGTTGATGATTCATAATGAGCAAGCAGCAAGCTTCATCAAGAAAATAAATAACAATAATGTAAACATTAGATCCACCTAAGCATTAAGAAGTAGTATTATCTGTTAATAGATGAACATTTTTTACAACAATTTTTGGGGTTTTTTTCTGCTTACGTTTTTGTTTTCTCATATTCTTCATTTAACTCTAAAGTATAATGCTCCATTTTCTCTTTCTCTTTTGTTAATTCTTCATTTAATTTTTCAAGTTCCTGAAATTAACCAAATTAATGTAATTAAAATGTAAAATTGCAAACTCATTCCAAAGTCATTACTTTTGTTTGATCAGAAAAATTTCCTGCCAAAAATGTGTATAATCTATTTGTCACCCTTCAAAGGGGCACTAGCGTTTTTTGATTGCTTTTGCTGTGAGACTTGCGAACCTGGTTGCAATGTTTGTTTACTACTGCTTGATGACTGTTGGCAGGTGACAAAGGATTACCTCTGCACTGTAAAAGTTACTTCCCTTATGTGGCAAAAGATTGTGTGCACTTAGTGTGCCCCAAGCAGAGTTTCAAGTATCCTGAAAAGCTAACAAATCACTTTACAAGCAATTTCTTTGAAGGGTGACTTAAGAATAAAAAAGAATATCTCTATGCAGAGTTTCTGCCCTGGTAAGAAAACACCATTTTCAGTAAAATTTTCACAACAGCAATATATTTCTTTCTTCAGAAATATTTAGTACTTGAGGATGCTAAAAGCAAATTTAAGTTACCCATAGGCTGCAGTAAGTAAACTTTATCAAACTACAAGTTTATTTGATTTCCTATGAAATTTCTATAAACACAGCAACACTAAATGATCTATGTGCCAATTATAGAAACATTTAAAATCACATGGCTTAAATTAAACCTTGACAGTGTACTACAATGGATCACATGCTGGAAAGAAAGGGTGTCATCAAATTTAGATCTGATACTGCTGTAACTGTAATTTTCAAAATTTTAAAAATTTTCATTTAAATGACCAAATGTTCAAAGAATTAAAAAATATTGTTAAATTCTGTAAAAATAAGAAAATAAGTAACTTTCTGTTGTCTGTATAATTGTTTTAATTATAATAAACTGTCTTAAAATGTCTATTACAGGTTTTATAATACAACTGAAAATTACTTTACATACATTTCTTAAAAAGAATGAGATCTTTTGAGATTGCTTTGAAAATAACAATGGTACAGGAGTCAAATCAGTGATTTATCTGATTTCCTAAATATGACGAAAATTGTTATACTGATATGAAAGCATTTGGTAGTACATGTATTGGTATCAGGCAATAATTTATTAAACATTACCTGAACTGTTGTGGATTAAAATACATACATAAAAGAATGCATGGTAATATAAACTGCAAATTTTATTATGGGGCAAGGGTCTTTTTTCAAGCCCTAATTATTCCCTAAAGTAAACTGCAGACATGTAGGGATGGAAAGAACCCTTCTGATATGTTGATTTTGATTTTTGAAAGTGCAGTGGAAAGAATAACAAAGTTACACTAGTGAATACTAGTACATATGTGACCGACAAACTACTGGTAAGTGTGGTGTGAGAAGGAGGTGATGAGATATCACTGTCTTGTATCATACCTAGCATCTGTGTGTTACAACCAAAATCTAGAACAAGTAAAGCAAAATAAAAAGAAACAAGCTTATTTATGAAATTCTGTATCTCCTGCTTAAAATGTCATATGAAACTTAAATTAAATTTTTAAAAGTCTGTCTGAAAGAGTACAGGCAGATGAACACACCGAAATAATCAAAGAGCATCACCAATTTTAGTGAAAGCAGAAAACAATTATTTAAATACAGATAATATTGTGCTTTGTATTATATATGGGGTTCACTAAGATACATTTACTGCTTGTCTGTGAACATTTCCACTGGATATAGATTTACATACAATTTCTCAAGTGACAAATACTGCAAAGGTGAAAAGTTAAGCTAACCTGAAATTCTAGTCTAACAACACCTTAAAACTTATCAATGGACACCAGTGTTCAAACTTGTGCCACTGGTATGACTGTAACTTTGTATAACCTATGACCTAGGCTTTGTGCAGGCAAGCTAAAAAGCAATACACTAATATTTTCTAAAACGCAAGAATTAAAATTAAAAAAATATTTGATTAACTCCTGATAATATTTTGTACCTCTTTTTTCTCTCTCTCATCAGATAATTCTTTAACCTCTAGCTGAAGCTGATCTGAAATAAAATTAATTAATAAAATCATTTTTTGTAAGGAATAGTATTTTCCCTATGTAGAATTATTTTGTTATAGAGGAAGTAATGTGTCAGTGGGTACAAAGTTAACATCAAGAAGAATGGCTGCTTTCTAACATACATTCTGTAATTGTTTTCATGTGTAATAAGTAAATAAGTGGAACTTACATTAGATATCAAAGATGTCCAGTTTACTGATTTTTCCTGATTAGATTAAAAGTCACAGTTCTCACTCAGACAACATTTAACTGACAAAATCTACCTTCACAACCAAAGAAAGTCATCTGGGGCTAAGAGTTATAAAGCACCAGCTTACAAATCAATGTCTCTCACTCTGTAGGTTCAAATCTACTAGAAAAGATCCTAGCGTAATGCAGTTTGCTTGCTTAAGGTTGGTGGTATACTATGGTCACTCAATCTCCACCATTCTAGAACCAACCATTTCTATATAAGTGAAAAAAATACTTTGACATATACAGAAGACAGTGTTAATTTACTCCTCCATAAAAACAAAGAGCAGGCAAATTAAACAGATGATTTTATTTAATAAACTTAAATCAACATGCAATTATACAGTTGGCAAGAGAGTGATACCTACCAAAATATTCCTGTTTTTGTTGTGCCATCTTTAAACCTCTGTCTTCTAAATGCTTAATCATGTCATCAGCTAACAAAGCATGCTTCCATGTTCTAGAAATATTAAAACAGACAAGATAAGGTTATACTGCATAAATGTGTGTCTTGTGTATGAACAAGGATGGATAGATAAATGGATGGATGGATGGATGGATGGAAGCCTGGATGGATGTGAAAATGTGTTACAGAGCAGAAATTGATAAAGAAAGTTTCAGTATCTTAGATGGAGTGAGCAGAAACATAATCTTACATTCTTTTAGACTTTTCCAATATATCAATCCACTTATCTCGTTCATAATCACTATCAGCTGCTAGTAACATCCTTCCCTTAAAAAAAACAAAAACAAAATTAAACATTAGCGAACATTTCAAAATAAGAATGGAGTCAAATTATAGTGCCTTGTAGAGGCAATTCAAAAATGGAAAAGGTAAAAACCACTGGCATCCAGGAGGCGAACTGATTTTCTAATACTAAAGGGCTGCCTTAAGTTGGATTTAAACGATCCACAGGATAGTACATTAGACCACTCTGTCACCTATACATACATGTAGGTACAAAAAGAAATGTAAGGGATGCGTTTTGTTACCCTTGCTGTGGACTAGAAGAAAAATTAATAGTTTAGTCACTTTACAACAATAAAAACTAGTTAGGCACTGGCCTGATATATCTTAGTTTTGGACACAAAAATTTCATCTTCACTTAAAAATTCAAAACTCATTTCTGTGATAGTTTTTTATTTTCCTTGTTCCACTTGTAGATACTTCCCACTTTCAATTCCACTACTTGCTGAAGGACATATTGGTATTTTTAGCAAAGTCTTAAGTATTGTTGAAATAGTGTAAAGGCAGGTGTTGTTTCCATATATTCTTTTACAAAATACTTCAATTAAAATTCAACACAGTTAGGCCAGACACAGCTTAATATTTTCAAGTGTGTTTTTCTTATGTCAAGCACTCAATGTTAAATCTAAATTTAAATACAGATCTATTATTTAGATTTCTCAAAAGAAAAGTTGGATCTACATAATATGTACACATATTAACATTGATACTTACATTTATATCTGCACTTTCAATCTGGAATGCATATGGTTGGTTTGGTTCCCGTGACCTTGAGATTAGGCATTCTCCCAGTGGTACTATACCCTAAAACACAAATCATCAACAAAAATAACTACAATGTACATGTATTACATAAAAGAAAAAGTAACATTTCAGTTGCAAATGTTGATTGTCAATACAAGGTAATGCAACAGAAAGTATTTAATTAAATTCGGTACTGAAATGCAAATTGAATTAAACTTGTATATAAGGGTAGTATAAAATTTGCTAAGGATCACTGAGAGAATAATACTCCTTATTGCAAAACTATTAAATCTGTGTTAATTCCTTTTCTGTTCAAGATTCATCATTTATTAAATTTTAACAAAAGCAATAAAAAACAAATTGAAATTGTGACACAACTGACTCAGTAACAGCATCCAGATTGAGTTAACTGACTAGGCATAAGCATCCAGATTGAGTTGACTGACTAGGCATAAGCATCCAGATTGAGTTAACTGACTAGGCATAAGCATCCAGATTGAGTTAACTGACTAGGCATAAGCATCCAGATTGAGTTAACTGACTAGGCATAAGCATCCAGATTGAGTTAACTGACTAGGCATAAGCATCAAGATTGAGTTAACTGACTAGGCATAAACATCCATATTGAGTTAACTGACTGGGCATAAGCATCCAGATTGAGTTAACTGACTCATCATAAGCAGATGTCATAAAGTCATAACTTTTGCAATTCCTTTTTTTATTTTAAATTTTACATTGAAACATGGTAAAAATTGTGTACTTTACAATAGTTATTACCTTTGGGTGTATATTTAAACATTTTCTTTTATCCATTTCTTTCTTTTCATTTTCTGGATAATATAACAAAAATCCATCTCTAACAACGAAGAACCTAGAAATACAAAATCAATCCATAAATCAATATTTTTCCAGATTTACTTAACAATAAACCTGCACATAATTTGTTTCCAAGGAGACATTTAAACAGTGATCTCAATGGGAGATGGTCTTTACAATAAGAATGGTGTTTACAATAAGGATGATGTCCTTGGTGACATATTACATGGTATTCCCCATAGATTTTTTTATCTGCCAGATTTTTCAACATATAAAATCCTAAAATGGCATCAATTTTCCTGAAAAGATCGATATGTCTTTAAATTTTATAGATGGGCATAGCAAATTTAAATTTTGTAACCAATTTGTAGCTAAAAAACCAAACTTTATTCAAATTTGTAAAATTTTTGAAAATATGTTGTCATAAACACAGTGACACAAAGGATACCAAGAGTATATGTACTTATTTATTTTAGTGCAAATTATTTCAAAGTACATGTACTTCATATAAGTTTTCATTCTAGAGGACTTAACTTTGACAGTGAATACTTGATTGAACATTCTCAATCAACATTCTAAAATCACTAAAATAGTTGACAGTAAACATTTTGCTGACAAGTACTGACATTAAATCATCCCATAATTTAAAGTAAAGATCATAGATATAACTGCTATAACCATGTAATAGACTATTTGCCAGTTCCATGAAGGTTGCATTATTAGATTTATATTATATAATTTCAACTGTCAACAAATGTAGCTCCAATGATAATGAGTATCCACTGTACAAGTGTTCCTTGACAACTTGATTGGCCCCATATCTGAGATATCTGAGTTCCAAAAGTTTTTTTTCTTTGTCGAGTCAAACTATTTAAGGAATAGACAATACCCGGTAATTGGTAAATCAAAAATAAGCTACGACATTGCTTAACAATTATATCAAATAAATAATCAAGATTTAAAATATGCAATCAAAATGATATAAAAATGATTAAATTATCTGTCCTAGACTTGAAGCCTCATTAGACCAGTGCTTATAGCAGCTTCTACACTGACTAAAATAAGAAGGCTTTCCATTAAATGGGATATCAGTTTAGGACAAAGTAAACATTTCTGCTGGTAGAAGTTCAGTGGAACAAGGCAATGTGAAATGAAATATCTTGCTGAAGGATATACTATAAGGTCAAATCTGGTCGGACCTTGGAATCATGAGACTGTTGCATTAACCACTTCGCCACATGCCTTTACAATTGATTTAACGGTGAATGTGGACATATGATAAATGATGAATTAGATTCAAAATAGAAAATTCTCTAATACAGAAACAGTTAATAAGCCACAGATTATCATAAGTATTAAGTCGAGATGGTCTTATCACATCAAATTAATTTTTAATGTACATGTATATACAATTATACTAATCACATTATCAGCAATACCTATATAAGTATTAAAACAAAATAAATGAACAGTTCTCTAATTACTGCTGAAGTTAAGATACTGAGTGACCATACCATTTTATACAGCGTTTATAAATAAAATGATTAATTAGCAATCTATTCCATCAAAATGAGGGGCCTTGGTGGCTGAGCGGTCTAAAATGTGCTTACAGATAATTCTGCCTCTAAACCACCTAAATTTGAATCCTATTTGGAAAGTTTGTCAGTTCACTTGCCAAAAGTTGGTTTTATTCTCGAGCCACTCCGGTTTTTTCACACCATTTCAGGACTGACAACTTCAATATAATTGAAAGATTCTTCATTGGGTGTAAAACACCATTACTCCACTCCACGTCTAACAACAAGTTAATTGGTCAGTAATGCCAGTAATGATGATTTACATTCATTCACTTATCATGATGAAGATGGTTAGTTCTGGTATAGCTGTAAGTTATTGGTTTATGCCAAGTTCACCACATTTTGTTTAAAATATACATGTACCAGTCTTCGCAATAGATTTACAGAAATATTCAAGCAGCAAATAATGAAAAGTTTTTAAGATCTCACAGGAGGAATATACAACTCAAAAATTTCAGTAATTTTCAGGCAACTGGACCTACTGTTAATGTGAACATTAGATCTATGCTTTGCTTTTGTCAAAAAAGTTCATACTTTTTCTATAACTTAAAATCATTTCTTTTCAATTTAGAAATTCTTTTTCCAACTTGAATGGAATTGCTTAAAGCTCCATGTGATACCTCATAGGGTTTGTGCAGGACAATTATTTCTGTTGGAAATGGAATCGCATTAAGTGATGTTTTCCCGTAATAATGATTTTTTTTTGAGAATGTTTGACGTAAACGTTAGCCATTTCATTCCGCACAAACGTGAAAAGGTATTGATCACGTGGTATGCTGGCGAGTTCCATTGATTGCATGAAATAATCAAGATAAAAAGAAAAGTTTCAGTACCAGTAACCAAATCAAAAGAAAGCTAGTAACAAAAGATGCGGGTCCTCTGTACTGGCAACATGCCTGTTTTGGCAAAAGACACATTACTTGCAGCAGGCATGCTTTACTGTCAGAACACTCTGTACTGGCAGTAAGTACATGGTACTGGCAGCAGGCAATCTGTACTGACAGCAGGCATGGTATACTGCCAACAGACAATCTGTAGTGGTGGCAGGCTTACTTTACTGACAACGGTCACATTATACTGTCAACAAGCATGCTGTAGTTTACTGTTGGCAGTCACACTGTATTAACAACAAGCATGCTATACTTTACTGTCAGCAGTCACACTGTATTGACAACAAGCATGCTGTACTGTCAGCAGTCACACTGCATTGACAACAAGCATGCTGTACTGTCAGCAGTCACACTATTGACAACAAGCATGCTGTACTGGCAGCAGTCACACTGTATTGACAACAAGCATGCTGTTCTGTCAGCAGTCACACTGTATTGACAACAAGCATGTTGTACTGTCAGCAGTCACACTGTATTGACAACAAGTATGTTGTAATGGCAGCAGTCACACTGTATTGACAACAAGCATGCTGTACTAGAAGCATGAATTCTGGTTGCTGGCTTAAGTCTGATGAAATGAGTACTTTTCTGTTGGTAAGTACTGTACAACTAGGTTAAGTAAATGTTTAGAAAGAACAATGAACTGTAATATGACACCTACTAAGTGAAAAACATTTACGTTTGTATATGACTTGTGATTATCTATCTAATACTACTCAGCCTACAACAACATCTGCAACCATGTTTGTTATACAGATTAAATTAAGGTCTGATGAAGTCATATCAATCTGCTGTTGTCTACAGATAATAATTAAACCAAACAGCAACTGTTTTCTATCAAACAGCTATTTTTATATATACTGTATTTCAAAATCATTAGTCAATACGCTAACCTGCATAATACCTGTATAAACACAACTTTTTTCTAAGAATAATATACTGTAGAACTGCATTTAAAGACCATCATCTAAGACATTATGATTTTATAGACAGATGGTCTTTATACAGTGGATTTTTGATATAAAAGAAAGCAAATGGACCTTCACACTGGTCTTTATCGACAGAGAGTCTTTATATAGATGTGGATATTACAGTAGGTATTTCTATGTATATACCAATTTGAAGCAAAATAAAGGTTAAATACCATGGTATACGTACCACAGTGTTTTGCCTCATACAATAGTACATACCATGGTATATACATAATATAGTTGTATCCCTACTTTCTGAAACAAGTGTCCTTGATCACCTTGCACACCAAGTTTCTTAACAGTAGGTTCTATTAGTAAATTGAATTTAGATTTAGCCACCTCTGTAGGAGCCATTTTCTGTATGAGGAAACAGCATAATAAAAAAATCACCAAAGTATAACCAACCAGAGATAAAAACTGTGGTATCCCATAACTCTTAATTTACAAAAACAATCAATACCAAGTACTTTAAAATTGAATACTATATGTTAGGTCTATAAATTATGATAAGTATTTAACTGTCAAAAAGTAAGAATGTTATAATCATAAAACAACATAAATATATATGTACTGGTACATATAAAGAATCAATATCATACAGATCATGTTTATCATTTATCTGAAATATAGTAAATTGATTTTAGGATTTAATTTACAAGTTTATAGTATATAGTGTAATTTGTGACATAATAATTTTATCCGATATCACAAGTTTGCGTAATGATGTGCCAAACATTATTCCTCAATTTTTTTTGTTCAAATCCACATTCAAGTTTTTTTTGGTGAGATATCAAGTTCTTACATAGTAAAGAATTGTTTGCAGGATTATGCTCACCAGTATTCACAGTACTATTTAATATGGCTAAATGATTCAAGATTTAGTCTGTCTTTGGTCTTAGATGCTCATCAGACTGGTGCTTATCACAATTCTAGCAATGTAAAGCAACTAAAAGTTATACTTGGTAGCTAAATAATCTAAGGTATGTGTACAGCACATTTCAAGTCTAGAAACCTTACTTAAATTTCAATAAGGGCAGATTTTAGTAAAAGAAAGATTGTCAATACACTTCCGTAAGGCCAGTAGTGTTTTCCTCGGCAGTCCAATTTCCTCAACCATCCCTGAACTGAGCCCTTGATATAAGTGACAGAATTCTGACTAGGGTATAAGATTATTTTTTGGATTAGTGCCAGTCAATAGCAATGTTTGCCCTAGTGAGCAAAATATTGGCCAGTCTGCCAGTCTATGTAGTTTTTTTCCTAGGCACTCCAGTTTTCTCAACCAACCCTAACTGACGCCTTGATATAAGTGACAGAATTTTGACTAGGGTATATGACTATTTTTAGGATTAGTGACAGTCAATAGCAAGGTTTAACCCAGCAAGTGACAGAATTTCGACTAGGGTATATGACTATTTTTAGGATTAGTGACAGTCAATAGCAAGGTTTAACCCAGCAAGTAAAATTGGACAGTTTGCCAGTCTATAACCTGTAGTTTTTCAGTTAATAAAAATAATATTTCATTTTATTTTGTATGTTCTTAAAGAAAAGGCTAAAAATCATGACGAAAAAACCCTTTCTAATTTATTTTGAAAAAATGACTCAAAGTCTTATTCATATCATTTCTGAAATTGATAGAGATTGTTTTAACTGTTCTAATATATTCAAATTTTCATTAAATACTACTTCTTGCTTATCCTAAACCTTTATCTTTAAAAGCTTTTTTTCTCCATAGTAATAAAATTTCCCCATAATAACATATTTCCCCTTTATTTTTAACAACAGTAACATGTTTTCCTCATAGCAACACATTTTATCTGCTGCAAATTACTTTAAGCAAGACTCAATTTATGTTTACTAGTTTTTGAATTTATTAGCCTGAAATGGGTAGTGACACAAAATCATGATCCCAGCTTGCTGAAATTAAAAAAAAAAATACTGGTATATGATAAGTACAACTATAGTGTATACATGCAGCTGATGATTGCACAATCAATTACCCAGTGTGAAATAAGGAAATTCCCATACATAAATAACATATAGGAACCAAATAAAATTTCCATTAAATAATATTTGCAAAAATTTACACTTTATCTAGCCATTTATTATGTTCAGGTTATTCTGCTTATTTGTCTCTGATAAAAAATTTTCTGCAAGTTTACAAATTATGATATCATTGTATACATTCACAAATTCTTACACACACAATAAAAGTGACCTAAATAAGTATATAACATGAAATATTGATTTTTTTTTATAACAAATTGAAAACAAGACTTGTCAGCACTTTGCTAGTCATGTAAAAAGGACAATTCGATTAATGGATTCTACCTGTGTTTTAATGATATTAAGTTGCACCTTATATAGAAGTCATCTTTATCGAAAGACCACCTGTCTATTCTATGTAGAAATTTGCAAAGCATGTAAAAAAGAATCATTTGATTAGGGAAATCTACATGTGTTATAGCAATATAAAAATGTGTGTGTGTGTTGTACAAACCACCTTTATTAATAGATATCACCTGTTTATTCCATATTTCAACTGCTTTCTAGTTTACTATTTAAAGATACTGTGAGTAAACTAAGTTATAAAATCTATATAATAGATATACTGATGACTTTAATGTAAACCTGTATTTTTTAAAGACAAATAGAAAAAAATTGTATCTTATTTCCAGAGTCAAGTTTATTTCACTCAAAAAAAAAACAAAAAAAAAAAAAAAAAAAACAGTTCATAAATGGTGGTGGAAACCAGAGTTACCAAATGCTGATCACAGACAACTGATAAATTTTCTAATAATGGGATCTGCCAGAGTAGGATTTAGGCATAGTTATTAAGGGGCCATGTATTTCAGAAGTGCATTTTGACCACTTCGCTAATGACAAACCTGTTTCCAGATGAGCTAGAAATACCAATATATGTATATAAATAGTTTTGAATTCCCTGACAGGTTAAATATGAAGTTAACCTGCATATAATCTGCTAAATATGAAAGATTTACCCACACATAATCATATTTACAATAAATACTAACAGAATACAACAGTTGCCAGGTACCATAGGTTTACTATATATAACATCAAAAGGAAGGGGTTATATGTGAACATATTGCCAAGGGGAACAACTGTTACATCAATAAATATATCTTGTTTCAATCATTTATCTCATAAACAATTAACTTTTGTATATAAAACATTGCCCCATTTTTAAACTACAATATTAACAAGAATTGCTATCAATTTTACAAAGAATGTGTAAATCAACAGTGATTTTGTTTTTAAAAACTACCTTCCACCTTTCAGATTGGGAAAATTTGGACCCTTTTTATGTCACATATTACGCTTGGAATTTTGAAATTCATTGCAACGATTTTATATTGTGACAATATCTAACATTTTTTGTCTGTCAGAACAGTTTTGGACAACTGGATTTAACTTAAACTATTTGATTGTGTGTCACTGTTGCCGTTTGGGAAATTTTAGTTGTCAAATTGGGAAATTTTAGTCTTATTTCTCAAGGGGAAACTACCTTTATTCGGTAGTAATTTTAGGCAAACAAAACCACTGATCAAACAAATTAATCTTTTGTATCTACCAGTAAATCTTGACTATATGTACTTACTTTATATATAGATATATATTATATAACTGTCTGAAAGGTAAAGTCAAAAGACTTCACATTATTACTAATAAACCATGGTACAAGCATGAAACAAATCTGAGTTGGACTTTAAATTCTACTTGCCCCAGGTCTAAGGACATCAAACCTTTCACATCAAACTTACAGAAATGAACAGTTCCAAATGAGATAAATAAAAAAACTAGACTGGTGATCCAACTAACTAATACCAACCGCTTCAAAACTTCAAAACAGTAAAGGGAAATAACTCCAGGACGATAAATGGGAAATATTAAAAAATTGAAAAGATCCTTTCTTTCATGACCATAGCCTTTGCATATAAATATCAAATCGAATTGGCACACTGGTTCTGGAGTTATCATTCTGAAATGGGTAAAACTTCAAAATAACAGAAAAAGGGGCATAACTCTTGGAATGATAAATGGGAAATTTTCCAAAATCAAAAGAAACCTTCCTTTGTTTGAAGACTTTTCGAGTTATTATCCGGAAACTAAATATTTCGGACAGACAGACAGAATGACGGATGGATATCAGGATCACTATATAGTCCCCCCCCCCCACCCCCTTTTGAGGCAGGGATATAAAAAACATGGCATTCCTGTTACAGAACAAACATTCCAACCAAATATTAGACATGGTTGGTGCTTATACAAAATTCTACATGTATTGTACCCAAAGTTGAGTCAATGACTCAATTAATTTCAACTAGTGATAAAACAAATGACATCATATTCAGTTGCTAAGCATTAGGTTCTTGGTACATCTAGTGGTTTAAAATCCCACTTAGGAAAATTCTAGTGTGAAAAATTGATAAATTCAATTCACTTGCTGAAGGTCAGTGGTTTTTTTAGGCACTGTCAGAATGATTTTAATTTGATACTTTGTTGTTTTTTTGGTTTTTTTTCAATTTGTTTGCTATAGGTTAGTTGTTTTACTCAAATACTCTGGTTTTTCACACTATCCAAGAACTTATCACCTTAAAATAAATAAAATAATCTTAGCCTTGGATGCAAAACTCTAGTACAAGTAATTAATCAATCCCCTGGTTTAACTATAATATGTGATTCATATCCAAATCTGAAATACAATTCGTCTTTTTAAGTATTGTTTGATATACTGACCTAAATTGCATTTATTTTTATTTTTTCACAAAAACTTAAATAAAGTACATGTACATGTATCTTTTTTGATGTTACAAAAAGTTAAATACATTTGTACATGTGTAACGTGATACAAATCTTTCCAATTTCCTTATTTGTTTCTGGCAGTATTACAATAAGTTATGTGTTTTAAGTTGATATAGATGATATCATTTCATCCTTAAGATAGCTTTGTTACACTGCATATAAATGTTTATTTTGTAATGCCCAATACACAACTGGCACAACATTTAACTAAAATTGTTAATATTACCTAATATGATGTACATATGCTCACAAGAATAAAGGTTCCATCTTATTGTGACCATTTTTACAGGGACAAAAAAGTAAAGAAAAAAAACAGAACTTCTAAAAACTATCATAAGACAGATTTCTATATATCCCAAAATGTTGGGCTGCAGCGAACAAAGGCTCAAAACAAGGAAATATCCTGTTTTCAAATGCCATCAAACTGAGGTCAAACCCAAAGCAAAAAGGAATCTTGGGTTAACAGGCTAATGGCTTATACCATGTAGCCAATGCAACCTAGAAGAAAGACAGGAAAAAACTATTAACCTCACAAACTGTCTCATGCTAACATTATCTCAAGTGGGGTATGAACCCTGGCAATGAGAGTAAGTACTGAGATACACAGGCCAGTCTTTTACAACATTCAGCTGACAAGGCATCTTTTATCTTTTAAAAACAACCTGGTTTAACAGACATAGGGTTGTCATTGATTAGATCAATATGTTGATTTATCATCAATACAAAATTATTGATAATATATTTGCAGTATCAACGCCTAAAAATGGACGCAATTTAGTTAGAAAAATTAATGATTAAAATTTGGGGGGTACAAAAGGAATTCTTTCTGAAGTCTATCCTGTACATCAAGAGTAACCTTTCAGCAAATGTTATAATGTTTTGTAGATAAATTATACAGGTTTGACTGTAATACTACACAACTCAGGGATTTTTCTGGCCATTTTGGGAAAGGGACCTTGGGATGGAATTGGGAAAATCATTGACAAAATTGACATTTTGGGAAAATTTTTCATTAAACTTTAAAAATTTTCATATTGTCAGCACATCAAATATTTTGCCTGGAATATTTACTATTTTGATACATGCTGGTAGTCACTCATTTGTACCAAATCACTGACATTAACACAATATCTTCATAGACTGGCTTCAATACAAACATCTGAGAAAGTTGTTTCATGAGTTGCTCCCATTCTACCAGATCCCAATTGAGTATAAATCAAATTGTGCAAACATGCAGGTTATTATAAAGATATACAAGCTACACCAAAAATAAAGTTTTTTTCATTTTTTCTTAAGTTTCTCAAAGCAGGATCATTTGGGAATTTTTGCCTTCAAAATTGGGAAAAATGTATGCTTTTTGGCATTGGGAATGGGTCCCTTTACCGGACCCTGTGAGTGACCAGAAAAATCCTTGCAACTAGTCTACATAGCTTGACCAGAAAACAGGTGCTATGCCTATAAATGATGGGGCACGGGCAGTGTTATATCTGCTGCTTTATATTCATCTGGGAATAAAGATTATGATGATCTGTTAAATCTGTATCCATTAGTTATCAAGATTGACATATCCTGTTGTTATCTTGTGTAAAATACTAAGTTCCACTTCATTGAAACAGTCTTCATTTTATATTTACAATATCTACTAACTGGGAATCTAAGACATATATAACAGAAATAAAAATTCCTCTATCAATACATAGAAACCTATTGTAGAATTATACTGGTAGAGTGTTACAGCTGTCTTCATTTTTTTTATTATGGCACCAAGGTGCTAGAATTTTTAGATTTACCACTGCATCAGTGCGTGCAAAATAGCAAAAAAATGTGAGTTTTTGTAAGTCCCCAAAATGATTAATAAACTATTTTTTCTGCTGTCAATATAATATTAAAAAAAACATATAAATTTAAACCTGTAACAAAAACCTGCAAGTCTGATACATATCACATTGATTTATATTAGTTTCTTTGACAATTAACTTTTCCTTATACTTGTTAAATAACATATAACAAAAATATAACATACTGTCAAATGTCAGGCTTTCTAGTTTTATATTTATATTTTATTTTTATAGATTTTAATTGCTAGCTTATCTAGAAAGCATTTGCAAAGAGGTGTCTGTTCCACTGGATCATTTATCCAGTAGTTCAAGGGGTATGAAATGAAGTGGTTTGCATATGGTCACAACATGTCTCTGAAGGGATTTAACCTCTAACCCTTGGAACTGGCCTGTCACAGTGTTATATGTCATGCGTAACAGCTGAAGTGGGAGTATTACCTTCCCAATAATTTCCCAGTATTTCACCCATCTATCAAGCTAAATCTACCATATTTCTCCCAATTTAACTACCCTGAATCACCAGGTTCTATCCTGGGACCAATCTGTTAATTGGCCACTACCCAGGGTCAGAAAAGCCTAAAAAAATACCAGTTCCCAGGGTCAGACAGGCCTAAAAAATATACCAGTTCCCAGGGTTAGACAAGCCTAAAAGATATACCAGGTAAGAAAATCCAGGATCTTTTCAATACATACAGGATGCTCTTCTGACTGACTGACTAACTGAGACACCTATTACGGCCTGAAAATCATGACTCTTATTTGCCTTGCTTTACTGATATATAATGGTAAATATCCATATAGTAAAATCATTAAAAGTCATAATTTTCAGGATAAGCCACCCATTAAGGCCTGTCTGCCACATTTACACTTTAGACCAAGTTTTTAAATGTGACAATCATCTTAGGTGTTTGACTTCATCTTTCCTTTTTCTATTTCTGTTTCATTGACTAATCTAACGAAATTCTAAATTGATAATATAGCTTTTTGAGATGTTTCATCTTGGCAGGAAATTACAATAGCAATCAAAATTAAATAATCCCAAGAAATTTCCCTAACCCCCAAAATAAAACACCTGTTATGTTAAATCATGAACAAGGAAGTATTTATTGCCAAAATGGAGATATGTCACGAAACAAAACTTAGATCTTAATCTATCTTTAAGTTTAATGACAATTAGCAAATATTTACCTTCTATACCACTTGTTAGAGTTGTGTCCAAACGGTTTTTTCATTAAAATTCCACATAACTGCACATGCTGGGTCCAGTCATAAGAAGTCGAGTTTCCTAATTCAGGCATTCCGTTCATGTTAAGGTGTTCATTATTTCCAAAACAAAATGAACCGAAACAGCCCATTGAACAGAGTACACATTCTATCGTATAAATAATATCGCGGGAAGTAATGACACTTCCGGGTTGAATTTCGACACTTCCCTTGTCATAAATGTATCCATCCGATATATTCCGATTAGGTAAAAATCGATTGGTCACGTGATATTTCAATTTTCACATGATCACAACCATGGCGCTGTCCTGTGTGCAAGTGTTGTTGATGATTGGGATGTTAGTAACGGGCAGCATTAACACATTGAGCAAAAAAGCACAGAATGATTGCACGTGAGGTTTAACAAATTAACTTAGCCATTGGAATCAATACTTATTGAAATTTGAATTTTGTTTCATGTAAACAGTCAAAGGATAGATCATGATTTAGTTTTCTTCCAGTATATAAAATTCTTAAAGACAACTTTTGGCAGTGTTCCTGTGTTAATTACAGAATTTTGCAAATAAATCACAAGCAATTTTATAAACTTGGTCTTTAAATTGTTACATTCCCGAATCCAGACATAGCTGGAAATCACAAATCATCCTACATTAGCACAAATTATTTTGGACTAAGTTGAACACCAGTTTTAATGAGATTGTATGTAGTATGTACCCATGTTTAATGCCAGACTGGACACAGTACCAAGTTATCCAGATTTGTCCATGACTAAAGGTGAATTAGGTGTGTCTGCCAGCACACACTCAAGCGGACTTAGGTTCAAGGTCTCAGAAAAGTTTTAAAAGTTGCCATACTACCGTTCATAATCCTCACACTAGCTGAATCATCATCAACATAAAATGAAATGACTTTTCTAATGTCAACATGAGCACCTAACAAGGTTGAAACCACTGACCATTGGATAAGATGTCTGATATTCTATTGGCTAAACTATGTGTATTATCAAACAATTATATACAATTTGCACTTTTGGATGGATTGATTTGACCGGCACAGTCTCAAACAAAATAAGCATGAAAATTAGTTTTTACTGTTGAAGTTTAATTGACTTCTAAATTACTATTCATTCAAGTTCTGGGGCCTAAATTGCCAAGTGGTATTAAGTACATGCCTATGAATCACATTGCCTAGGTTCCAACCTTGGTAGTGTAAGAAAGTTTGTCAGTTCACCTGACAAAGGTCAGTGGTTTTCTCAGGGTATTCCTGTTCTTTGACCATTCAAGAACTAATCTCCTTTATTTAAGACAAAGAATTCTGATTGGGGCATTAAAAACCATCACCCAATACACCACTCTACTAATATTCTCCCCAATATCTAATAATGGATAGAAATAAACTATAATTTTTCAAAACCCTTGACATGAAGTGTAATACAAATCCATCTTATAAATGTGTTCCTTATGGTCTAGGAGGTGGAAATCTCTTGTTTAAGACTTTGACCCTGCTAGAATTATTATTTCACTACCTACATCATTCATACTGGCCACAAAGAATAAGGATAAAATGTAGTTTTCAACATGGTTTCAAACCATAAAAACTCCAGCTTTCACAGGAAAGCTAGATTATTATCAACTACTCCATTAATTACAAAACTATTTGAAAATACTGTAATCTATTATATTTATATGTTTTTGCAGAGTATCTGGATACCCAGATAAAAGTGCTAATAATACCACCAAGCCACACTCATTTAACCATCCTTGGTTTCAGACTTGGATCATGTTTATAGGTTGGTATAATGAGGGTTTGACAGCATGTCACATGATACCCCTAATATTTCTGCAGAACAATTATTTCCTTTAGTTAAATGGAATGTATCAGTTAATGATTTCCTGTATATAACATGTAACTCCATTTGGGTGTGTTTGTTTCAAATAATTCCATTCGAGGATGTCTAAATTAGATTATGTAAAAATACAATTACACATATTATATAGACCTAAATTTAAAATATGTATTGCTCTTCATCTGTTGTTTCCATGCAAACCTAATTAATTGCCTTTAAGTCTGTAATTTCAATACTGGGATTGTAATGGCAGTCCATACATAAACACATAAGATATCTCACATTAAATTTAGAATTTACTTACTTATATCAGCATAAGTTTTTTGCCTAACCCTCTCCCCATACACAAACCTTTATGCTGATAATGAATTTAAATACTTTTTTTATCACTATACTTCAGGAGAAACTATTTGTCTATTTGGATATTGCTTAGTGAGAAAACGTGAAAGAGATAAATGGAAAGAAGAGGTAAATGATATAAATATTAATATCACTTTTATAGACAAAATAGAGCCATCACTAGTACTATAACCACACAACTGCACATATACTCCAGTGCCTAATACAGCCTATCTAAAGAAATTGGGAATACTGTAATTCATTATCTTAACATGTATTTATTTATTTTTTTTACTGTTCTTTCTTGTTTGATTTTTTTCTCATTTACCTTTGGTTTGTGTTCTTGGTTGTGTTAGCTGTTGCCAATTACATGTTTTTTAGTTGCAAATTTTCTTCTTCAGTTATATATTTATTATTTCAATATGGTATTATACTTTTTACACAATATATTTTCTAATTTACATATAGGTTGCATGAGTAATTTAAAAAAAAACAGTACTCATCCTTGTACCTTACAATATCTACTGCAGTCATTTTGTTACTGAGCTATAAGTCAAGATAACTGATATTTCTGGATTCATCACATGTTAGATTTTCTTATCCGCTACTCTCTGTGCCCCATAGCCTTCACACTATTTATCTCATGTAGATATTGATATAAATTAAACAAGTATTGATTGATTAACAGTCATTTTAACTGTAATCAGTTTAACTTCTTGAAATTGATTTTTAGCTCAACTGGTAAGTTCAGCTGAGCTTGTGTCATGGCCAAGCATGCTTGTGTATGTGCATGCATAAGCTTTTATCTTCTCCCCTTAAACTACTGGATCAATTTGAGCCAATGTCTGTTCAATTACATGTACCCAAGATGGCTGCCCATACTATAAATAGAAAAAATAAACAGATGAATAACCATCCAGATTTATTTATTGACCTGATTTTGTTTAATACATAGAAAGTAAATCATGTGTAACCATTTAAAGCTGCATTAAGTTTTTCAATTTTCTGAATTTTTTGATTTTCTAAAAATATATTTGTTTAAAACTAGAGATCTTCAAACTACTGATCCGTGAGATTCATTTTCTAACATTTCATTTCTTTTAGCTGTAAATAAATGGAATCCTCTGACTGGTTGGTCAATGTATTACGATGATAATTATGAGCTTCGAGCATGTGCACAGGTGTACAGAAAAAAATATGAATCGAAGGTGAAACATGACAAATTGCATAAATTGTCCTTAATTAATAACCAGATGTATTGGAAATAGTGTTAGGTATTCCTTACTAAGTCACAAATGACAAATTCAATGAAGTTCTGTGTTTGATTTATCGTATTTCATAATTTTGAAAGTTGTGTTTAAATGACCCGGGTTTTGATGACGTAATCATGTTCTAATATTAGATCCCAAATGCTGCATCTCGCTGGGTAATTACTGTAATTTCTGTATTTATTCGAGCTTTTATCGTTGAACCAAATGTAACATTGTTCATTAGGAACATCATTAATTAGATTAGCACCGTTTTAATTTTTTCTTTGGAAAACTTAATGCAGCTTTAACAAATGTGAAAGTTTTTCTTTACAGTTTATGTAAATAAGGTGTTATTTTAAGCTGATTCTTTGAAAATTATAGTACACTGTATAATTTGTTTTATAAAATTTAGATATTTTATTTTGAAGCATGGACCTCTAATTAATGAAGAAAATAGACTTCATCAAACAAGGTTAGTTAACTATGTATTTTTTTTATTTAAGTTTCAGTATAGCATCATTTTATATTTTTGAAGACCTTGGTGACTATTTGGTCTGAGATATAGACTTACGATTACAGCATCTTTCTCCATCTAGGTTTCAATCTCACTAGGGGCAGTTCCTAATGTGAGAGAGTTTGTCAGTTTGCTTGCCAAGGTCATTGCTTTTCAACAGACACTCCAGTCCCTCCATCATCTTTGAGTTGACAAGATTGTTAAACTCTACCACCCTTCACTACTTTTATAAACATAGGGCTGTGTTGTTTGAATGGTAAAGTCTTTCTTCTTCTGATCCAAGGTGTCTCACAGCTGTGTGTTTGATGAAGGTCAGCTACAAGTGAGAGAGGGATTTTCTTTGTCATAGACCTCTTCTTTTTGGTTCAGTACCAGTGAAATAGCCTGCATGTTCAATAATGTTTATCTGCAACATTGATATTTGAAAGAAAACATCAGTAGCAGTTTATAGTTTAACTTTGTATTTTAAGATAATCGAAAAATACTTTTGTCATAAATTTTCAGAATTATTCAAGTGATAATAGCATGTCCAACTATATGTGATTTGATTGGTACATCATTAGCAGGTAAGCAGAAGTTGAATTTGAATACAATGTACTTTCATAGTTAACAGTTGTAATTGATAACAGAACTGTAGAAGCTGTGATTCAGAAGTACTGGTAATGTGTATACATAATAATAGACATAATAGTGACTGCTCTTTTTTTTTCCCTTTGGGATGCATTTGCCTATTACTCAAAAGAACAATGTTCAATTTTCAGGTGCAGCACTCTTGAGAAAGTTTTACTTGGTGTGTCCCAATGAAAGCATATTTCTTCATTTTAGAAAAATTGATGAATTGAAGTAAAAACAAATATGCAACCAACCAAACAGATATGAAATAACTTTCCTGTTTATTGCCATCCCATGTAATTGGAGTTCTTTAACTCTCTATCACTTCATGAAGTGCCAAAAAATAGACTGAAGTTGTAACCCTCCAAAGTCTAAAATATATTTTATAAGAGCATTATGGAAATACATGTATTATAAAAATGAAAGGAGTCCTACTGAAAAATTACAAGTTTTTGGCTGACTGACTTACAATTTCTGTACATTTTCTTCAAATTCCAGGATAAGCGCATCAGTCTAAATATTTTATAAGCTTCTTATAGGTTGTATCCAACATTTTAAATTTACATATACATGTATATATATATATATATATATATATATATATATATATATATATATATATATATATATATATATATATATATATACATGTGTATATATATATATTGTACATTGTAGGTATTGGTTTGGTTTATGTTGATGCTTCAGTGTGGCAGATGTTACGGGGTTCTATAATTATATTTGCTGGAATATTATCAGTAAGTTAAACTATTGGTTAATATTCATCATAACCTTTTTACAGTGTCTTTCAATTGGTTATTTCTGGATACTGCATTTCCATATACATCCTAGACCTGACTAATTAGTGAAAGAATCTTGAATAAGGTGTTTAACACTGATATCTTCTCTACTAGGTAATTTACTTAATTTCCCACTTATTGCCATAGTTTTTTTGTTAAAGTACCAAAATTCATTTTGTATGTAAATTAATTTTGTAATTCCATTATAAAATTGCTTTTTATGTTCCTAAAATCTTTTGCCAAAATTTAATTAACAAATGGTTTTGATATATTAAGATTTATTAAAATTTAAAATACATTTTTTTCTTTCTTTTTCTTTTACTTTCCTTCTTTCTACAGCTTGATTTGTCAGAGACTTAAACTTACTATAGTTTGATTGAAATTAAAATATCTGTAGTCTTAAAAATATAAGTTTACAGATAATAGCTATTATGTTTTAACTTCAATTTAGTGAAATATTTATTTTTCAGAAAATCTTTTTAAAGCGTAACTTAAAATGTATGCATTGGACAGGAATGTGTGTAACAATGATTGGTTTAATATTAGTTGGCTGTTCTAGTATATTCAATGCTGAACATTCAAGCAGTGCTTCAGAAACTTTGTTTGGTAATGTCCATGTTAGATACATACCAGTATATTAAGTCTCAGATCATTTGTGTCACATATTTTGACCCTTTCTTTGGTATGAATTGTCAAAATGTGTCAGCTTGCAGATCTCATTGCCTGTAACAGACTGCCAGAAGTTTCAGTTACCAAAATGCAGACACTAGTTTGAAAAAACAATTGTCAATTTACCCAAGCTCTGTTTCTTTTAGATACTTATAATTTACTGCCTTGATATAAGTGACAAAACTTGATTTGGGTATAACCCCATTCCCAGTGATCTTAAGTATTTGCTTACAGATTACAGCCTTTAACTTCAAATCCTAATGTAAGAAATTAAAGTCACCAGTATACTTGCTGAAGGCAAGTGGCATAAGGTACATGTACTTCAGTTTCTTTCATCATCCCAGAATTGACTTTCTGGATATGAATGAATTTTGACAGGGGTTAAACATTCTAATCTTCTTTCTAAATATATCTAGCAGGGACAAAGAAAACCCCCAAAATATAACATACTCTGGGTAAACCTAAAACTTGTCTGATTTTAAATTGTATTAAAGGATATGACCCTGTTACTGTATATCTACATAATCTTAATTAAACTGGAACTACAGTAATGATTGTTTCTGTGTATTGCTGACAAGAATGTAATATACATCTCTGTATGAAACGAGCAATCATTATCTTCTATGAGGATTAGGTTAAAACAAATTGAAATGAACATTTTGATGGCCCTTGTCAATCAGTGCTAAAATTAATACAGATGATAAAAACATCAAATTGACTCTGTCATCTTGGTAAAACATAGATTTTGACTGTTGACCAGGTGTCTTTATTTAAATTATGGGACTACCAGTTGTAGACACTGTATGATCACAAATGTACAATATCACAAGGCATCTTATGTCATAACTTATGTGTGTGCATGGTATGAGCATAATCTAATCTTATGTTTTTGGTTTTTAATAATTTGTGTCACATTTTGTCCCTTTGTGATAGTTTTTAGCTAAGTTTTTCTTCATAGATTATATATGCAGAAACCAATGCTGATCTTTTGAAAGTTTCTGATAGCATTTTCAACAGATTAAATTTGAAATGGTTTTGATTTTTAATTTTTAAATAATTAGATAACTATGAAAATTATAAACATTTGTACTCATTAGATTTTCGTGTTTGAATGACAAGGCATTATCTGTTGTGAGTAACAGTAAAGGTTACACCACTGTTAATTGGTGAATTCTACCAAACTTCACTGTAGAATTAAAACAATGCTGAGCTGTTTTTGTTTTGAAGTTAGATTAATAGTAATTATATTTTGAGTATTAACTCTGTACATGTATTTGAAGCATAAAGGTAAAACAAATCAGGAATTTTATTTGTAACTATATATTTACAGGTATAGCATTAATATTAGGTGGTCAGTTAGTCAGTGCTAGTCAGATGATTATAGAAGAATTATTTCTTAAGAAAAGAAGTTATCATCCATTACATGTAAGTATAAAAACATAATTGGGTTTGTCAGCTTTCTGTGTGATTAGTAACTCTAAATATTAATAAGTAACATTTTGAAATCATTACATTACAAATTCTTTTGTTTTTAGAATGGGATTATAGAAACATCTTGTTTTGTATATTTATCATAATTAATGGTAGCACCTGTTAATTTCCTGGTTGTCTAACTTTTTTCAGAGCTCTTGTATCTGCAAATAATTTTACGGTTTTGGTTTTCTGTTGCCTTGTGTCTTATCCTAAAACTTTGTAAACTGGCACACAAATACAAGAGCAGGATACAGAGCCAGATAATCAGATTGTCTAGTTGTTTTAAATCTCTGTCTATATACAAATACAAAAAAGACAACTTTCATACTAATTCCCAAACAGAGTTTGAAAAATTATGCTGGTTTGTATAAAGTAGAGAGTTTTACAAATGTATTTTTTTTAATTTTGTAAATGTTGATTTTGAAATGTCACTTCTGATATTTTTTCTAATTGATATTTATTTTATAGGTTGTAGGCATGGAAGGAACATTTGGATTTTTTATGATGTCATTGGTAAGGACAAAAATTATTCAGAATGTTTGTGTGTGGAGAGGGGGTTCCGTATATAAACAAATTTAAATTGGAATGTGAAAAGTGGTTGGAGTTTTAACAGGAAAAGAAAATGTCTGTTGTGAATTGCAGTTAAACTGCCAACATCATTTTATACTACTGATATTCCAGTTGAAATTAGTTATATAAATGTGTTTGTCAAGCTGTTGTGTCATTAACCTTCAAACCCAAGTTTTAAAAATGTTTTATTATGATTAGAAAAAGTAAGAATTAAAAAACCCTTCAAACCCAAGTTGCTTTTCAACCCTGATGAACTGCAAGTGAAAAGAACTTGTTTTTGTTGTAGTTTTCCACTGATTGGCTCACTTCAGTTAACAGAGTGGTATACAATCTTTGGCATGTAAGCAATTGTAATTGTACCTGATCTTAAAGGACACCATAAGTTTGCACTAGTATATATTAGACGAGAATAACATGCAAAAAAGACTGACATTACATGAACCTGTGTTGAGATTAATTCTTGAGATTAATAAAAAAAAAAGTGTGAAAATTGCTGATGCAGTGTAGAACAACATTCAACCAACCAGCCAACCAAACATTAAAATGGTATCAGATTGGACTGGAGCAATATAAAATAAATGTCTTGCTAGTAGAATAGAGGATAACATCTTCTTTATTCATCTCTACAATTCCTTCCAAATTAGCCATTGTCACTTTTCCAAAAATGGTATAGACATATAAAGTGTTCCTATGATTAATTTAAAAACCATTCATAACAATTAATTTATCATTTAGTTAAACCTTTAACTTAATAACAGCCATTAATTTCACCCCTGTTGATAATTTTGATGACTGATCTCATAATGTAAATATATTTCAGATTGTGTTACCAGCCATGTATTTTATCCCTGGATCTGATGTAAACAACAGTTATGAGAACAGTTTAGATGCCCTGTATCAGATTAAAAATGAACCCAGGTTACTGGCCTTCTGTCTGCTCTATCTGTTATCTATAGCTTTTTATAATTATTTTGGTTTGGCAGTCACAAAGTCGTTAACAGGTAAGTATTGTGATTGACTATTAGTGAGTTTCCCCCCCCCCCCCTTCATGGAGGCAGATTTAGATCACACATTCAATTGTACACTTCAATCTAGTCTTTAATAATTTTGTTTTGGCAATTTAAAAGTAAACATGATTTATTATTACTGAGTTGTCTCCCTTAGTGGGGGTAGATTTTAATCATTGATGTGTTGTTTCAGTGGATACAATGTGGAATTTATCTTTGTTTGCCAATCATCCAATTTGCACTGGTCATTCCTGAATAATAAAAAATATACATATTGTCATATACATTGTTTATATTTCTTATTTATTTTTGAGCGCTTGAATAAATGTTTGGATGCTGATTTTTCTTGATAAATGTCATTAATTTTCTTACTTACATCGGGATAACACAGAATTTACTTACTTAAACTTAGTAATGTAGATTTGAATAACAAAAACAAAACTTTATTTTATTTATAGCTGTTCACAGAACACTGATTGATGCTTGTAGAACAATTATGGTATGGGGTGTTGATCTTTTCATTTATTATGCTGCTGATAAGGTAAGATTTGTATTTATTTCTGTTCGATTGTATACTGTTGATGCTGAGACTTAAGTAAGAGTATTGGGTATTGGTTGGACAGACTTTGTATACCTTTTGTCTTTTCTTAATAACCACATTATAGTATTGCCTGTGAAAACTACAGTAAGTATGGCTCTCTAGAAACATAATAAGATACATTACAGACATACATTGTATTATACAGCAACTATGTGATTTAATTCCAAATCTTTCTCAGTTAACTAAAGAAACTAAACACAGACTTCTTTTCTTGAATAACATGGATAACATGAAGTTATTATTGGATCCCAACAGTTAAGATTTTTCTCTGTATTGATTTTCACTTCCCACCTCCTAGGTTCAAATATCACTTGGGCATATCCTAGTGTAAGAAGCTTGTTAGTTCCTTTGGTAAAGGTTGGTAGTTTTTCCTGGATTCTTAAGTACTTTTTCACCATCCCAGGGCTAAACACATGGACCATTACACTACTTCACACAACTCAGATGATAATACATGCACAAACCTACTTAAAAACACAGAAGTAAACTACAGTACAATAAAATTTGCATGCACTTAATATTATCTCAGATACATTGTATATAATTCAATTTGGATTAATCCAAGCATTTTGATATTATTATTATTTTGACAATTGTTGCCCATTAAAGCCACATAATGGAAGTTATAGGATTATAAAAACTATTCTTATAATTAAAAATAAATATTAATATTTAAGTTTATTAATTTTTTACCCATAACGAAATAAATTATAAAACAAGACATGGAATTTTTTGTCTGCTTGCCTGATTATGTGGTAATTAATGTATCAACTGAGATGAGAAGTTAGACATTGCAGATTTTGTATAAACTGGTTTTCAGTTTATACATCAATAGCCTGGCAAAAAGTTTCATCATTTCTTAATCATGAAAAGTTTTAGAGTTGTTTTTTTTTTTTTAAATTCACTAGTTTTTGTATATTTTAGGACTTTGGAGAGCCATTTGATAAAACATACGGGATTTTACAAGGTAGGATCATTAACATTTAAAAAACATGTATTTTTAAAAAAATTTCTTATTCTTGAGAGTTAATACTGATTGACACCAAGAAATTGTTATCAAATTGCTCCTGCCTTAGTTTTACCATAAAACATGTAAAAAGGTTGAATTTATTTAGAGATAATCCACTTTTTTTTAGCTGCTATCTATTAAAACTGTGTTTATTTGAAGGAGGGGTAAATGCAGCAAATTGTTTATCTTTGATAACTGGATGACTCCTACCATTTAGGGGGGAACTTATTGGTAGAGTGTCCACCTAAAGGACAGGAGGTCATGAATTTGAACCTTGGCCATGGTCGTTTTTAAAACTTTTAAATTGGAGATACTGTTTTCACACTTGGTGCTCTGCACTTAATAAAGTGTATTGACTGGTTACTCAGAGTCAGAAAAATGTGACTAGGTGGGTAATTTGCTTGTCTGCGGCATTGTGAATGAGTTGAGACCTTAACAAATGTTATCCTGAGTGTATGCTAGTAAAAGGCAGACCATAATACACACTCACACACCTCATATTTTATGCTCTTAGACAAATTTATTAATAATATTTTCTTATGACTTTAGTAAATGCTTCATTGCTTCAGAATTAATGTTTTTTTCCAAATTATTTAATCACACGAAATAAGCAAAATTACAAGAATAGATTTAGCACTAGTACAGTAATATATTAATGTTAAATCATTACTTATATCACTTTCCCCTTCCTTTTTATGGGGTCTCTGATTGAGTAGACTAGAGCCCTGGCTTTCATAATGCCTAGACTTTAATCTTGCTTATGCAGATTCCCATGTCAGAAAGTTTTCCAGTTTCCTTGATAAATGTTGCTAGATTTTCTCCAGGCATTGATATTCTACACTATCCAGTAACTGACCACTTTGATATAAGTGAAATACTGCTAATTCATAATTATTCCACTCCACTTCTCTCATTATTTAAACCTTTCCTATTTTTTTTTTTATTTCAGTTGATGGTTTTATATTCCTAATGATTGGTACAGCCTTATATAATGGACTTATAGACTTGTCTTGGATTTCTTGTTGTGCCAATCCTCCCGAGCCACCTCATATCCCAGAACATGTAGGAAGTGTACAGGCTGGATATGACAGTGATGGAGATGACCCGTTAGATCAAATTATAGGTGAACGAACAAGATTACTCAAGGACAATAATAAAGCTTTGTTATGAGTGAACCTGCAGTTTAATTATGAGCTGAAGTTCATAACAAGAATGGACCAGAAAACACCAACAATAAATCAGTTAGAATTTTTATTTGACCAGCTAAATTGGCTCAGAGCCATAAAATAATTCATTTTTTGAATAGAGATGTTTGTCTTATAAACTAAAAAGGGACCAAAATGTGATTTAATGCATAATACTTGTAAATTGTGGCTAATCATGACATAAATCACAATATAAATGATAGCTATGATCATTGATTTTGTTTGCAATGATTATGTGACAGAGTATTGAAGCCTAATTTTTGTCCCTAAAATTATTCCTCTGTTACATTATGCATAGTCTTGTCATTTACAAACTTGACAGTCTTTTTTTCAGTGAGTCAAATTTATTACTTCAACTTTTCTGATTTGCTGATATACATTGTATTTATAACAGTTTATTTAGTTTTTGAACCTAGTCTTTTGTTCATGGGGTCTGCTTTTTTCTGAAAAATCATTTAAAATGTACAAGACAATTCTTTTAGAAATTAAATTACTTTGATTTCTGTAGATAATGTCTTGAGCCAGCAGATTTTAAAAGTTGCTGGTTTGAAATGCAATATTTTAGTTTATGTTAACATTGACATTGAACATTAATTTATTATAAATGTGTAATTTTTCAAACTCATATTTTGGTTAGGTACATAACATTTTACATGTGCAGGCACAGTTGAAATGATATTATTATCTATATAGTGAGGTTGTTTTGTTATTATTTTGGTTGTGAATTTACATATTAACTTTAGATACAGTAAGACCTGACAGTGACTTGTCTTGTTGCAAAGAAATGAAGATATTGTTGAATTACTTGAACATGAGTCTAGTTGTAGCTATGATTTGCTATACACATCTGTGATTACCAAAGAATAATTCTGTAGAAAGGAAACCATTTGTTGCTATGGTGATTTTACATGTGAAAATGTGCTATGTGATTACATGTGAAAAATGCTCTTCAACCTTTCCCATTAAAATATAATGATTTGATGTAGGAATTTTATGAGTTCCTCTTGTTAAAGCATTTTGATATTGTTTAAACCATCCTTGCCAATTTGTTTTGCTCTTAACCTTGAACCAGGGGAATTCCAAAACACATGTTACATGTAATCTTTTAGTTTCTGATGATGTTTTTAAATACCAATAAAAAGTAGGTGGCATTGCCTCTCTATGTAAACAATAACAGTGAGAAAACTTTACCTTTTATCCTCTTATTTTCTTGAAACCAAAACCACTTTAGTACTATCTTAATTTTCATGCAAAATATTTCACACAACTATTACAGACTGAGCTTGATAACCCTGAGGCCAGAAATTTCCTATAATACAAAGTACAAATTATTTTACCATTAAATGGTCTAGTACATGTAATGGCATCATAGTGCCATTGTAATGGCATCATAGTGCCATAACTTACACTGCTGCAGTATGTTGCAAAGTGAATAACATGTACACAGAAGTATTATGATTAGTAACAAGGGGCTGAAATTATTATTTATTTTTTATTTTATTTTTTTTATAATTATCTGGTATGATTAATTTTTTATTAATCATTTCAAATACGTGTTTAGAAAAAAATGTTCCTTCATGCTTGAATCAGTTGAAGTTGTCAGCAGTGAATTACCACTGAACTGGTTCTTTGCAGTGTTGAATTGATACAATTTATCACCAAAACGATACAATTTATCACCAAAACTCAAATAGTGAGCCTTTTTGTCTGTTAGGGGTTCTGTACCATTCTAAAACTGATAGGTGCAATATGAACAAGATTATCTTGACTTGTGTGTAAAACCCTTCCACTAACCCTCCACACAATTCACATACAGTATTTCCCATGATGATGCATGTGTAATTGTAAAGGTTGTCAACAAGACATTATATATATTTTTTGCTATCAATGTTTTATCTCTCAGAATTTTCGTATTTAAATTAAATGTTCCTATATTGTACATTTATATAATGTTATCTATTTATAATAAAGATATTTCAACATTTATTATATTTGTATTTTTTTCTTAAGGATTAGATTTAAATTCTGATTAAGTTCATTGGAGCTAAAAAAAAAAAAAAAAAAAAAAAAAAAAAAAAAAAAAACAACTTTTTTAAACACCATAACTGCACAGTTTTCAGAAAAAGGACATGTAAATCTTTGTCGGGTTTCTTTTGCTTCTGTTAATTCTGCTAGTGTCCTCAACATTTCAAGTTGGACAATAAAAATGGTTGTTGGATATATCATATCATCATTTGATGGAATTTTGTGGTATATAAGAAAAATTTTGAACCTGTCACTGCAGGTCACAGCAATTTGTGGTGGTCTCTAGTTTCTCTTAGTAAGTGATGCAAGTGCTAGTAAAAAAATCTTTAGTGTTAAATAAAACACCATTTTTCCACTTCACTCAACTGATCAAACTATAGAACAAGAATTGTTTTGTGTAGAAACAAGATTCAATATGTTAACCAAGATTTAACATCTAAAAGTACAGATGGTTGATGAAACTGAATTTAAAATAAATGATGAGCATATGTCAATTGAGAATTTTAATAGTTTTACTCCATTTGCATAATTCTTTATGGATTTATTTAGTCAATCAGTTCTAGAACGAAGGAGAAAACTGCAGTACCTACAGAAAAAACAAAACCCTCAGGTAAGTGAACTGGCCTTTCTTACACCAAGATCTGCTTGATTAGAATTCAAGAGGAACTATAGCTCAAGTTAGTTATGCAAACTACTTCAATCTAAAAGGACCCATTTAATCTATTTAAGACCAGATATATTTTCATTAATTTGGGGGATTGATGGATTAATTGAGATACAAAAAATTTAAATGACATGTAAATATATCTGACATGTTATTGTATTAGATTGTATGAAAAGCAACTTTTATAGTGCTACCACATGAGCCCATAAGGTTGCAAATTAGCATTGTAAATCAAGTCATTTTATATTGATGCCTGCCAGGAAACCATGAAAATAAAGTCTGCAAGGCCTGACATATGGTGATCTTGCAGTATAAGAACAATAGGTATGATTGGAAACTTTCGAATGAAGTCTCTACAATTGACCTGACACCCTGGTGTCATCTAGGTTTTAATCCAATTCTTGACGGATCCTAGTGTATGAAGTATGGTCAGTTTTCTTGCTATATATGCCAGTTGTTTTCTGGGGCACAACAGATTCTTTCAATATCCTAAAACTGACCACTTCAATATTAATTCTGACATTAAAAAAACACTCCACTCTATATAATTAATCATATATGAACCAATGATTCTTCCTTGCAATTAAACATCAGAAATTATATGGCAAAAAATCAAAGCAAGACTTACTGGTCATGATATATAAAACTGCTTATATGTGGTAGACATAAGTGAAACCCATAGCAACAAACATTGTCATTTTGGACTTAAAAATGCAATTTTGCCTTTAATTAAATAGTACTGTAGAGTCATTGGTGGCCTTGTTTCAAATGTCAAAATAAAATGTTCAAATTTGAGGCTTAAGTCAGAAAACAAAAAAAGAAGAGCAATCACAAGTGTTTTCATACTCTAATCAAGAATTTTATCTAAGGTACTGAGTAGTTAATTCTGGTATGGTAGAGAAAGCCAGTGTCCAGAAAAACCCAGCGGCAAGCAAACTGAAAAACTTATCCCCCACTGGTCTGATCTGCCAAGTGGGATTAGAAATTAAAACAAGAGGGCCATAAAGGCCTTGGACACTCCTGAAAATGATGTACAATCAGCTTGACTTATGGCAAACTGGAGCCTCTATTTTTAAAAGAGATTTTTCCTTTATTTCGAACTAGTGACCTAACATGACCCATATATAAACTTGAGCTAGCTTTTGTAAGGAGGATCAATCTTGGCAAGTTTGATGAAGATTGGACTAAAATTTGGGCCTCAGATGTGTTAACAGGGTTTTTATATAATTTGACCTCACAATCTATTGACACAACAGAACCAGAAAACAAATCTTCAGCTAGCTTTTGTCAAGAGGATCGTTCTGACTAGGTTTGATGAAGATTGGACAAAAATTGAGCCATCAGATGTGTTAACAAGATTTTTATATAATTTGACCCAGTGACCTACTTATTGACCCAACATGGGCCATATATGAACTTGAGCTAGCTTTTGTCAAGAGGATCATTCTCACTAAGTTAAATAAAGATTGTGCTAAAATTGGTGGCTCAGGAATGTTAACAAGTTTTTTATTTTTTGACCTAGTGACCTACTTATTGACCTAACATGGCCAATATACGAACTTGGGCTAGCTTTTGTCTAGAGGATCATTCCGACTAAGTAAGATGAAGGTTGCACTCAAATTGGGGTCTAAGATGTGTTAACAAGGATTTCTGGAATTTATCCTAGTGACCTAATTATTGACCCAACATGGCCTATATACCAACCTGAGCTAGCTTTGGTCAAGAAGATCAATCTGACAATGTTTGATGAAGATTGCACTTAAATTGGGGCCTCAGGAGTGTTAACAAGGTTTTTCTATTATTTGACCTAGTGACCTACTTATTGACCCAACATGGCTTATATACGAGCTTAAGCTAGCTTTGGTCAAGAGGATCAATCTGACAATGTTTGATGAAGATTGCACTTAAATTGGGGCCTCAGGAGTGTTAACAAGGTTTTTCTATTATTTGACCTAGTGACCTACTTATTGACCCAACATGACCCATATAAGGACTTGAGCTAGCTTTTACTAAGAGGATCAATCTGAAAATGTTTGATGATGATTTTCTTAATTGGGGCCTCAGGAGTGTTAACAAGGTTTTTCTATTATTTGACCTAGTGACCTATTTAATGACCCAACACGACCCATATTCGATCTTGAGCTAGCTTTGGTCAAGGTTTTCATTCTGAGCAAGTTTGAAGAAGATTAATCAAAAACTGTGGCTTCTAGAGTGTTAACAAGGTTTTTCTTTGATTTCACCTAGTGACCTATTTATTGACCAAACATGACCCATATTTTAACTTGACTTGGCTTTGGTCAAGAGGATCCCTGTGGCCAAGTTTGATGTAAATTGGATTAAAACTGTGGCCCCTAGAGTGTTAACAAGCAAAAGTTGACGCACGGCGGACGAAGACTGATCACAATAGCTCACTTGAGCACTTTGTGCTCAGGTGAGCTAAAACGACAATGTGTCCTTTAAGCAGGCATTCTGGCCAATGTTAAGAAATAAGACAATTAAAGACAAAATATACCTTCAGACCGCTGAGCTCAAGATAATAATATTGTCCAAATTAATACACCAGCCGATTTGATCCAAATGAACCGTTCAAGGTTTTAACATACATCACGGCAGTCACATTCAAGTTTAATTAAGGAATGGGAAATAATCAATAGTGTTTTTTGCCCCTGTCAAGATTCTTTCATAAATGAGACAATAATGTTAAAGTTTTTTTCAGTAATGGTGTTTTATTTCATAGTCAAAATTTTTTCATCCTCTATGAAGACAAAGTCTGGGATGGCAGAGGAAATCCGAGTACCAGAGAAAACCATTTACTCCCAATTGACTGACATAATGATAAAGAAATCCATTTTCATCTATTTTATATAAATTTTAATGATTGAAAATGATTGCATTTTATGATTGTCAATAAAATGATACCCCTTTGATTTGAACTAAATGTAACAGTGTATAGGTTATCTGGCATGCATGACAATTCAAACCAAAAGAATTTAGCATAGGATCATTTTTTTAAACATAAAACTCTTCCATACAAACTAAATTACAATATTTCTGTTGTCATTTTATTACATAAATGCAATAGTAATGATTGATCTCACAATAAGATAATTGTAAAATGGCACTTTATTTTCAAATTTTAACAATTCTTCATGTCTAAGAGATGGTTCACTCATTTCATTAAATCAGACCTTTAATTTAGATTTGTTCCAATAAAAAAATGTGCAATTTTATATCAATATACCACAAGACAAACAAATTCTGCCCTACATGTAGACAGTAAGCAAAATTATAATGCATTTGTTTGAAAGGGTTACTCAAAGCTTGAAATCTAATACCTCATTTTGGGGTTTTCCCAATACAATTTAAACTTATAAATGTATTTTAAATTAACATTTGTATTTTGTAAATCAAATATAATACAGTATTCTAATTATGTGTCAAAGCATTTTTAATTTTAAAAAAAAAACACAACAACTTTCCAAAGAAAATATGTCTTTGAGATAAAAGTATAACACCAATGGGGTTCAACTTCAATAATGTTTGTGTAGAATTATCATTTCCATTGCTTATGGGTTTAAATGATATGATATGCTTCTGTAAAATTTACAGTCTTTCAAGAAATTATGATAAATGACATTTCCAAACCAGATCTAGAGAAAACAACGGCTCAGAACAAAAACGTGATTTATGAATAAACCCCATGATTAAAATACAAGTACATTGAATAATTAAAAACATTCCTAAAAAGAAACTTCTGCTAATTTCATCCCAAGGCTGAATCAGTGAGAAGAATTTGCAGTTTCAGTATCGAATGTGTTTAAAGTGAATTAAACAAAATATTGGCGGGGTTGGGTGATGGTGTTAATGTTGTTTAACATCACATTAGCATTTTTGCTAATCATGATGAAAGCAAGGTTATTTATCTATAGGTATTATTCTATAAACAAGTTTGTGTATAGTTAGATGTTCAAATGTATATCATGATCTGTCCTGTACTAGTGCACACTCAGTGCAAATTTTTAAGGTGCTGACTAACCGGGTCAGTGTTTGACAGACAAGCATACTACTCCCCTAGTCACATTGTCCTAACACCAGGTGAACCAGCCAATACTCTTATCCCCTTAATGCTAAGCACCAAAGGAGGAAGCAGTATGAAAATTTTTAAGTCTTATGTTTATCATGACCAGGGTTTGAACACATGACATTCCACTCTCAAAGTAGATGCTCTGCTGAGCCAATAAGGTGATCACATTAGTATGGTACATGTATTTAATTTATTGTTAACAAATATAAAAATGATGACAAATGTTTCTTTCCAATGAATATTTCTATTTATACAATGTCAATCTTATGTGCATATTTATGCACTTAATACACATCATACATACAGATTTATATAAAATAAAATAGCACTTTACAGTAAATGTTATATTATCCATGAGTTTGCTGTTTTTGCTTATCAATGTACATGTTACAGAGTAATTTCATTACTCCAAAACAAAAATGTCTCTTGAACTTGCTAAGAAAATTGAGAAAAGAGTAATTATCATAAAATTTTCATCACTATATAAAATCCAGATACCTGGTTTTGCAATCATCTCTTAAACAAAGATGGATTACATTATACTATTTAATTCCTTCATCAAAAATTTTTCAGGTAGGGTAGAGAAAAGTAGACAGCCTTGAGATATCTTAATCACAAACCTACATTACACTAGGATCTGCCTGATGAATTTGAACCTAGGTGATACTTAAGGTTTTTACATAAACACTGAATTTAATCAAATGATACTATTCTTACCAAGATCATCAAATTAAACATTCTTAAGTTAAAAAATGACCGCAAAACCTAATGCTGACATCTAGCTGATTCTTAAGATAAAATCCATTTTTTAATCTTTAATAATAAAAGTTGAATGTACTGGATACAAATAACAAGTTTTTGATATCAAAATAAGTGAATGCATTATTACAACTGCTCTGTCATAATTCTTGATGTGTAATAATCTAAGTTCATAACTGATTGTACAGTAAGTTGGACATTGGCTCCGTTCAATTTCATGAGTGGTAGATTAAATGACATCCTGTCTATATCTCCAGGATCATCACAAGCAAAGAAAACATGTACCTGAAATGCAAAAAATAATAGATTGTATCGGAATAAAGCGTCAAATTATGACATCTTACCAGAAACCAGATACAGCAATGTAAATGGAGTGGTTTAGCAGCAAAGATGTTTTATGTCAAGATTTTTCACTCAAACTGAAGCAGATTGTTTTGAAATATGTAGGAAAGTGGAGAGCCAGAAAAAAATTTTGGAAGCAAAAACCCAACGACCCTTGTAGTAGGACCTGCCTGAGCTGGTGGTGAAAATATACAGTAAATATTCGATACCCTGAACTTTGTTTCCTCATTAACTCATAAACACATGAACACATGGACATTTCTCTCCATCACTTACAGTAGTGTTTCTTTGATTACACACAGTAATGAAACAAAATAAAAAGGGGCTGTAAAAATAGAATATCTACATATCAATAAATAAATCAATGGTCTGCCAAAAATCTATAAAATGTATAATGCCAGTGAATACTAATATTTTTTGGAATTTCATTATTACAAACTATGGTTATTGTGAAAAAACTGAAAATTTTTTACAGTAACACTGACCTTCATCTTGACCTATGATGTAAAAAGCCAATATGTCATGGTATAAAATTTGATGAATTCCATCTAAATCAAACCTAAGTTATTGAATGGAAATCTATTTATAGTAAGTGACCATGATCTTTGACCTCCAAATTATTTTCCTTTTCATTGATATCTATTGGAATAAAAACTTGATAAAAATTTCAATAAACTGTTACTGTAAATACATGTAAGTTACTGCATGGAAACCCCTAAATGTTATTACTATAGTAATGGTGAAGTTAACTTTTAAATTCTTAAATGAAAAGGTTTCTTCTGATTGAGGATATCTATTAGTATTTAAATTTTTTGTGTGTGTGTTAAAGAAAATTTCAGTTAGTTCCCAGTGACCCTTTAATCTATTTTTGGTGACCATAACCTTAATTAACCTTTAATCTCCACAGAGTTCTTCCTTTTAAGAATATAGTGTACAAAGTTTGATAAAATTCCATATAAGCTAACTTAAAGTATATGTATCATGTGAAAAGATACATGCACGTATTATGGAAAAGCAGACAAGATAGATAGACAGGCCAAATGTTTCATGACTTCTGCTAAATATAACTGAAAAGCTTGCACATATGTCAGATAATATTCATAGGACTTAAATGCTTCAATGCATATATGCTCAACTTTAAATTCACTGAGAAAACTTGCATGTTCAAGTAATATATTTCTAATCAAAAACATGTAGTGAAAGGTAATATAATAAAATACATTAAACAATTTATCAGTCAAAATGGGCTTCCATTCAACACTTAACACTTTTTTTAAACTTCTCTTATTTAGCACCTACTTGCAGAAATCAGCTTTGTTTATGACATGACTCTTGAAGTAAAGGTCTTAAAATCCTTATTTTTTAAATAATATATTCAAAGTTTTATGTAACAAAATACATGTACACCAGTTATGTCAAATGATCATCTATTTAATGGCATTGTTTAACACAGTTTCCACTCATTCTTAAAGTAATTGTGCATTATAGCAAATTAATGTTAGGCACATGGTGTGACTTACGGCTCCTTTTTCCAAGGAAATCAGATGTAAAACGAAAGTCCTGGGTATACCTACCTGTCGTGAACCAACTACTTTGAAGAGTTCTAATCCCTGATTTTGTACTTTTAATCCTAAGGCTGCCTCTGCTTCCTGTTTCCAAATCTTCAGTAACTCATCAGTAGTTAAACCTAAAGCAAGGACAATATTTAAAAGTCACAAAAATAAGTATGTTCATTTTTCATTTCTAAATTTATCTAGAATTTATCATTTAAAATTTCAGTTAACTTGTGTCTTGAGCTTGTCATTTGGCGATTTTTCCAGGGTACTGATATTTTCTCATTATCATAAAAACTAGCACATAAAATGCATATACCTTTGACAAAAAATAAAAAACTTTTTTCCCACATGCAGTCCTCTGGTTATTAACCTGCAATGTTGAGATACCTAACAAATTATCTTAACAAGCTAAACTATCTCAACTTTCCTCATCAAACATCATCATAAAAAAAGACTGGATAAAGTAAAATTAAACTTTTATTGTGCAAAAATAATTTTCTAGAATTTTAGTTGTAAGGACTGCTATTACAAAAATCTCATCCCACATTATTTTGAAACTGGATAAATTGTTGAGTAAATATTTTGACTATATCAATATTACCCTCTTGTCCAACATCAAACTGTAACCAGTATAATTCATTCTGTTTGATTACTGGGTCATAGCTTGTTTTATGAGTAAGTGAAGGGTCTACATCCAAACTTGCTGCAAATATCTCATAAGGTATCAGTGGTTTACATGTGACATCAAATACTCCAATTCTAGATAGCCCAGCTAAATTACGCTCTAATCCAAATATATTGCTGACTTCAAAGACTACAATTGTAAAAGTAAATAAAAATATTATATGTTTTTTAATGATTTACTGGCACTGTAAACACATTTTTGGGGGGTAGATCTAGTAACAAGGTCACCAACATGCCATGTAATACATAACCAATATCATTTAAGTGGTATTTTGACACTATTTAGAGATTATTTCATGTAGACATATTCAGTATCTACTGAAAATTATACTTTTGCACAAATACATGTACTATGGTATGCTAGTGAACATTGCTTTTTTTCAGTGGTCCCAATAAGAGTTTGTCTTTTCTTTGTCTTATTTGGTTGTCACTTCTATCAATTAACTGGTACCAGAACTTGTTTTATGTCCTGTTCTTGCTTGTGTCGGTCACACAAGTCACAAAATTTTTTTATTTTATTTTATAAGAAGTTGAAAATGAAGAAAACAAAAAGGTATCTCACTTTACAAAACAATATCCTGACATACAGTTAAACCTTGTTATAATGCCCCACTGATAAATTTATCAACTCACATATTACCCCAGAATTTTAAATCCCAAAATCTATTTCTTTTATGTTTTCTTAATTGGTCTTTCTCACAACTAAGTTATGTCCTAGATGACATATTACATTGTATGTGCAGAAAAAACCTTTATTTGCCACATTTTTCAATAAGAAATATTTACAAAGCAGCAACAGTTTTCACTATATAGAAATTAACTATCAACAGTTTCAACTGGCTCGGGCAAGTCAAAAGTACTTAACTTTATTCAAATTATTTTGATTTTCCATAAAAGTTTTCCAAAATATGTTATCACAAACACAATGACACTGACCACAGACTAAATGTCAAAGAAAGGTATTAATGTTCTGTAATACATTTATAAAAGTGAAAATTAATGATGAAGTTTAAACAAACAAACTATTTTGTATTACCTGCTATTATCTTTGGTTCTCCAGATACCTACAATTTCAAAAATCATACTTAAGTTATTTTACATAGGATTACATATAACATTTGAAACCATACTGACTTGCCGACTTAACCATAGGTAATGTAAATAATTCTGACATGTTTGACAGATGTTTAAAACCATTTATAAATTCTAAATTCAATCTATTTAATTTCCGATAAAACAAGATAAACTGAAGAATAAATAATTTGTTTCCATCTTATTTCAGTGTAATCATGAACCAAGTCCTTGTAGCATTAAAAACCTGATTAACACCTAATTAATGTGTCAACAGCACTTTTAACTGTTAACAATGATCTGTTTTTACGCTCTTCCATGTAAAAAAATACTCACTCAATTTTTAGATATTAAAACTATTCATTGTTTACATAGTCAGCATTTTCATATACAGCATGTGAAAATCAATATAACATACAGTAACACAGTACTAACCTTGAATTTATATATCACTTTTGTAGCATTTGAATACCCACTGAGGAAGTTAGATACTTTACTGACAAGATTTGGTAGGTCCAATCCTTGTTGTCCACCTAGATTGACCTTTACAATCACCAAATACAGCTTTCCTAGACTCATAATGAATACCAATGTGTTAAGCTGAAAATAAAGGAAATATCATATATTGTTTATATAGGAAAATAGATTGAATGTAGAAATAACTGTTACATCATCTTATATTTTAAAGTATCTATGAGCAAAAGGCCAATTCTATTTGTTCACACTAATTTTTTTCCATTATATGAAGTAGCCAAAAGCATGTGACCATGATTCTGAAAACACTAAATTTCTCACGTATTGTCAGTGTTTTGTTAACTGTTACCATATGTGATTGACAATTTCCCTTTTTCCTTGAAACAATATGGCTAAATTACAGGACATTTATTTTATAAATGAAGGAAAATTATTTGCTAAAATCGTCAATTTTCGGGATTTAATTGCCAAAATTTCAATTTAATTGCTTATGACAATTTTGGCAATCAAGATCATAAACCTAGCTTAAGGTTTCAGTTCCTTAAAGCAATTGGGCATATTAATGGATTGAACAACAACATCATGGGATTGACCCTTATATATACATTGCTAACTATTCATTTTATCATTCAAATATTATATTATTATTGAACAGGAGACCAATAGACCTTGCCACTCACCTGAGGACTATATGTCCTGTACTATAGGAGAACAATGGACAATTACACTGATTACTTTGGACCAATCTAAAACACATAGAGTAGCTAAAGTACAAGGGGGAAAATAGATCATAAACTAATTTTTGACCTAAGCCTAATGTACCTATGACCCTGACCTTTGAACCCATGACCTTGAACCATATAACAAAATGATCATAACTGCAATACCTACAATATTCTAATATTCTATATATAAATGCCTAATCAAAAGTTTATAGTTTTCCATATTTACAGTTCAAAGAGTGCTGGCTTTGTATGTGGTAGTTCAGGGGTTCAAAACCCAGCCAGGTCTGACCAAGACTTGAAAATAGGTAGTCACTGTTCTTTCGTCAAGTACTCAGAATTTAGAAATGAAAGTCATGGTGTCCTTTGAACTTAAAAACCGATGTCCTGTGTCAAAGTAGACGTGGCACATTAAATAACCCTCCTTAAACCCACTGGTGACGTCTCAATATAACTGAAATATTCTTGACTGGGACGTAAAACCCCATTAAATCAATCTAAAAGATTTTTCACTTTTTTTCTTAACAGGACACCAAGGGGAATAACTTCTTTATTTTTGCAAATCTGAAAGGCCTTATCCCAGGCATAATTATAATCAAGTTTCATCAAATTTGGCCAAAAGTTCAGGAGAAAAAGTTAAAATGTTAAACGTCCCAGAAAAGAATACTTTTACTTTTATTTGGATGCAACTAATATTATGGAAAGTATATCTTTGCACAGAATTTAAAAAAATATCAGAAGGTTTTAACCTTCCTTCCTTATTCAAAAAACAATAAAATTATGTAAAACATTGTGAATTCCCTTTGTTTTGCAAGAAATGCCCATTACCTTTTTTGTTTTAATATTTTGGGATATTAATGTGTTTGTGACATGAATCATGTTGTAAAAACGTGGCAAATGAATGAAAGGAATACTTAATACTCTAGCAACGTACAATGATTATCTTGTGTGAAAAGATTGCATGCGATGTCAAATATTGATGCACTAGGTCATCATTTTGTCTACTGAATTTTCCTTTTCCTGTCACAATTATTTTTAACAGTGCAACTATTTCTGGTGCAATGGAATACTAACCACTACACAGTGCCTATGCCCCAATTACTGTCCATACCGGCACGTCGGGCACAAAGCAAGAGGACAGAAGTTGCAAAGGTGCGTGTTCATACTTATCAACTGTGTTAAAACAATGTTTACTGGTCTAGCCCAGACTATACAACTATGTGTCATTACACGGATAATTGATATTGTTACAATACTGAATGAAGCAACTTACACTGATCTGTAGACAAACACATGCAACTCCCCGAGATACCGGAAGCTCTCGGTACAAACTAGTTCTCTATGTGAAAAAGGATTATTTGTAATCCGGAACGCATGACAACCAAGTTTTTTAGACAGGTCGATAATAGTAACTTTAAAGATTCCACATAGAAATCAGAATAGTAATAATCAAATAATAAGCTTTAGGTAATTTGAAATTTATTCTGGACAACTGATATGCATTCTGGTATAGTTCAGAAAAAACATGACCCGAGCTCAATATTTTAATCATGATTTGTTTCATGGTCGAATATCATATAGGCCTTTTTAATCATGTTTATAAAAGTTCATGATAACAAAGTGCCAATAAATTCATTTTAATTTGAGCTATACAAGCTGCATACTTTGCGTTTGTAACTTATATTTTGTTATCAATAATGAAAAATAAATCTGAGAGATTCGGTTGAATATTCGCGGCGCTCAAGTGACATTATTTGAAACGGAGATTTGGCTCAAGTTAGAAGAATACAATGAGAGAACAATTTCATTATTAGTAATTGATTCATTTTATTTTTAGACTACATTATTGAAAGCAGGTAACATTTTGCCAACCCATTTTCGAGGGGATGTTCTAGTCCGAAAAATATGACCAAGACTAATTCATTTTGCATCTCGTTTATTGTGTTATAACTTGCTCTTCGTATTGCGAACATGACATCATCTAGATTTCCAGAAACTCGTGAGACACGTAAAAGCTCAGTTTTCAAAGACCTCTTTTTAAATGGTTTATAAAGTTCTATAAAAAAATAATAACAAATAAATGATTAATTTTAATTGAATTTATTTAAATAAATTAACTACATAGACATATCACTGGATAAAAACCTCTAGATTTGGTCAAACATCAAGGCATATTGACAAAATATGTTTAGGGGCAACAAAATAATACCGGAAACACACAGTTTACTTGGTTCATTTAGAATCAAGAAAATCTCGGACTTAGCAAGAAAGAGGAGTCCAAAGGAAAGTCTGGGTGAAGATTCACTTCCATAAAAGTGATAAGTTCTTTGATGGAGAAATCTGGAATGTCCTGAGAATACGCAAACATTTTTAATAGTAAGATCTGCCTGAGTGGAATTCGAACTAAGTGATAAAACGTTTAACAAGGGTATAAGCATAACATCTGTGGTAACATAATTTTTAAAATTGATTTTTAGTTGCCCAGAGAAAATTAGTTCGGTCAGTTTTACCTTACAACGTTTTCTCATCTAATACAATTTCTTATCACTTTTTAAGGTAAAAAGTACAAATAGTTAAATGTGTAAAAATGATCTAGGTAGTAAAACGGGAGTTTTAACCAGGTAACGTCGTCCAAATTTAACCAAGTAACATCGTCCAAATTTAACCAATTAACCAAGTAACATCGTCCAAATTTAACCAAGTAACACTGTCCTAATTTAACCATTTAACATCGTTCTAAATTTACCAGTTAACATCGCTCTAATTTAACCAGGTAATATCGTTCTAACCAGGTACCATTAATCTAATTTAAACACACATCTTCTTAATTTAACTAGGTATCATTGTTCTAATTTAACCAGGTAACATCGTTCTAACCAGGTACCATTGATCTTATTTAACTAGGTAACATCGTTCTAACTAGGTAACATCGCTCTAATTTAACCAGGTAACATCGTTCTAACCAGGTACCATTGATCTTATTTAACTAGGTAACATCGTTCTTACCAGGAAACATCGCTCTAATTTAACCAGGTTACATCGTTCTAACCAGGTACCATTGATCTTATTTATCCAGGTTTCATCATTCTAATTTAACAGGTAACATCGTTCTGAACTAACCAGGTAACACCATCGGTGCCACTTTATGGATTGGAAATAACAGCAAGGTTTTTCATTTATAGAAACTATCTCAAGGTTAATTAACTATTAAACATTTAAACCATTAACCATTAGTGTAAGCTCTAGGTAACAACCATTAACCATTACTGTGAGCTCTATATTACCACCATTAACCATTACTGTAATCTCTACATTTAAACCAGTAATCACTACTGCTAGCTCTACATTGCCACCACTAACCATTACTGAGAGCTCTACATTACCACCATTAACCACTACTGTAATCTCTATATTACCACTATTAATCATTATTGCAATCTCTTCATTATCCCAATTAATCATTACTGTAATCTCAACATTACCACCATTAAACGTTACTGTTATCCTCGTATTACCACCATTAACCATTATTGCCTTCTACATGTTTCAAGGTTTTCCAACACAACATCTATTTACAGTTGTTTGTTCAGTCTATTGATCTTTTCTCCCTTTCAAATTCTTTGTCAGAAACTTTTGTCTTTGAGTTGTCATCGAAGGTGCTGTTTGTACATTTCAACTTAAGATGCTTATCATAACCGGCTTTCAGAGGAAATCTTACTTACATATTACTGTATAATAACTACTGTTCTGCAATTTGGTGTGCTTTTTGTTGTTATCTTACATTTTGCTTTATATGACAGTGATTAGTTTGTTAAAACGTACCGACCATGGATAAATTTGCATATGAAATCTCTGACTTTCCTAAAGCATAAAAGCAAAATAGGTCCTTAAAACCACATTTTTGCAAAATTATATTTACCCATGAACTATTTATCAAATATACTTACAAATAGGTTGATTGTTTGATCTGACTTATAACCAGCAAATGGCTATCAGAGATTGATGGTTTTCTTTGTAGTATAAACTTTTGATTTTTATTTCAGCTGGCTGTACAAAATGTGAAATTGTTAGGACCATTAACATAAAAGTACTTGAACCATACACTGGTAACAAATTTTATTCTTATGCAACTCTACATGGAGCTATGGTCAAGCAGGTGTTATTTAGCTGTAACGTTCTAAATATATAGGAAAAATTTACCCTTCTAGCCCATTGTATCCCTTACTTTTACCAGCAGCAACATGGTTTTTGCTTCAATTTTTAAAACAATAGTTTTATTGAGCAAAATATAACTAAAAACATATTGTTAAAGAAAAGCTATATGAATACGAATAACAGCAAGAGATCAACAAATGTTTATTGGACTTATATAAATAAACAAATAAAACATTATTAAAATGCATTACATACATGTACTTCCTTTCTAAACTGTCATTTGTTTCAATAACATTTGAAACAAAATATAATGATTTACAAGCAAGTACATTGTTTATCAGCATTTTACTTACACAAGAAAATATTTTGCAGATGTATTTCTACATTTATCACAACAATTATCAACACATTCTATCATTCCATTTATATAACAGTTAGTTATAAGTCTAGAATTTGAACCAATTTATTTGACTTTTGACATTTAGCCTAAAATGGCCAAGGTTGATTCTGGTACCACCTTCTGTTGTGTTCTTGTCATTTTTTGGCACAGCTTGATTTCTTCATTTGCACACATACATGAATATTGATAACTAAGATTTTAATACAAAATATTCAATCCTTGCTTCAGTCACTGTTGTCTGCTTTCAAACTTCTGTCCTCAAGTATGCACCATACTCCTTAAGAATAACAAGGTACAAACTAATTATGGCCTTATTTTGTTGTATCTGACTGTACACTATATTCTTTGGAATAACAATTTGGGATCAACAGTGACTACACATAACTGTCTATAACCAACTATCCACTTATAGTTCCCTGACTTAGAACCACCAGAAACTAGTAAAGATTAAACACAACTATCTATGTAAAATGTCATATATGATCTGATGTGTTATACTTCATCATGAATTCAAAGTCTTTAAAACTAATTCTGCCATCGCCATCTCTATCTAACTCCCTACAATATAAATAACACACATTAAAATCTAAGATAAATGAGCAAGTTTGTAAATATTAAATTAAAGATCATATTACTTGTATTAAAAATTTTCAATAAAATCTGAACATTCTTTTCGGGATAGAGTTATCCCTCCTACATAAAAAAGATGAACCATTTGCCTAGTGAGGTGAAAAAAATTGAAAAATGGCAGTGGGCCACAGTCAAGAAATACCCAAATATGATAGGCAGATCTGTCTTTTTTATGGTTAGAAAGATCTGAGTCCTTTTTATGGTTAGAAAAATCCGTAAGTGGATCCATCAGACAAAATAACAAAATTTATATCATTAAATATATTGTCCAATATTTACCTAAATGTTGTTTCTATTGTATGTTGTGGTATATGTGGAGCTACCTGTCCAAATGCCTTTCTTAGATCATCTGCTGTTAGAAACCCTTTACCTACAATAAATGAATATAAAATAAATATAAGATAACATTTAAATTCATCCCCTTTCTGACATACAAAATAAAATTTTTTATCTAATAAGATACTATCATGATAAAAATTAAAATGACCCCACATGACTTTCATTCAGATAATCTAAAACCAAAAAAAATTATAATGCCTGTCTGATTTTATTAACCATTATTCCTTATTCCTTTTTCTTTGAAAAATCTAATTTGATAAAAGATTGTTTTTATGTTAAATACCCAACACAAATTATTTTAATCACCCAATCTTCTGCTAATAGAGCGAAGCAATTACATGTTGACTGACAATTAAATGCACAAAAAAGAACAAAAGGTCAATGAATTTCAAGTCTCATCTGAAAAGTGCTATATTAATATAAATTTTTATAACAAAGAAAATGGTACAAATGTCTCAAACGTTCCAGTCAAAAAAAAACATACTAAAGAAAGAAACTGGAGTGATGCTAAATATTAAACAAATTTTACTTCTGGTGACTATTTTGATGACATAATGATTGTGTTAATCCAAATAAAAAACACAAATAAGAGGGATTGGACATCAGAATTGACAAACTGGCAACAAAATTAGGCTTCTATCAAATTTACTGGTGAGAAATTATTTGCAGCCAAAACTAACTGTGGACAGTTCCACATTTTGAAAGCCTTGTAAAAAAAACTGAATTGTGTTTTCACTTTACTTTAAATACCGTGAGTATTACTATAGCAATGTCAAATACATTTGGTCTTGTAAATATAAACTTAGATGAGCATTTAAGGGAACCCACAAAGAAGGAAGAAATATATGATATATGATTTTATACACTCACATTGGCAATCAAATGCCATGAAGGCATGTCTAATGTGTTCATCCATATCGAGTCTGGTCATCTTTTCTGCCATTGCTTCTATAAATTGTGGTAATGTCAAGCCTTTAAGATAAAGCATGAGTTATTTGTGAAGCACCTAATGAAAAACTAATCAAAGGTTCAACAAAATCTAATCACAATTACAAAAGTTACCATCTTGAAACAATTAACCAAGTTACCATCTTGACACAATTAACCAATCAGACAGCAGTATGTTAATTTTGAATTAATTTTATGACATATTGAATTTAAAGGGTACCTGTAACCAAAAATTTTTTTATCACAGTTGTTTTATCTATTATTTAAATAAGACAATAGTGAAAACCGTGTCAAAATTGGTGACAAAATAAAAAAGCTATAGCGGTTTGAAATCCACATTTTATAACTTTCTCTTTATCTAAAAGTGAAACGCCTCGTTTTGAGTTATAAACGTGTGACGTCATTGCAGTATTAGAAGTAGTGTCTAACATAATAGACAGCAGTAACAATGATGGTATATTGATGTATGTAGAAGAAAGTAAAGGCTCTGACATGTACCTATTTATGTCAAATAGTTCGTCATTATTTCGGGAAGCAGTAGACAATCTTATCAGTGATGAATTTGGAGTAAAACTGTTATTTATTCGAACCAGAAACTGGACGAATCTGATGAACAAATTGAGTCGAGTCCCGACCTGCATTTGGTTGCGTAGCTGTTGAAAAATACTTGACGAGTGTTAACTTGTCAATAACACGAAAAATGATTATATCTGTGACTTAAGAAAATAAATTATTTTATGAAGTCGGACTGGACAGACTCGAGAATTACGATAAGTTGCATAGCTATAACAAAAAATACGCGATTAGTTTTAACTAGTCAAATACACGAAAAATTAATTTTATCGTCGACATTTTAAAATGAATTAAATATCAATTCGGACTGGACAGACTACCGGATGAATATTATGGAACTCACTGTGGTGTCATGTGCTGATTTTGAATTTCTATTAAAATAATGCATTCCGGCAAAATTTTGAATTTTGAATGCATTATTTTAATAAAAATTCGAAATCAGCAAATGACAGTGGCACCGGGTAAAAATCAATACATAAAAAACAATCGCCTAGATGTTCTTTTGTGCAATGTTTATTGACAGTTGAAATTAAATGACCGTGATGTAAAAAACTTTTAAGTAGTCTGGCGGCATCACATTTCCTCGATAATTGGAAAATGTTCACACAATTAAAGTTTGTAACATAGTTCTTTTCAACTGCCCGATGGTTAATTAATGCTGGGATAATAAAAAAAGAAAAAGAAAAAAAAAAAAGATATTCCATCTCAAATTATTTTACTGCGAAATATAATTGTTTAAAATGAAATGACACGGGTTTTAGAATGAGACCACATTTAAAAAAACGAGATGAAAATAATAATAATAATAATTTTAAGAATTTGTATATATAGAATAAAGAATTCAAGAATATCACAGCTAAATGTATGCCCAAGGAAAAGTGAAAAATAAAATCTAATAAAATCAAATGCTGTAAGTAGATCAATAAACGTTTTAAATAGACTATTCTGGTCGTCAATTTTTAATTTTTGATTTTGCCTGAAAGTTGTATTTTATAATAATAATAATAATAATAATAACTAATAATGATGATGATGATTATGATGATGATGATAATAATAATAATAATAATAATTATAACTACTAAATCCAAATATTATTATTATTGACATGAAAACTAAGAAAGAATTCTTTTTCTTACTTTTTAAAATTTACAAATGAAATATCCATTTTTTCCGGAGTGAAATCTTTATACTGTATATCTGACAAATAACGTTTACCAAATAAAATTATTTTACTTTACTCGAACTGTAATATATTATTGTATATTACAGGACGTAAGATAACTTTATCAACCTGCAAATCAATTTTGCAAATTATAAGCGACATCCTGTTAATTACAGGTGTGGGTCTAAATCTAAGGAATGTGTCTAATAAACAAAAGGATTAATAATAATCTTAATTATCGGTACATGTCAAACGAATGTTAATTCCACTTCGTTAAATAGTTTCTCGTAAAATAATCATAGAAAGTTAAACTACGAGTTCGTATTTGACTTATTTTAGTAGTTGGTAAATAATATTCTGTGGAGGTATGTTACTGGTATGACGTCACAACACGGGAGCCTCGATATCGACCTTTTTGATTTGGATTTCTAGAGATGTATTAGAAAATCGCCGATATCTACCTTATTATGGAATGAAATTTTATGGAATTTTCGCTACAGCCATATTTAAGTACGACGAATAAAATATGTCAAAACTGAAAATCGTTACAGGTACCCTTTAACTAGGGAAAATCATTAACAACGAAAATATTTGCCCAAAGTCTTGTCAGTATTACAAAATTTATCATCTAAAAACTAAAAAAGATTGATAACAGCACCACAATTATGGTACCATAGTAATCCTAAAATGTCATTTTATTTCAAGTGATGCAAAAATAAAGTACTTGTACTCCTGAGGCCTTATATAATCTTGAAGTATTTGTCTCTAATACGAACAAAATTTAACCATATGTTTAAGAAACAATAATGAAATGATGTGGAAAATGTATGATCTACCTAAAATATACAAGAGGTAAGTGTCTTATTGCATTTCATATGCATTTCACATGTTACTTGAACACATGGTTTTCCATACAATGTTTGCATGGTTGCAGAATTCCTATGCCCAACTTGCCAGACCAATTATGATTTAAGATCAGACAAGAAAAATTTTTCATTTTGGTTGCCCCTGTACTAGTCATATTTATTCTGATCCACAGAAATTCAATTACTTTGACATAGATCCAAAATCAGCCCAGAAGTCAAATTTTAATCAACAAAGTTAACCAGATCAACTTTTATGCCAGTGTTTTTGATTGGTTAATTTGATTTTTTCTTAAAGAATCACAATTTGTCTTCCTGATGATCTTGCTCACCAAGGTGTTTGATTGTTGTCTGCTAGTTGTACAGCAACCAACATGACCAATATTTTTTTTTTACTTTCCTTGCCTGAGGATAGAGCCAGGGGTTGTTTTCAATTTACCAACAATATCATTAAATGACAACAGGTCTTTTTTTATTGACTATTGCATATACAGTAGCAAAGCATTACTGTTAACAAACTTTACAATAACGTTTCATTTTTTGTGTCATGTGATAACAGTCTTGACTAAGATTAATTTGCTACAGATAAAAAGCTTTTTGATTTGGACTTGTAGATTACATATGTTATTGTTACATGTCCAATGGGTCAGAAAGGAGGATGATGAGGGTGATACAATAATAATATTAACTGACATAACTCACCTGGTTTACCATCATAATGCAAGCCATATGTATTCAGTATCTGGTCAGCTTCATACTAAAGAATAACAAAAAAATAGCAATTTTACTTTTTTACATGCACTGTCAAAACAACTGATTCAAATCGAAAGCAAATGCAAAGATATACCTTTTTAATTCTTTTACAATGACTAGAATGGTTTAGGAAAAATCTGCTAAATACTTTAACTGATTTTGGAAAATAATACCTTTTCTAAAACAAAATTGTCTAATACAGATTGTTTTGAATCAGAACTATTAATCAATAACATGTAAAACTTAGTTACAGGCTATATACATGTAAATATATACTGTAGTCATGAAAAATTTGCTCTTAGACACATACTTCAGGGAATCAAATGCACTTACTAGTATATTACGGTATATAATATACAGTAATATTCAACAACAAGACGCAATACTGCCTGTTTCACTCCAATGGCAGTTAATTTATATATTTTATGAATAATAAGAATGTTACATATAACCTCAACATTAACCTCTGAGGCTTCTCTGTATAACGCACACTTTCAGACATCTATACAGACAACTCAAGATATATCCAAGTGTTTTTATTCAATTATTAAAGCCAAGTTGATTAATGGTGTTTCATGCCTGTATTTGGAATCTTTCATTTCAAGGTAGTATTGGAATGATGGAGGAAACGTGTGTGTCCAAAGAAAACCATCAAACTTTGGCAAACAAACTGACAAGTTTTCTCAAACTAGGAATTACCCAAGTGTGATGTGAATGTAGTCGGTGAGAGGCATCCTAAAGGTGTGCTTTAGACCAACCAGTCTCTTATGCATCATTATTTAGACAGGTTTTGCTATGTGTGTGTTTGTTTACTAGGCTTTCAGCTTAAAGTCAGATATTGTAACTACACATGTGACAGCCCTAGCATACTTGGAAATGATAATGAAGGTATCCTAATAACACTGTCAGCTAAAACCGATATGAGGTCCAATATAAATTGTGTAACTAATATGAAACAGGAAAGGTTATATAGATGGTGAAAGAATTTTTTTCTTTGCATATTATTTTAGGAATCCCAGACTTCTTAGCAATTTTTTTATTCATGTAACAAAAAAAAAATTAAAAATCAAGAAATAACTAATCTTTAGTCTCTGAAATATCTGACTTGATTTAAATGATTTCTACTGTACCTTAGATGGTTTATAGCCAAACAGCTCAACAATTGCAACTTTCAGGTCTTCTCTTGTAAGAAACTCTCTGTCATCAGTAACAACATCATAGTACACCTATAATTATAAAAGTATAAACTAAATAATGCATGAAAACAATTCTAACCAATGAATTTCAATGACAAGCATATTGCAATTAGATATATTCTAGCTTTGCAAGAAATATATTGGTGTGTATATCTGTATTCTGTATGTGTGGACATGTGTCTTTAAGCTTTTCAGAATCTAAATTGTATTAATAACTGCAGATAAGTGTAAAAGAAATGTATACAAAAAAAAAAAAAAAAAAAAAAAAAACACTATTGTTTGATTATAGCCCTATCAACTTTATTGAATATTTTTATTTGCTGCATGTTATGGCAAAAACCTTTTAATTTCAGGAGTTGTCTTTTATAAATTTCAATATTTTCATTACTGAAATATAATAAAAATGCTATATCTTAATTGGATTCACTGGTGTATCACAAAGTTACCAGTCTATTATATTTGCCTGTGCAGAATAATTATGGCAAACTATTTAGGTTTCATTTTACTGGGATTATGCATCTTTCATTAACTTAAGCAATTCTATATCCAAAGGAAACAAAAATTAATTCCACATAAAGGTTATGGGTCATCATGTTGTATCACATGTTGTGGATCATCCGTTTGCACTCAATAAACAGCTAGATGCATGCAACAAATGGTATGGTTTTCCTATCTATAAATTCTACTTCGTTGGACTAGCGACCTTAAAAATTTAAGCATTTTAAAAATATAATATTTCATTGTAAATATATAACGAATTCCCACATCCTGAAAACTTAAAAACTCAACCTACTAATAGGCATGTAAAAACATTTATATGCAAATATATCCTTGATTAGGCCGAGATTGCTCTGCCATCGAATAAATTTTAATATTTGGATATTGTCAATTCGAATTGACAATATCCAACTATTAAAATTTGTTCGACGGAAGAGCAATCTCGGCCCTAATCGAGGATATAATATGCAAATTAATGTATTTGGACCATTTATTAAAAATAAAAATGTAATAGATTATTTCTATCAATTAAGGTTCAAAGTTAAACTATCCACCACAATTAAATTTACATATTTAATCTCTTTGTTTGATCTTGATTCTACTGTTTCTACAGCAATATTTGGGAGTCCCCATCTGAAGTGTCACTTACAGATGACAAAAGACGCATGTCTTCCTTATTCATTTTTCTCTGGATTGTATCATATCCATATTTCCCTAATTTAAACCCTACATCACTGCTCATATCACTACGAAAGGGTTATAGGTCGAATTTCTAATTAAGACAGTCAGACAAAGTTATAAACTCGGGGCTATGAACTTTTCTGACAAGTTTCATCGTGCTTTACCCCTTTTGGCATTAGCCGGAAGTCTATCTGATTGGACCTCACGGAACACGTGATTTATGCAATTAACAGCCAGTGGAATAAGAATAAATTTCAATATGGCTTCATAGTTTACCATTCTTATTGTCTTTACCAAAATACAAGGAAATTCCTATTAGGAGGCAGGAATATGTCCAGCCAGAATTCAAGGGTAACTCGATACAGTACCAGAAAATTAAGAAAGCGACCAAATGTGAAGCAAGCTTCAACCAGACGAAAGAATGGGGGTATGTTTTCGAGGTCATTGTGTACCGACAGATTTATTTACATTTCTATTTACTGTGCTAATATATTTTCATGTCTGTTTACTGTTGAACACAGATATATTTACCATCAGTATAACGAATGTACTGATTTAAAATAACGTTTTATTTCCTTTTGTTGCATTTGAGCCATAAACCATTTGTTTATTTAATTTTTAATATATCCGGTCATACAAAGAGATGTGCACAATAACATGCACATGTGTCACACTGACATGTATATGAATGGATACTTGGGTGCAGTTAAATCACAGTCTTTTTCAAAATAACCGTCTTGTTTGGTATATTATGATAATGACAGAATGCACATAAGGCAATCCTCGACACTTCCTGTGTTGTACTGATAATGAACATGAACCATGGCTTTTGAGTTTTTCATAATAATAGATACTGATCTTGTCATTTGGGAACAGCTACAACAAAATTTTAAAATGTTGTTTAGGAGCCATGAATTTCTGATAATAATAGTTGTAATACCGGTAGTTATAATAAGAACAGAGCGGTTCAGTCATCTGGTATAATTGTTCCGGAAAGACTTCCTTTTGTACCCTCCACTAAAATATTAGTTTGAATTAATATGATATAAAAATAAGAAATTCATGCAATTTTCACATTTCTGTAAAAAATAATTTTTCAAAAATTTTACATTGAATTAATGGGTCGGGGTACAAAAGGAAGTCTTACCACCATGGAATAATACAGAAATTACATTAATTACCCAGCGAGATGCAGTATTTGGGATCTGAATATTAGAACATGGTTACGTCATCAAAACCTGGGTCATTTAAACACAACTTTAAAACTGGTGAAATACGATAAACACAGAAATTCGTTGAATTTGTCATTTGTGACTTAGTATTGGATACATAACACCATTTCTAATACATCTCGATATTAATTAAGGACAATTAATGCAATTTGTCATGTTTCACCTTCGATTCATGGGTTTTTCTGTACATCCGTGCGTATTCTCCAAGCTCATAATTACCATCCTTAAACATTGACCAACCGGTCAGAGGATCAGGGCTAGCCCTGGAATCGATTTTGGTTTCGCCAACCCATCTTCAGCAACAATGTACATGTCGCCAGTCTGAAAATCCTTTTCGCCAATATGAGAGAGTTAATCTTACTGGTTGTTATACATAATTGGTTGGCGCAGTCAGTAGCACATGTTTGTGTGGGATGTATCTATGCTGCCAGAAGTGTTCAATCTTATTATCTAAAACTGAAGGAAGCACTACTTGGGGCATTATTTCTAAATAGGGGTCAAATCAGGCATATAGGTAGCATTTCAACCAGAGTGCAAATTTCTTAGATCTGTACAACCCTGGAGTGTTTGCAATATTCTAGTAAAGAATTACATTTTTATGTAGGCACTTTTTCCTTTGAAAACCAATAAACAGATCGCATAGCACAAATTATAGATTTTTTTTCGCCTTGTACAAAGTTTGAGCTTTCTGTTCAAAAGCAGTCTGCAAGTCAGTGTCAACAAACAATTTTTTATGATCTGAAGATGATTGGTGTCATATAAGTGTTGAAGTACGATAGTTAGTGCATGATCCAGAGGTAAAACTGTTTATCTTGCCCGTCTAAATGCAAAATTTACGTCATAAAGCCAGTTTCGTTATCAAATGACAACCAAGGCTTAAAAAACGATCATCATTCAAACAGATGTGTTTCACATCAGATTAGGAGTCGAACAGTTTTGTATAATTTTTCACAGGATTATGGGTTTCAACATGGGTTCTTCATCAGACTTTTTTGTTTTTGGTTTTGAATTGAAAAATATTTATAATAAAATGAGCTCATGTTCCCGTGAATCAAGTAAATAAAATCATTCAATGACTGGTCATTCGAAAGAGCTCTGGAAGAACTAATTTGTCGGCATTTAAATGCAGATTTATTAGGGAGCGTCCAAAACTTTCGTAAACACCAGCCAAGTTTAAGCATATTCGAAACAGAAACCAATTAGCCACAATTTATTTATGGAGGCTAATTCCTTTAATCCAATTAGTGTGTTTATTTATTTGTCAACTTCTGATAGTGTTTAAAGGATGCGGTTTAGCGATCACGTGATCGACGATGTAAACAAACAGATACTATAGGCTTACTATACAGAAATGAGGTGCGTTCAGCCGTGAAATACACAACAGTTTGACACAGAAAAGATAATATTAACATTCGCCAACTACATTTTATTTTCGCCAGTTTTATTTTGAATTCGCCAAACACTTTCGCCAATTTTAATTTCGTTTCGCCAGATTCAAATATTTTTCGCAATTGGCGCCACTGGCGATCGACAGCGCGAGCCCTGAGGATTCTGTTTATTTACAGCTAAAAGAAATGAAATTTTAGAAAATGAATCTCAAGGATTGTGGTTAGAGGATATCTATTTTTGAAAAAATATATTTTAAGAAAATAAAAATAAAAATTCAGAGAATTGAAAAACTTAATGCAGCTTTAAAGTTTATATGTAAATACAGTTTTGTATTCTTTATACTGTAACAACAGTTTATAAGAAATAAAGCATTATTACAATATTTTTACAGTTGAAACTATCAATTATCAAATTTGATTCTCATTGTATTTAAAGTCATGAATATAATGATATGATTGTTCAAATAAATTTGGAATATTTTTATTATAAAATTTTAAAAATCTCTTTTGATTATTGTTTTGAAGTAGATTTGAACAAATTATACATGGTTTTCACTAAGTCCCTTGTTTCAAATAATCAATATTTTTGTATACCAGTAAGTTTTATACCATTTTATTTTGATAAATTAATTTTTTTTTATTTACAGCGAATGGAAGTTTAAGGGCAAGTCAAGATGAAGAAAGATCTCAGGACTCTGCAGGGACAAGATATAATCTTAGAAAAAGACAGTCTAATGGTGGTGTCGATAGTTCCACATCAGTTCTTCTAGATTTTGAACAAATTGAAACAAAAACACAACCAAAACGAAGACGGTCATCATGCAGATCAGTTGCACCATATTTAAAGGGTAGGTTTTAAATGTTGTCACAGCATTTTGTCCTTTAGGTTTATTCATTGAGTATACCTTTGCAAACATCATAAAGTAATTTTACTTTTGACAAAAATTATATAGAAAAAAGTTATGAAATTCTTTTTAAAGGTATGCTGGTATATGAATGCAAAATATTTTTACCGGTATTAATTGTAGTTTTGATAATTTCAGGGTTAATAGTTGGAGCTAGATATTTACAACAAGAATTGCCAGATGAAGTGTTGATCAAAATATTCAGCTACTTGCTAGAATATGATTTGTGTAGAGCAGCATGTGTTTGTAAAAGATTTCGCACCATAGCCAATGACACAGAATTATGGTAAATTTACTCGCTTAATTTCCTTACAATTGTCAGTTAAAAATGATTAAAAGCAAATGTAGGATACATTTATGTTTCATTCATTTATTGTTTGATTTAAAAAGTTTTAAATTGATAAGTGCTTCTTGTTAAAGTTGTTAATAATATATATTTGATGTGTGTGAGAACTCTCTTATAACATTGGACCAATCTTGATATCTTTTATTTGATCACATCTTTGTTTTTCATATTGTTTAGAGAAGGCATTGAAGTTAGCTTAATACTTTTCTTATTTAAAAGTTACATATTTATTCAAATGCTCTCACAGATGTTGTGTAATTTTACTCGTAAATTCCTTAATTGTATCCTCTAATATGAAATCTTAAAATCTATCAATAAATAAAAACAGTTAACACTTTCATTAAAAAGCTTATAAGAACTTATGATCAGAGTGTCTAAAGCACTGCCTTGGTACCTCTTGGTTTCAATTCCACTTGGACAGATCCTTGTTTGAGAAAGTTTATCAGTTCATGTGTCAAAGGTTGTTAGATTCTATGGGTACTGGAGTCCTCAAACATTCCAGAACTGACTGTCTCTACAATAAAGTGGAAATAGCTTGACAGGAGAATACATAAAACATAGGAAAAGCTTTGATATTCTTTTTTTTTTTCAAGGCACTAGATATCAGTTGTTACATTATTAAATTGGTACATGGTATCTTTGTCTATAATTATGGTAGAGATAATAATGTATAATTTATAAATATACTATTCCATTCCAGGAAAGACCTTTATCAAGATGTTTTTGAATATGACTACCCATTAGTTCATCCAGAAAGCAGAGTGTTTCGTTTTACGCCGATTCATGAAAACGAATATGAAAATCCTTGGAAAGAAAGCTTTAAACAATTAGTAAGTTTTGTTGATAGTGTATAAATTATCAAAATAAAATTTCATTGCATCCATTTACTTAACCTTGCATTAAATGAAAAAGATGATGTTTTATATTCACTTACCTACACATGTAAATTTGTACTATTTGCAGAAGGATTTCATTTTTACCCAAAATTTTTTTTACAATATGCAAAAAAAAAAAAAAAAAAAAAAAAAAAAAAACAGTTTGTTTTGCTCTGTGCTTATTATGATATATGCAAAAAAGATTTTTGGCCTGTACTGTTTAATGGAATCATTTTTTGACCACACTTTGCATTATGATACAGGAATTACTAATGTAAATATAATATTCTTGATCTAATTTAATCCGACTCAGTGAAATCCTAGTGTGAGAAAGTTTGCTTCTTTTCTTTCAAAGGTCATCATTTTCATTGGGCACTACAGATTTGTTTACCATCCCAGAACTGACATCCACAATAGAAATAAAATCTTGACCTTGACATAAAACAAGAATTACTCTACTTTTGATTAAATTAATTATCTGATGATTTTGTTTTATTTTTAATAGCATAAGGGAATTCATGTAAGACCAGGTTACCACAACTTATACCAACCAAGATATAGAAGATTACGAGGAAGAGATATGCTGGTAAATATCTATTTTAATCACATCTATAGATTATTGAATGTAATGTTGTTTTATGACCAAACAGCAGTTTTTCAGCTATTTGCATTGAGAGCAAGGTTATTAGTCTCAACTAAGTGTAATCTAAGAACAAGTTTGTGTATGAATGAGTTATGCTAGTGTGTATTATGGTCTGTCTGGTACTAGTGCACACTCAATGTGCCTTATACAGATGCTAGCTCACCAAGTTAGTATGCTGCAGACAAGCATGTATTCCTTCTCTAGTCATATTATCCTGGAACTGGATGAACCAATTGATAACACTGTTTCTCTAAAGCCAGGAAATACTAGACAAGGAAGCAGTATCACAAATTTTAGAATTATGTATGATCCTGTCCGAGTGTAAAGCCATGAATGCTACTGCTAAGCCACCAAGACTTCCGTGTCTATAGATGAGCTAAGTTTGTCTAAGCTCCATTCAGAACAAAGGGCCAATAGTAGGAATTTAATGGCATTCATTTTGAAATTTTGTCTTTCAAAATAAAGAGCAAAATCATGTGTTAGGAAAAATGAAATTGAAAAGGGTGTACATTTGTATGTTTTCTGTATTTATTTTCATGATAAACATTTTGTTCAAAACACATGGTACAGTAACAATGTGATTATGTTTTATGTATTATTTTTCCAGTGTTTTGAAACCATAGAAACAGCTTACCATTATGTTGACACAGAAGAACTAGAAAATCCTTTGATATTTATCCATTCTGGTATTTATCACTCGGAGTATCTCTTTATAGATACAAATGTATCTATGATTGGAGCTGGTAAGTCCTAACATTACAGACATTTATATTCAATCATTAAACACATGTTAAATCATAAATAACATAGCTCAAATTTAATATAAGACTTCAAATAACAGAAAAAAGTATTTTATCAAATGCTTGAATTTTTATCTCTCCTCTTCATCAATTTCATATTATTAAAACAGTTTCTCATTATTGTTTAATAAGTTGTATTTTCAACCTTAAATAAAACAATTACATTAAGATAATTTAGTTCTTTTCAGTTTCAATTTAGCTATGAAAGGCAATAAACATTTAAAAGTGTTTAAATAATTAATTTGTGATTCCTTGGGGGAAAAAAAAAAGAAAAATCAGTGTTGTATGTTGTGCTGTTACCATCATATTTTGACATTTATTCTCTAGATGACAAAAAATATAGAACATTTATACATTTAAGTAATGAGATTTAAGACAAAACTTAGAGATTCTTTATACTATAGTAATTGTAAAATGATGATGTGGTTGATTATTTACAGCTCCTGGTAACATAATAGATCATGTTGTGATTGAAAGAGAGAGTGAATCAACTGTAATATTTGTAGAAGGTGCTAAAGAAGCATATATAGGTTATGTTACAATGAAGGTAGGTCAAGTTATTTATAGTAAAACCTGTAATAAAAGACCACCCATACAAGAATCAAGACTTTATAGACTGGTGGTCTTCATAAGAGATTCTTTTTGGTTGAAATATGAATAAAAGGGTCATTTCCTCTGTGGTCTTAATAAACAGGTGGTCCTTGTGCAGATTTGGTAACTGAAGCAGGTTTTACTTTATTGTTATGATTAATCGATGACAAGTTTGACAGCAAAACTAGTTGATGTTCTTGTTACATTAAATTCTTCTATTAAAAACTCGTACACCATCTTCATTTTACAATGAAATGCTATAAGTTATTTATCATTTCCAATCATTAAGTCTGTGTCCTAATTCAACACAGGTGATAGTCATTTTTGTTGGTATCTGTACTTTAGAAATGTATTTTTACTAGTATTTGAGTAATGTACAAGTTATTATTGTACAAGCAATATCAGTGCATTGGTAGCAGTTCTGTGGTACAATTTGTGCCTTGTGAAACATGAGTCAGAGCTGTACTCTACCGGGAAAACTATACTAGTAAAGTGTACAATACTTGTTGAGAAAAGTTGTAAACTATACAAAATAAAACTGGTTAAGTTTTCCATTTGGTATGGTTTAATTTTTGTGTTTTTCTGAAGTCTTGTTTGCTAAAATGGAGAACATTCCAAGTGTTGTTTTCATGTATTTATAATTTATAATTTTAGTTTTCACCTGATATTACATCATCAGTTCCTCACCATAAACACTATGCTTTAGAAGTTACAGACACCTGTTCACCAATAATTGATCATTGTAGAATAAAAAGTACATCTGTTGGTAAGTTTTCTTTACTTCTAGAATCTCCAGTTTGACCACTATCCCTTTTATCTTGCTATTTCCCTTAATTGTTTGCATAAATTAATGAATATTTGATGTTTTCCTAGAAAAATGATGAAGATTTTCTTTAACAATCTTTAGAATAATTGATGTGTTGATGAATGAACCCACAATTTTCATGTATATACATGTATATTTTTAGTTTCTTGCATGTACATGTATGTCTCTAGAATTGAGTCAAACCATATAATGATAAATAGTTTACAATTTTGTATGAAATACAACAATAAATGTTATTGTCAAAAAAATTGTTAGTGTGTACCAAGTGTCATAATAAGACAATTAAGAACATTAAAGTATATGTTTATCATTTTGAAAACTAATGTTTGTATCAAGCTTTAAAACACATCAGACTGGTGTACACATCTCTCTCGGTGTTAATGCAGCCCAATAAACCTCAAATTTACTTCCATAATATGTAAACACTAGTTACTCATACAGCATTTCTGCTAAAATTGCTTTAATAATTGACTTGGTAGACTGAAGCATGTCTTGTTCAAGGACACACACATGTGCGTGCACGCACGCACACACACACACACACACACACACACACACACACACACACACACACACACACACACACACACAGAATCTGAGGGGTCTCAAACCAACAGCTATGAAGTCAAGAATTCAAAACTGTAACAACTTGACTATATATCTTATTATTTATTTGTTTTCTTGTTGAAGTCTACACTGGCAGATGTATTTTGAGTGACTGTAATGATTTGTTTTCCAGTTGGTGCTGCAGTATGTGTGTCGGGTAATGGAGCTGATCCAGTTATAAAAAATTGTAAGATAAAAGATTGTGAAAATGTGGGACTTTATGTAACAGACTATGCACAGGTACTTAATATATATACATATATATATACATGTGTTACACCAATGTTACTTTAAAAAATTAAGCAGTAGTCTGCAGTGTCCTGATGTGATTGTGATTTTTAGGGTTTGAAAACATGTCAACTTGTAATCTTGAGCATGATTTTGTGATTTCTTTTTCAAACAACTGTCATGATCAGAAACAAGCAATGAAGCTATCAGATAACTGACATAGCAACTTTGTTCTCCAAAAGCTAAATCAAAAATGGGTTCATTTAAAACTCCTAACTAATAAATCAATGTTAAAAGTTTGTTAATGAAGCAATCAACAGTTGACATCACATCACACACATTGGAATGTCAACAAGGAAGATCTCACTCTGGTTACCAAGGTCGCGGAAACTATATTTCTTGTGTGTATTATGATTTTTATTATGAGGCTTTATTGTATGATCTATTAAGAAGATTATATAATAGAAATATATACATGTACATATATCAGTCAGGGAATTTTTTCTTTCCTTTATAGGGTTCCTATGAAGATAATGACATCAGTGGTAATGCATTAGCTGGGATCTGGGTTAAGAACCATGCAAACCCCATCATGAGAAGAAACCATATACACCATGGAAGAGATGTAGGAATATTTACATTTGATAATGGCTTGGTATGTATGAATAATTTATATACATGTGATTGATTGGTGGCAAGGGGTAAAAGTAATTTAGAGCAGCATGTGACAGTTTGAGAAATCTTAAGTAATGACTTGTTGGAGCCACACTTGCTTTCATGAATAGAAATCCATGAATGATTTTCTTATGAATGAACACAAACAAAAAGATGGTATCAGAAGTCTTACAATTCATATCTGTACATGTAGTAGTAAAATATTTCTTGTAGAATTTTATGGTTAAGACGATTATCATTCATTATGATGCTTTATTGTCTTATGAGTTTTGATACATATTTCATTGTGTGTAAAAAGTTTGTTTCCTATTACCCTACTCTTCAGGTTCTATATCCAATATTGGACAAGCACAATGAAAGTGAGGAAATATGTAATATATTACTAATATAATGAAGCATTGAAACTAACCTAAATTTCAAAAAGTGTACTTGCCCACCCTACCTTTTTTACAATCCAGCAAGAAACTGACGGACATCATGTAACTGAGAAGTCACATTTATAGTCTGGTACTGTATATAAGTTTATTACAGCTGTTGTAAGCATTTATTTCAATTGTAGGGATATTTTGAAGCCAATGACATCCATAACAACAGAATAGCAGGATTTGAAGTTAAAGCTGGTGCTAATCCCACTGTTGTAAGATGTGAAATTCACCATGGTCAGACTGGAGGTGTTTATGTACACGAGAATGGCAGAGGTCAATTTATGGACAATAAAATACATTCAAATAATTTTGCTGGTGTATGGATAACATCAAACAGTGATCCAACTATTAGGTAAGTAAAGGAATGGATGAATATTGATATTTTGATGCCACTAGTTTAATGTGGAAGTTTAGAAAGTATATACTAGAAAGTTGCCAAGTTTGGGTTTTAAACCAAACACAGTTACCCCAAATGAACATGTCTATTTGACCTTGTGCTCTTGACATTTGACCTACATACCTTAATGTGGTCAAGTTTGATCAAAATCTATCTGTAAAATATAAGTTATGTAGCCAATACAATTTTACCCAGAAAGGTTGACATGATGCTTCCTTTATAACCCCCCTCCTCCCCCAGTATGGTTGCTGGGTATAAGGAATACAGAATTATTTAAACTGTTTGGCAACTTCAATGAAATTTAATTTGAAAAGCTTCTCAACAAACTTGAAAGTTTAGACAGTACTGCTCCAAGCGACTACATGTATAATGAATTGCATCATTATAAAGATAATGGTTTTTTTTTTCCAGAAAAAATGAAATCTATAATGGTCATCAAGGTGGTGTGTATATATTTGGGGAAGGCAGAGGTTTAATAGAACATAATAATATTTATGGTATGTAAATTTTATACATATTTTTTTTTAAATTGTAATGAAATAAGTTGAAAAAAGACATATTATTTGTATTGATACATGTTTATATGTTCTCACAGTAAACACAATGTAGATAAAAGGTTGTCTTTATATTGTGATAATTTTGTAACACAACTCTAGATGTATTGCTAAGTAACTGTTGTACACTTAATGTATTGCTAAGTAACTGTTGTACACTTAATGTATTGCTAAGTAACTGTTGTGACCTTTGTAATTATCTAATACATGTACAAATGGCCAAGGTTAGTTTAATTGCATGTGACCATATCTGTGTTTAAGATTTATCCGTGAGGTTTGAAAATCATTAATTGTAAAAAAAAAATAATGAAAAATTGCAGGTATGGTATAAAACAGTATATAATCACATGGTCAGTCTGTTTAATGTATGAAGATTGTTTCAGAAAAATCCATAAAAATATTTTTTAAGCAGCCTGCACTAAGTATAACAGAGCAATTGTCATCCCTCCTCTCTGCTATAAAATTTACGGAGAAATCTTAAAGTAATACATACATACATACAGGTGAGCTATCTGACTTACATGTAATTTGCTGTCCTCTGTTTTTGAAATTACTATGTTTAAGTATGCTAATCATTAAGACATTACAATCTGATTTGATTACAGGAAATGCATTAGCAGGTATCCAGATAAGAACTAACAGTAATCCAATAGTACGACATAATAAAATTCATCATGGACAGCATGGTGGAATTTATGTGGTATGTAGTCATTTTTCTTGTCTTTTACCATATAAGGAACAAATTTATGTAAATTTGTATTTGACAATTTAAAATTGATAGACAATTATTTGAAGCAGTGTATACAAATAAGTCGTTTATACATGCACATGAAACACAGAGAAAGTACTTTACTTATTAATCTTAATTTTTTTTCAACATCTTCAACAATGTATAATTATATATTATATGTGTTTCCATTCTAACAACATTTTGGAAAATGTTTTAAATTGGAAGAAACATTGTATAGTGGGGTATAGGAAATTGACATCATACATCAATAGATAGAATTTGTAAGAGAGTTGTCAGATAATCCTTCCTTGTATGAAATAATCTGTCAGTTCAATGGTTAGTTTTATTTGACTTGATGTACAATTAAAAATTAACTTCCAGTTTTGCAACAGTACTTAATTATTTTTGTTCTTAATATCAGCATGAAAAGGGGCAAGGCTTGATAGAAGAAAATGAAGTTTTTTCTAACACATTAGCTGGTGTATGGATAACCACAGGAAGTACACCAGTTTTACGCAAAAATAGAATACATAGTGGCAAACAGGTATATTCTTAATGTTACGATGCTTTCTCTCTCTCTCTCTCTCTCTCTCTCTCTCTCTCTCTCTCTCTCTCTCTCTCTCTCTCAGAGAATATTTTTATTGATATTCATAACAAGATTTACTTAGTGATAATTTGATTTTTGGAAGATGTATTGTTAGTGATACTTGGTACAAGGTTAGTCATTTGTAATAATTTTTAAGCTGTTATTAATGATAATTTTCTTTAAGCTTATACGTGTATTTTGTTTGAATTGCTTTGTTCTGTGATATTTCCTGTATAAAATTGGTTCATGTTTAGAATAACCCTTGAATAAAGGATATCCAGTTTATATCTTAGTGGATAAACTTGAAACATATGAGTTGTACATATGACAACACTGCATTGATGTTTTCGTTTTGTACTTACTGAAACTTCAAATCACTTATTAAATGTTGCCATTGAAAGGAGCAGGTTTTTTAATAAATGGTTGTTAATAATTCAAAATCAGAGTTTCTAAAAAAAATCTTTTACAAATTTATTTACAAAGAGAGAAAAAAAAAAACAAAAAAAAAAAAAACTTACTTTTTGAGCAGTGCTATATAATAATTTTTTGTTTTAATTGCAAAATAAAGATTGCATACAAAATAATGAAAGTTTCTTTTGTATATTGACAGGTTGGGGTTTACTTCTACGATAATGGTCATGGTATATTAGAAGACAATGATATTTTTAATCATTTATATTCAGGGGTACAAATAAGGTAGGTATCCATACATGTTTTTAATTCGAAAAACAGACTAACCATTTAAGTAATGTATTAAAATACACAGTTTAATTACACAACATTTGAGGTAATTGTAATGTTACTAAGTGATTGAAATTGACAAATAGCTTGTCAATCATTTCTTCAGTTTAAAGTTGTAACAGATGTTAGGTGTTTATTTCATCAGCAAGAGTTAGCTATGAAGATAAAGAATTTGATGTACATGAAATGCAACAGTGACTTTTTATAAAGAAGTGCATGAAATTGATATCTTGACTTGTCAATCATTGCTGCTGTCAGATGCAAGGTATTCAGGTGTTGCTATATGAATATTCTTAACTTGATCATCTGAATCAGGTTATGGTACCTTTTGATTTGATTTTAACATTTTGGCATTTAAAAAAAAAGCTATTGTCGCAAAACTGTACATGTAGAAGTCTTTAAATGGTTTTGCATTTTCATTTGATTAAGTTCTTTTTTTATAATTTATAAAGTTGTCATTTTATTCAAGATTTTTCTTGTGTTTTTTTTGGAGCAGTTCTTGGGATGGATGCAAAAAATAAACAGAATGATCTTATATAAGAAATTGTAAATAACTCAACATTTCCATTATATTGTTTTTCAGGACAGGGAGCAATCCTTTAATTCGTAAAAATAAGATTTGGGGAGGCCAGAATGGGGGTATTTTAGTGTATAATAGTGGACTGGGTATGATAGAACGCAATGAAATATTTGATAATGCTATGGCTGGTGTTTGGATTAAAACAGATAGTAATCCAGCATTACGACATAATAAAATTCACGATGGGAGAGATGGTGGAATATGTATCTTTAATGGTGGAAAAGGTTTGTATTGGAAAACTTATTAAAACTTCATGCATATTTATAGCAGAGATAATCCTATTAAAGTAATATTGAGGATGGATAATGGTGTCATTTCTTTGCTAATTTTCATTTTATCGCAAGTTAGGTTGAAAACTGAAGGTAGTTGGTTTTCTCATAGTACTCTTTTTTTTTCTGCTTTATTTAAAACTATGTGTTAATATGAGTGAAATTCATGACTGGAGTTTAAAACACTTATCAACCTTGAGCGAAGCAGGACACATTCAATTTTTTTTAATGGTAGATGAATTGTGGTAAAAACATGCAGATTTTTGCTTGCAATGTTAAATACATACAACTTTAATCCAGGACTTGGGTAATAGAATTAAAATTTTCACTACGTTTTTAATACAATAACATGACCACATAAAAGAAGCATTTTGTGGTGAAAGAATTAAATTTAAAGGATGTAAATTGGCATTTATACTTTGACTAATTCATTAAGAAAGTACATTTTGATAAAAACAGTGAATTGTCATTTTTTATTTCAGGAATTCTTGAAGAAAATGACATTTTCAGAAATGCCCAGGCAGGTGTTCTGATTAGTACAAATAGCCATCCAGTATTACGCAGAAATCGGATATTTGACGGTAACGCAGCAGGGGTAGAGATAACAAATAATGCCACAGCAACATTAGAGGGAAATAAAATATTTAATAACAAATTTGGGGGACTTTGTCTAGCAAGTGGTGTAAATCCTAAACAGAAAGGTAATTATGAAAGTTCTTTTTTTTTTTTTATTTGTATTTATAGTGAAATAAAAAATTTGAAGTTGCTATAAAATTTATTCATAACTTTTCATGAGGCTTATTAATAATTAATTTACCTGTTCCTTTTTTTACCTGTGAATAAGTTTGTCTTGCTTAAAATTGATGCATTTGTTACTATTTCTGTACTTTTAGTTAATTTATATGATGTTCTTGAATAAATTGTTATAAAAAAAATTTCTGCTTCTAAAAAACTTCAAAATGGCTATTAAAAATTCAATATTTCACTGTCATGAGGTTTAGTAAGAATTTATAAAATTTCTCATTAATTATTTCTTTGTTATACTGCTGAAATTGATAATGTAGCAGTAAATGTCTAAATAATTACAAAATTTAAATCTTATCAGCTTTGTATAATCATATTACACTTTGTTTTTATGATTTGGAGTAATTTTAGAAAATTTGTAAAATATGTACAATGTGTTTCGTTATTTGTTACCTCCCTTGGAACAAGTTACTGACTTTTTTTTTATTTGATATAAATTACAGATAATGTAATCAGTGGTAATCACAATATGGTACAACGGGCTGTATCAACAGGACAGTGTCTGTACAAGATCTCAAGCTATACTAGTTTTCCAATGCATGACTTTTACAGGTAATATTATCTTCATTATTCACCCATTGTTATGAGCTGCATAACATGAAAATTGTAGTACGCAAAATTTCCATTTTGACTATTTATAAATTTAGATTATGCAGCCAATAGCAAAAATATTACAGTTGTAAAGCCATTGAACTCAAGTGTCTCAGAAGAAAAAAAGGCAAGCATTACAAACTGTCATATATATTTTATTGAAAAACTATGTGATTATGCAGCCATTAGCAAAAATATTGCAGTTGTAAAGCCATTGAGCTCAAGTGTCTCAAAAGAAAAAAGGCAAGCATTACAATCTATTATATGTGTTTTGTTAAAAAACTATGTGAATTTGTAGTTGACTTTTATTTCAGGACTTATCATAGACATACCGAAAAATTTGTAGAATGGTATCATTTAATGTGTAATTCTATATGAAGGATACATGTATACTTAATAAACATAGTATGTTGTGAATTCAGATACACTGAATAAACATAGCATGTTGTGAATTCTGATATACTTAATAAACATAGTATGTTGTGAATTCTGATATACTTAATAAACATAGTATGTTGTGAATTCTGATATACTGAATAAACATAGCATGTTGTGAATTCTGATATACTGAATAAACATAGCATGTTGTGAATTCAGATATACTGAATAAACATAGCATGTTGTGAATTCTGATATACTGAATAAACATAGAATGTTGTGAATTCTGATATACTGAATAAACATAGCATGTTGTGAATTCTGATATACTGAATAAACATAGCATGTTGTGAATTCTGATATACTGAATAAACATAGCATGTTGTGAATTCTGATATACTGAATAAACATAGCATGTTGTGAATTCTGATATACTGAATAAACATAGCATGTTCTGAATTCAGATATACTGAATAAACATAGCATGTTGTGAATTCTGATATACTGAATAAACATAGCATGTTGTGAATTCTGATATACTGAATAAACATAGAATGTTGTGAATTCTGATATACTGAATAAACATAGCATGTTGTGAATTCTGATATACTGAATAAACATAGAATGTTGTGAATTCTGATATACTGAATAAACATAGCATGTTGTGAATTCTGATATACTGAATAAACATAGCATGTTGTGAATTCAGATACACTGAATAAACATAGCATGTTGTGAATTCAGATATACTGAATAAACATAGCATGTTGTGAATTAAGATATACTGAATAAACATAGCATGTTGTGAATTCAGATATACTGAATAAACATAGCATGTTGTCAATTCAGATACACTGAATAAACATAGCATGTTATCAATTCAGATATACTGAATAAACATAGCATGTTGTCAATTCAGATATACTGAATAAACATAGCATGTTGTCAATTCAGATACACTCAATAATCATAGCATGTTGTCAATTCAGATATACAGAATAAACATAGCATGTTGTCAATTCAGATACACTGAATAAACATAGCATGTTATCAATTCAGATACACTGAATAAACATAGCATGTTGTCAATTCAGATACACTGAATAAACATAGCATGTTTTCAATTCAGATACACTGAATAAACATAGCATGTTGTCAATTCAGATATACTGAATTAACATAGCATGTTGTCAATTAAGATATACTGAATAAACATAGCATGTTGTCAATTCAGATACACTGAATAAACATATATGGCAAGCAAATTGCACAATAATTCGAGAAACCTACATTTACGCCGTAAAACCTAGTTTTGCGGTCGTAAAACCTACTTTTACGGTCGTAAAACCAGGTTTTGCATCGTAAAACCTACTTTTGCGATCGCAAAACCCAGTTTTACGAATTATTGTGCAATTTGCGCCGTAAAACTAGGTTTTACGACCGTAAATGTAGGTTTTACGATCGTAAAAGTAGGTTTTGCGATCGCAAAAGTAGGTTTTGCGATTGCAAATGAATATTTTTTATTTTTTGTGCAATTTGCGTTGTAAAACTTAGTTTTACGGTATAATAACATGTATGAACACCGTAAAACCTACTTTTACGATCGTTAATTTTATTATCAGTCGCAAAACCAAGTTTTACGTCGTAAATGACAATTTACTTTATACTTGTGCACAGTATTAACATTTACGTTATCTGATTGGTTAATAGTTTTTAATGTTATGTAACCCCTTATTTGATTGGATAAAGTGTATGTGTCAACAATATAAGATCAAATTATTAATCGATCTATTGAATAATAAACAATTTAGCTTGTGGTATTTTCTAAATAAAGCAATTTTTAAAAAATCAAATAAGGCCATAAAAAAAATTAGTATTAGTATTAGGGTTTGTGTAATTATATATAATAGAGTATTCTTTATCTCTGACTGGGTTGTATCAGCGACATTAAAACCGTTTAAAAATCACTGCCGGGTTGTATAAATATTACCTATTAACTACTTTATTTGTATAAGTAATCAGTAGTAAATAAAGCATTAAAAATATAATAAAAATATTTTTTAAATAATTATTTGTGTAAAATATAACATTGTTCATTCGTGTGAATTAAAGATATTATCATATTATAAAGATATTGTACAGCATAAATAAATGCAATAACGTGGAATCTTAAGACAAAAGGAAATAATAATGATAATAATTTGACATCGGTAAATATTAGTTAATATTAGTAAATATGTTATTGTCCCCAATTAATCTGTATTGTTCTACGGCACAAGTAGATACGTGAATATGTCCTCATCTAGCACCGAGTCTGCCATAATATCGAAGAAGCCATGCATTCGAATTCATATACAAGCTTAACACCTGGCATGTTATATCAAAATTTTAAACACTTCTTTTTATCATTATTGACCTGTTGATGAGTTACATGATGAAGGACCTTGTTAGTGATTCATTTTTCGGATAAGTAATTTTTTATCATTGCTTTAACAGAAAATAGGAATGCCAGTAGAATTTCTATGCTAATCTATTGCACAATCTCTTTCAGCTAAAACTTTTAATTTTATGTTTAAAAGTCGTAAATATTTATTTTTAAATTTTCTCTATTTTCGACGTTGTATTTAAATCAATAATTGTGAATCAAATAGTGTCTCGTATGTGTTTTAGGCAGGGTGTCACTTTTTTAATGTATTTATTTGTAAATACTTTTAAATATCAATAAATTAGATATATGGCACATTAATAAACTATTTTACTGCTACATTTTCTCTACTGTATATCGTAAAGTCAATAAAAATAAATGATAAATAAATTTTAGTGCTAAAATGATTTGCCGAAATCTCTGAAATTCTTACAATTCCCATCGAGTTTACCCGATTGAGCCAAATTATAATAATAATAATAATGATAATGATAATAATAATACTATTTCTAACAATTCAAGTTTGTTGTTACAAGGGAAAGAATATTCGTGTTCACTAGGTTCAATTTAAAGCTATATATACTTCATTGCATTTCATTTCATTTCATTATTTCATTTCATTTCATTTCATTTCATTTCATTTTATTTTATTTTATTTTATTTTATTTTATTTTATTTTATTTTATTTTATTTTTTTTATTTTATATCCTATTTTTATTTATTTATTTATTTATTTATTTATTTATTTATTTCAAAAATTAAAAATACAACTACAAAGTATTAAGATGGTAATCAGTCAAATAGTTTAATTTTGTACTAATCCATTAACATAAAAACTTTTAAATAATAATATTTCTTTTATTACAATCCGTAAAAAAGTATTATTAAAAACGCCATATCATATTATGCGTTCAGAATTTGGATAAAAAAAAACACGTCACGGGGCGTATCCACCCCTACAAACCAAACTCGTACATAAGTTTAAGTATATCACACATTTTATATTTTGAATTGTGCATTTTTAATAAACTTTTAATAAAGCATAGCGTCAGAAGTGCGATGTATATTTAATTGTATTTCATCTTTTTTGCTTCTTGATCGATTTTTTTGTTAATAAATATTGAATGAAGTTTTAATTGTACTGTTATTAAAACATAAATTAATAATGTCTTAAATATTCTACTTATCTTCCTGTTTTTTTTTTTTTTATTCATAACACACACGCACATGCACTCTCAATTTTTGTTAATTTTTGAACAACACACCAATTAGCGCGCCACGAAGCCATTTGTAACGAGCAATCTCATTGGCTAACTTATTTGATGTTCGTAAAACCAGGTTTTACGATCGTTAATTTTATTAACGGTCGTAAATGTATTTTCTTTAAAAATGCACAATAATTGTGGTAAAACCTGGTTTTGCACCGTAAATTAACATTTACGAACGCAAATGCATTTCAATTTGAAAACCTGAATTTACGGTCGTAAAACCTAGTTTTATGGCGTAAATTGCACAATAATTCGTAAAACTAGGTTTTGCGATCGCAAAAGTAGGATTTACGGCGCAAAACCTGGTTTTACGACCGTAAAAGTAGGTTTTACGGCGTAAATGTAGGTTTCTCGAATTATTGTGCAATTTGCTTGCCATAAACATAGCATGTTGTCAATTCAGATACACCGAATAAACATAGCATGTTGTCAATTCAGATACACTGAATAAACATAGCATGTTGTCAATTCAGATACACTGAATAAACATAGCATGTTGTCAATTCAGATATACTGAATAAACATAGCATATTGTGAATTCAGATATATAATCAAATCAAATTCTATATTTTACCTAATTCTGTCTTGTCCTTGTTTCTAGGTGTAGGACATGCAACACAACAGAAAGAAATGCAATATGTGTGAACTGTATAAAAAACTGTCATGCAGGACATGAAGTTGAATTCATTCGTCACGATAGATTTTTTTGTGATTGTGGAGCAGGAACTTTAAATAATTCTTGTCAGTTACAAGGAGAACCGACACAAGACACAGATACATTATATGACTCTGCTGCTCCCATGGAAACACATACTTTAAGAGTGAATTGATCAATATTTAAATGTGCCGTCTTCATTCTATTATTTGAGATATTTACAGAGTATTTTAAAGATCTGTTGTTATACAGTATATTATTTAAGTGCCAGTCTAGGATCAGCTGTTTTTAACAGAGCAAGGATTATTATGATTTCATTCAAAATGATTATTTCCGTCTCTACATGCATCCACATAAAAGGATTCATACATTTCATTCAAAATGACTTTTTCCATTTTCACACACATCCATATGAAATAATAACAGAGATTTCATTCAAAACCGTTTCTCTATTAGATTCAAAATGTTTCTCATATATATATATATATATATATATATATATATATAAATACACACACACACACATACATACATGTATATACATGTACAATGTAATCATTTCTGTTATACAAGATTTAGGCAAGCTTTATGCACATGATGTAGTGATGTACTGATTATTGCTTGTAGTCAACACATGTTATCATCGTCATCATCATATTATGATATCAGGCAACATGATATTGATTATGATATTTGTATACTGATGTAAGAGTTATATGCAGCATTCATCATCATTTGTATTTCTTCACTTATAGTAAGAATTAATGACATTTGATTTTTCACAAATTAATTTATTATCACTAAACTTTGGTTCTCCAGTACTTACCATCTCAAACAAATGCATTGTGTGTTTGAATCTGTTATCAACCATACTGGTATTGTACCTATTTTTAATCTAACAATCATGCTTATTTCATTTGATCATGATTTCACTATCTGGAAATTTGTCAAGAAATATTTGACTAAAGTTGCAGAAATACACAATTTTACACATTTATGTGATTAGTTATTAATTTTTTCTTCAAAATTTTCTCTGGCTGTGCAAGATGACAAGGCACTTAAAATTTCTACACAGTTTTTAATAAGAATTATTGTAACCCTTTTGAGTTAATACTTATGTATAAGTCACTGGCACCAAAATGAATTTTGTGCAAAAAACTGGCTGACAACAGATGCAGAGTATCTGAAAATATGTCTTTACAGTAAGATAAATTAAATTTAAACCATTGCACATAAATAAATATTTTATTTTTTCTCATCTGTTTTTCACTCTATTTGATGTACACATGTTAAGACAACTTAAATATTACACCACATTTTAAAACAAGAAACCAAAGAGTATCAATTAGCCATAATTTACCTGTGATTTGCTGGACAAAACATGTTGCAAGCTACAATCACATTAATTTTAATTACACATCCTTAAAAATAATTTTTTAACATATTCATACAGTTCGTAACATTTTATGTTCACTAAAATAGCTGGTATGGTCTTTCTTCAATTGTCAGTTTATTAGATGAAGTTTGCATTAAAATAGCGCAAATTATATTTTTAAAATGATACAAATAATATTTGTGGTGTTTTGTTGAATCTGTTGAAACCTCTGATAGTTTGATTTAATCAGAGGTGATAATGTCTTTATATTCTAGATGACAAATGAATTATCATTAGGCATTATAAAACTATCTCACTAGCAATCTCAGCTTGTGAACAGGCCTATGTATTACCATAAAGGACCAGTCCTGCTAGTCTAGCAATATCACAACAGAAATGTACATGTAGTACGAAAAGTACATAATTTGTATTGGTAATGTATAACTTTTGTTGCCATTCAATAAAAATCCTGTACTCATGCTCACAGAAGAAATTTCAAACTTAGTCCCGAAACCTCTACTGATTTTGCCACTATAGAATAAGTACCCTAATGTCCAAAACAAATATAGGTATCAAGTTATTTGATACTTGTATATAAATTAATTTGTCAAAAATTGCTTTTTTTATTCTTTACAGAAAAACTGCTAATCTGATACAAAAATGTTTAAGGCAGTATTTATGAACAATTCAGTTTTTAAATCCAGGTTAATTTTGTGTGTAATTAAATGTGGAAAATGCCCCAAAACAGTAAAATTATATTTTTTCTGTGTTCTTATATGAAACGGATATCTAATTATTGTCAAAGTCATTACAATTTGGTATAGATACATCACAATTTTTGTATCATTTAACCAAGGTGTGTCATAATTAGACTCTGTTTTCAGATTTTCTCCACCTGACCAGGACTGGTCCTTTGGTATTGATTGAATTTATAATGTTATTTATTACAGATCGTTTGTCTTGAATAATTATCAATATGGATTATTTCTATACATAATCAATAATGTGTCATATTTTTCTCAATTACATACCCACATTACTAAGCCAATACTTTTAAACTTTATTTTCTTATTTGTACTTACCATTATCTGAACATATTAGATTTTACATTAATTTCTTCTTTTATTATTATTATTATTATTTTAATTGTTTTTGCATAAAAAAATGACTGTATTTATTGTTTTTCATATCAGGACAGGCCATTCAGTTTTAATTACATTTTTGCCTTTTTTTAAATTTACCAATATAGTGTAAAGCACAAATTTTTTTCTTTGCTGTCTTAAAATAGCTTTTAAAATAATTTGAATAGCATCTTTAATTTATTTAGCAGTATGTAAAATAAAGGGAATTTATTTTCCTCTTCTTTGAAAGAAATATTATGCTGTTTTTCAACCTCTAACCATTTTGATGATGCCATATACTTGCTTATATATTAAGGCATCTAGTTTGATTGTAAAAGTTTTAATTATTATTTACCACATGAAGACATAGAAATTGCCTTTAAAACTTTGTTTTTATTAAATCAAAATATGGAATTCTTGATATAAGGACAGCATTATGGTTGTAATATTCTACTTACAAATGTTTGTAAAAAATACACAGGTAATTGTTTTGTTTTGCCTGGCTTTAAGTCACCATACAATGAGAGTTAGTTTTAACCTTTCCAGTATCGTTGTATAAATTTGGAAGTTGTATGTTAAAAACTGTTTAAAAAACATCCCAAAGTCTGTGTTTGTGGTGACTATTGAGAAGCTAGGCAAGATATCTAATTGTGCAGAATTCTTTTTTTTATTTAAATATAACTCTTGAAATTTGTATTTCTTTTTTCTTTGCAAGTTGCACATCAATATGTGCATAATACCACACTCCGTCCTAAATATTGAATAAGAAGTAATTGGGTTCATCACCCTACCATGTAATACATACCCTACCATGTAATACATACCCTACCATGTAATACATACCCATGTAATACATACCCTACCATGTAATACATACTCTACTATGTAATACATACCCTACCATGTAATATGTACCCTACCATGTAATACATACCCTTCTGTGTAATACATACCCTACCATGTAATATGTACCCTACCATGTAATACATACTCTACCATGTAATACATACCCTACCATGTAATATGTACCCTACCATGTAATATGTACCATACCATGTAATACATACCCTACTGTGTAATACATACCCTACCATGTAATATGTACCCTACCATGTAATGCATACCCAATAAAGTTTGTGTTAAACAATATGAAATCACGCAAGTTTACAAGTTTCTAGTAAAATCAATGTTATACGAAAATATGTGGTAGAAACATATCATATATATACACTATGACATTTAATAAGGCATCATGTGATTGACAACTGGTTAGAACTCAATTACTGACTGATAGATTTATTTTATTTTAATCCTAATTTATACAACTTGAAGAAAGCAGAACATGTGACTTTAATCTGCTGGGCATTATAATGATAAATAATTGGCATTATGGTACAGCATACCAAGTGTACTTGTGCAGTTTTTATCAATTTTAAATTCACAAATCTTGTATAAATGACCTTTTTTAAAAACTTTTCATATTTAACAATATTTTTTAGTTTTATTATTACTTTTATATAAATTTCTGTTTAAACATTGTCAAAATAATAATAAAAAAAATTCTTGAAACACCTTGTATGACATAAAACATTTAGTAAGCATGAAAGATAAAAGATGTCGTATTGTACCTAACAAGTATTTAAAGGCATACAAAAATGACCTTGATGTCACCATTTCATGAAATGGAAGGGCAGATGTTAAGGGAGATAACTCTTTTCGTTAAACATTAATGTTGTTGAAAGGATCCAATACTAGGCAGCACATTTTTTGTCATAGTAATTAATTACATTGAACATGCTTCATGCTTTTTTCATAGTATCTATGTGACTCCATAACTATATACATCATTCTGGTAATGGTGACATCATTTTCATATTGTTTGGTAATATATTTTGTGTGAATGTGTCTGTTTGTGATTTCATTATCACTCATGCATAATTTCTATGTGCAATAAACTGCTGAGTATTTCATTTTTTTTTTTTTTTTTTTTTTAGATTCATCTTTGAATTGTATAAACATGTGATTTTGATTGTAAGTGTTCTTTACTTTGGAAATATTTAGCATTATCTTGATCAGACACAATTATAGATACTTGTTAAAAAAGGACATTGTTAAAGCTCTGTCTGATGGTGTTGAGTATGTATACAGTCCCAATCCTCAAAAATTGTTTGGTAAATAATCTGTTGTTATTAAAACTGAAGAAAAAAGAAACATTTATTTCTCCACAACATGACACAAAATTTATCATTTAAAATCTCTGTATATAGGAGATTCAGTAGGCATCAGAGTTGCTGTGAGTAAGAACTTAATGTCTAGGGCTTAAACAACTTCAGTTCAATTTGACATTGTTCCATTCAAGTCAGCTTATAATATAAATGGTTATTCTAATAAACGGTAGATTTTATACTAGCATTGGACTAATGTCACTTTGAAAAAACTTAATCTTTCATAACTAGGTTTGGTACAGATATATGTAATAACCATTTAATGGGTTTAAAACAAGCTTTTTTAAATCATTTTAAAAAAAAAACTTTTTACCCTGTTTAGAAGTTACATTGCATAATAATAGACTCTCTTCATGCATTGACATTATAGTTGTAACCAAGTGCTTGAGATAGGACTATTTTAAAACTGATTTTATGTAGCATTAATTAGATGTTGAACCATTCCACGTTGTTTTTGATGGGGCCATAGTAAAAATTCTTATTCTGCTAGATTTGGATACCTTTGGTGTCAGATAATTTTTCCAAACTAAAAGCTAACTGACCCTTTCTGAATTACAAAGATTTTTTTTATAATTTAATCCATCTACCCATTAATTTCATAATTTTATAAGAAAAAAATGTTCATCCCTGTAGCAAAATGTTGGTAATACCTGTTAGTCAGTTTGTAAGAATCGATGTAATTTAGATAAAAGGAAGGAGTTGATAAAGCTTTTGTAACTGTTTTGAAAAAGAAAACAGTCTTAAGTTATACTGTAAATGTGTTTTATGTGTAATGATTGATTGTTTTTGTTTGGTAACTATGACTACTCAGATACTAATACAGCACCACATGATATATGTTTTACTGCACGAACTACTCAATAGTTATTGTTATAGTATATGAAAAATTAATGGTATGACAAATACACAAAATAGTTTATATATACATGTATTACATTTGATGATGATTGTATAAATATTTTATCATATAAGACTTCTTTGACACCTACACACAGTTAAACACTGCCTTTATAAATCATATTAAGACAGGTCACCCAGATCAATGCTTCATCATCATCATCATTGTACAATATTGTTTTTAGGTGATTTTATACCTCCTACATTTACTACTTCCATCAAAGTTTTTTTATTTTGTAACTAGAAGTATCTTCTTCATTATTTTAAAAAAAGAAATTTGTTAAGTATTAGTATTTTTTATTTCATGTAAAATACATTTTATTTTACGGTTTTACCTGGATTTTTCTACTATATTCCACATTTTACTACAATTTAAGTGGCTTTAAACAATTAGCTCAAACAAACTTTTTTAATTTGTCTGTAAAGTTCTTAATGATGCAATTAAAATTTTTAATTATCAGAAAAAGCATTAATATGGTCTCAAAAGTGTTTCTAGTTGTTAAAAAAAACTGAACTCATTTTTCTGTCTCAAAATGATGATTGAGCATGATATAATTTTTAATGAAAATACTTGTATGTACCTGTGTATAAAGCTAACATTGGTGCAAACCTTAGCAAAACTTAAGAAATTCAAAAAGGTTCCAGTTATAAAAAAGAAAAGTCATTACCATATATTCTTAATGAGATTTTATATTTATGTTGAAAATATAAATATAAAATATATGTGACTAAAAAACTGCATTTTAAAAAAGTTTATAATTTTTTTTAAATTATTTTATGTAACTTTTTAAAAATTATTTTGGTTTGAGATTGGAAGTTGTGTTTTTTACGGATGTTTGCATCACTATTTTACATGTTTTCACAAATTTAGAATTGAAAATTCTTTTTTTTTTTTTTTCAGTTTCTTAAGTATCAAACTTTCTTATCTTCCAAGTTCAGAGAGTTGGTACTTACAGTATATTGTTACTGGACCTAAAGTTGTTGTCATCAGATAGATAATAACTACAAGTTACTTAACTGTCTACATGATTACTCATAAATATAAAAACTTTTAGTTATAATTATAATACATGGTTTAAGCTTTACTATTCCGAGCTTTGGTGCTATATATGCATATAACAGTAGTCTTTTTTTAAAAAAGAATCATCTTGTTGGTAATCCATTACAAGATTAATTCAGAGATGTATTCACTTGTTTCAGCATTGAATGGTCCATTTGTGGTTTTATCGTTATATATTTGCATGTTGTGTGGTTGATGGTCACTTTTTAGCTTGCATGGATCTAGTGATGGCCAATATAAGCTACAAATTCTAATATAGTTTCTTAAAAGAGATGAGTTTATGCCTTATTTTAGTTTAAGACTAATAAAGTTTTAAAGTGACATACTTCCTGCTTTGTGTTGCCTAGATTGTACAGGTACTTTGTTATCTAAACATAAATGAGAAAACTTAAAATCGACCAAATTGTTAAGATGTCAGATGTCTTATTTTATTTATAAGCAGAATTTGCTATAGTGACCATCTCTATAAGAACAATAGTTCATTAAGACCCATAGTTTCAAGGTCCTTAGGCTTCATATTTCAAAATGCATAATGACCACCTGTCTATAAAGTCCACAATTCTTAGGTCCCTTAGGTGGTCTTTATATAAAGGTTGTACTGTATATCTTTGATTAAACTATATTAAAATATGTTGTTTGTTTTGGTCTGTCACTAGATGTTGTTTATCATTGTATCTCGTTGTTGTTTTTATATAACTTTATCTAATGTGATATCTCTGTGTTATGTTTGTTGCCCAAAACAAATGTAAAAATGTTGCTGCATTGTGCAAATTTAAAGGGTTTTTACGTAGATATTTTAGAGTGGTTAATTTATATAATAACTGTATTATTATTATTATTATTATTATTATTATTTATCTATTTGATTGTGGTTGCTCGGTTATGTAGAAAATATGTAAATATATAAATGATATACATGATTTTCATCCTTGATTTTTATTCTTCATTATCTTTTCATTTTATGTTGATGATAAAAAATTACATGGAAATCAAATGAAATTAGTAAAAACAATTATACAAATTTTTATTATTATTATTATGATTATTATTATTGTCATTAGTGTAAATGCAGGTGTTAAATTACAGTAATTGAGCTGCAGGGAGATTTATTATTATTGTATGTGATGTGATGATAATATTATATATGTGTGTGTTACTAGAGTTCATAAAAATCTGTTGTTTATTATTATAATTACATATGAAAAGTGCTACTCTGCTGCTGAATATCCAACATGGTAAGACAATTAGGACCACCTGTACACCATGTGATGATACACCTATAATGTTCTGTAGTATCATTACCAATGTATATGGAATTTCATTAAATTATGAGATCTTGTAAAATTGAAAATTATTTCTGAAACATTTCTCAGAAATGGTTTTTTCGTTTGAAAATTTCATTTAAAAAAATAAAGTTATTATTTATTTTCTGATAATGGTCAGTGCAAATGCAAGTTAAATATATCAAAACAAAATCTTAGCAAAAGTTTTATTTTCACTACTTTTTTTTCACTGTGAATTTACATGAAATCAAAATGTATGTTAAATTTCCAGATTTACAGTATAAAATTGTATTTTGATGTTTTACAATGGTGTTCATCACATACAACATGACATCTGCTAACATCATGTGCAGACTTATTGTATAAACTGCTTTCCGATACATTTACATCACAATATCCAAGTATCTTATCATTCTTTTTAGGAAAATATCAACTTTTGAGATTCCATATTAAAATATAAATAATGGTATTGCACATTTGTTGAATGTAACATGGTACAGGGTTTGGACGCCATAAAAAATGTCGGGAAAAATAAAACCTAAAAGCACATGTTCTTGCCCATTTTTGAATGATATTTATTTATTCAGTAGATGTTAGGAGAAAGAGATCTACTTTAAAAACACAAATACATCTCCGATTTAATAGGATGTTTTAAATGTTTGTAAAGTTAAAGTATATAAGTTTGTTCTCATCTTCTAAAGATTTATTTAGGAAGTATAATACAATCGTCTAACAAGCATTAGTCATTGATTGTCCAGGAAGTATAATACAATTGTCTAACAAGCATTATTCATTGATTGTCCAGTTTCCTTTTTTCCTCCAATATAAATCAAATATTTTTGAAAAGAAAATTACTGAAGTTGAACTATATGATAGTGTGCATTGAAAATCTATTTTAAGAGTTTACAAATGCACTGGTTTATTTATATTGCATTAAGTGCAATGTCTTTATTCCTACACTGTTTAAAACTTCATTTTAATAGGGTATAATTGTCTTAACTAATGGCACAGAGTGTTTTATATGTTGCATCGTGTCAAGTGTGTGTGGATGTTAATTATTTTATTTTGATACAATACAAAAATTTGATAAAACAATATATTTGTCATTGTTTTCTTTTATTGTCTCATCTATTAACCATAGATGCTAAAAGCAAGAATTAGATATTATTGTCTGGTCTAACTTCTTTATGCCAAATGCTTGGTAAAAAAAAAAACTGCACTTAAGATTCATCTTCTGATCTTGTAAATGACGTTTCAATATTCTAGGTCTTTTAGTTACCAAAAAGATGTCTTTATTATCATGTGACATTCTAACCAGACACCAGTGTCTAAAGCACAATGTTACAAAATATGGAAAATTATATCTTTGAACAAATTATTTTATTGATTATGTTTCGAAAAAATGTATATCATTGTAGGTAATGAGCTATATACTCTTTACTCTTGTTTTAAAGATTATAAAGAAAAATGTTCTATATGAAATAAAACAGCCTTTGATTCCATTATGACTTGGAGTGTTCAGACCAAAGATTCAAAACAAATGTAATACATATACATGTACATGTATTAATTGACACCCCCCCCCCCCCCCCCCCCAAAAAAAAAAAAAAAAAAAAAAAAAAAAGAAAGAGAGAAAGAAAGAAATAAATGTAAATAAATAAAAAATTAAAAAATTAAAAATAAAAATTGCTAAATGGAGTGAATTGGTATAATTATGTTTTTTGAACCAGTCATTTTTTTTTTCACTTATATTGATATAAAAGCTAGGCATACAGTTTTAGAATGGTTGAGAAACCAGAGTACCCAGAGAAACCACCCACCATGTATTGCTAAGGAAAACTTAAATGAGAATATAGCAAATCAAATGGATAATTGAAAATACATATAGCTAATTGCAGAATTACTTTTGACTTCAGACAAGTATTGGTTATGACAAACTAGTATCCAGTGGTATGCTTACAGTAGGTTTTGCTGCCATACCATGTTCTATGTTTAGTAAAAAATGTGAATTTTCAAATAACACAAATGTGCCAAGAAGTGTTATATTCTTGGTACAAATGTTATTGTTAAATCTACTGAAATTTGACTTAAGATTTGGTAGATTGTGGTGTATCATTGAACTAGTTTTCCCGACTCTACAACCTAGATACTGTACATGACCAGAATCTTAAAATGTTGATTGATTCATTATCTCATAAAAATGTATTCAAATGAAATAAATAGTAAATATTTATGTACAGGTAATGCAATGTACCACATAAATTATACAAATCACAGTCCCAGTAATACATGTATTTACGCATTAATATCCGACTCGTAAATCTTGAACATTGAACAATTGTAGAACATTCATTTGTAATTATAATATTATATTGATGTCACACCTACAAATTGTAAGGGATTTATTTACATTTAAATAAGAAAAAGAAGTATTTAGGTCTGCAAAAACATGTATTGAAGTGTTCTATGAAGTGAGATATTGAAGAAAAGATGTTGATCATTGGTTAAATGAACAATTATTGTAAAATCGTTAAAATTATTAACCCTGCCTCTAATTCTTGTGTCTGAAAATCACAGTTTTATGCTGGCTACATGAAGAGATTACTAACATATTGGAGATTTTTATAGTACGCAACATCACAACCAATTAGGGTTTATTTCAAAATGGCACCTGTGGGTAGATATTTAAGACAAGTGATTTCTAAAAAATAAGTCAGAGTTTTTAATTAGCAAGATAAATACATTGAAGTACCCATACAAATTAAAAATTGTTCAATAAATAAAATTTAAAACTGGTTTAGAAGTAAAATGATCCAGTGAATCCAGTTAATTTAAAAAAAAATTATTTAAATTTCACTGACTTAACCACTTTATTTATAAAAACAACTTAAAAATACACCACAAAACAGATATAAACTCATCTTCAATGTTTCTCTCTGTGTTTGGGTACCATTGAGTTCTTTTATTTTCTTCGGAAGTGGTTTAAGATGGGCAGGAAAGTGATTGAAAGTCATAAAAATTGTACTTCAAAATTATATCTGATGAAAGTTTTATGAGGGTTGTTAGATATGTAATGTGTATTGTGTGATATCTCAAAAGAATTTGACTTAAATAGTATAATGAACATTACATTCCTTCAAAGTATTCTCCGCAGTTTTTAATCTAAATTCATTTCTGAAATGTGTGACAGTATGCTGATTTAGGTAGACCTTTGAGGCACTTACTGATGGCTGAGCAAAGGGCTTGTAGGGACTTGTAACAACAACCTTCTCAAGTTTTTCCAACTTTAAAAATAAACCCTGACACAGGGTGTTCTTTAAGGTAATGTTTCTTGAGACTTTTAGCTCACCTGAGCCATAAGCTCAAGTGAGCTTTTCTGATCAAAGATTTTCTGTCGTCGTCGTCGTTCGTGGTGTAAACTATATTTTTGTGCTTATGCTTCTTGTGGCAAATACAGGCCTTTCACCATGTTTGGATAATTATATTTTGTTCCAATTTTTCTTACTGGTTTGAAAAAGTGAACCTATGTTTCATCATCAGTAACAATGTTTGCAAATTGTCTGTGATTAAATTTGGGAAACATTTTGAGCAATTGCTTAGTGGTTTGTAATTGTACACATACCCTTTTTTGGTCCTCTTTCAATACTAGTATATGCAGGATCCATCTGGCAGAAACCCTTTACTTTCAAAATATGCTTCAAAATGAAATAGCGATATTGCAACAGCTTTGGCAATATCAGGAATCATATATATCTGCCATTACTTTAAATTATTTTCCTGACGTTTGAGACATTTGTCTTGCCTGTTACAATCACAGATCAACCAGATTTTGTTGCATCTTTGATGGGCTCTGTGCCAGTCAGAAATTTCTTTTTTTCCACCTACGAACTGTCTTGTAAGATTCCTTATTAGACCCATAAACTTCCCCAATTTCAGTAAAAATCTTTGTCTGAATTTCCTCTGGCCTAAACACACTTTATGCCCAACGGCTGTGTGAACAGGGTCAGAACAAGTTCTTTATCAAAAACCCAGAGTTTTCCAATACTAACTGTTGTCAGAAGGGGCACCACTTCATTTTTTCTGACTGAAAAATTAATTAATATTTATATAATTTTCAATATAACTTTACCAAAAAATCATCAAATGTAAATAAATAGGAGGTGAAAATCACTGATGTGTGCAAAACAACTAGGTAAAGTTTTATTCGATTTGAAATAAGTTCATAAAGAGTTATTAGTTACACAAACTATGCACAACTGTGGTGCAATGGACGGAGTTACAGACAGAGTCAAGCCAATATTAGACCTGCTTTTGCCTCTTGCAACACAGGTAAAAAGATAATTAGGCCAACTCATATTTATTGAAACTACAATGCTAGTACCATTTTGTCATCTAGTGTCTGTCCAAAGTAAAGAGTTTTATAAATAGCTGTCTAAATATTTCTATTTTCTCTCGTTTTCCTTTTGTATCTATTTGCTTTAGCAACATTAGTGTTAATTGGGAAATGAACCATAGGCCTAATCTGTAGCAAGTAAGCACACTCAAGCCCATAACAAAGACCAAAGCTGTTTGCCAGAGCATCATTGAAGCTTTTATTGGGTCAGCACACTTGTGCTTGAATATAAAGACACTATAATACAAGGAAGTGACAGTGGCTCAACTATTCAACTTGTAAACTTGATCAAACAAATATAGCTGCTTCAATTTGCCAAATTATAGATTACTTTGGAGCAACCAGACATAAATTTATACTCTGAAGACAATGAATTCTATTTGGATTTGTGAAAATAATAACTTTTAAAATGCTGAAAATAACTATGGTTACCTAACCTAATTTGTCCAACTGTATCATCTTTAAAGTGCTGACTCACAGAAGAAAGAAAAAATAGTCCTTTGACCAAATTATAGATCATTTATTTATTGGAAAGTTAAAAACCAAAGATATCCTTTTGTACAACTAACTGACTGTTTTGTATTGCAAATACAGAGAAAAAATCAACAAAAGAAAATAAAAATTTTCTAGATATTTATTCAAATTTTCGAAGCCATTTTGCAAGTTTAATGCATTTACAAACAATTGTGTAAAAAATTTCTGACACTAACATTCATACAGCACCCATGAACAACACAAACATATACATGTATATACACTGACTATATCAAATCACTACAGAATAAAATCCATTCTGAAATAGCTTAACATACATTTTTATAAATGACAAACAATAGTATGAAATCAAATATTGAAATTTAACTATCTACCCGTTAATCCTAAACTGAGGAACTCACTGCACAAATGTTAACATTTATGTGAGACTATCCTCTCTGTTGGTTAAAAGAAACTATTCTATCAATATAATATTAACTAGGAAACCCTAATCTATGGGCAATTCTATATCCAATGGAAAAAACAATGCTATATCCAATGAAAGTATCAGTTCTATATCCAATGAAAATTTCAAGTCTATATCCAATGGAAACTTCAATTCTATATCCAATGAAAATAACAATTCTATATCCAATGGAAATAGCAATTCTAATCCAACGGAAACTTCAATTCTATATCCAATGGAAATAGCAATTCTAATCCAATGAAAACTTCAATTCTATATCCAATGGAAATAGCAATTCTAATCCAATGAAAATAACAATTCTATATCCAATGGAAATAGCAATTCTAATCCAATGAAAATAACAATTCTATATCCAATGGAAATAGCAATTCTAATCCATTGAAAATATCAATTCTATATCCTAAAGAAATAAAAGTTCGGGATATAATTTTGTTTACAGGTGAAACCTACAACAATAAATGTTACTTCACAGAATTTGTAACTATATTAGTAAATGTACATAAAAGAAAACAAAAAAGTTACAAGACAGACCTGTAACAAAATATTTATTGAAATTCTATAAATGATGCATGCTATCATACATCAAAATGTTGTGAACACTAAGGAAGCTGAGTTTATGCATGTATTGCAACAGTTAATGTAAAAGCTATTTAACTCTGAAGTATGTGTGTATTGAACACTAAAAAATTTAATGGACTACTAATTTAGATGTTTTTCTTAGAAAATATGTCATAAAAGTATTTTACATCCATGAAAACACAATAAGAGCATCATTAAGCACAATGGCAGATAACACTGCACTACAATGTGCAAATATAACAAAAAAAATCTTGTGCTTTTATACAATCAAAGCACCGGAGGTGCCGTACGAACAGAGAGCATGGAAACGCAAGTGAGTGAAGGTAGCAGTACAATCTGCCTTATCCCATTCCATTCCTATGCGATCAAGGTTGTAAAACACCATATGGAAGGGGAGTAAGAATTCATGACTGGAAAAGTGTCCATTATATTTTTTTGTATTAGTGTTGGCAAAATAACACATTCAGAGAGTCTGTGCTAAAGCAAGGTTCTTTCACATTCCAAGCATTTCTCCAAGAAAAGACAAAAATGTTCATACGTTACATTTTTAATTAATTACACAAACAGAAAGATGTTTTTATGGTGTCATCGATCGTTATATTTCTCAATAACGACAAAACAACCGCAAATGATGGTTGCAAAAAACTGTTTATATACAAAATACACGCCACCTACCGAGGATTTACCCTAAAACTTTCCATGTAAACTTCTATAGTACATCTTGCACAATCGACAGGAACTCGTGAAATCTCTCAGCTATAGCTTTTTTTCCGGTCGATTTCACAATGCTGCTCTCAAAATCGTGTATATCATTTTTACGCTACGTCGACAAAATTAAAATGTAAACATAGGTCAAATTTTGTTGGGGCTTCGAGGAGGGGATGGGAAGGGAAACGAATGAAAATAAATACATTCCTATAAACATGACATTTGCTATCGTGCATGTAAGACATGATTTCTTTACAGCACTTTCAGCAACCTATACTTTTACTTACACGCTCAAACTTCGGGTAATGTTAAAAAAATATTGCTTTATTTACTGTGGTTCACTCTTCTCGCCAAAACGCATGCTACCAAGAAATGACACGTCATATAATTCATCCAATCAAAAGAGACCGTTTAAATTATGGGATATCCGCGAAAATGTTGCGAAAATAGGTCTTTGTTTACATAAACTGTTCATGTATTCTTCCGCTGCGCCGCATTGTATCCTTTCCACCAATAGTTTCTCCACAGAATCCATGTATAAATTTTATTTTCAATACCACATACATTCATCATTGTGCGGTTACCCTCAGCACGTACTTATCACCCGCAAACTACCGTACTATATTCCACATATATTGCGCAAGGATTTGACATAGCGGTGACATAGCCCGTCCGATTGCGACGTACGTGACAATACATCACAGAGATTCCTCTCTGTTCGTAATAAAACCTTATTATAGCCTACTGCCTCCAAATTTAACAACTAAATGAACTGATCATCTTTCAAAGTGGACCAACATTTTTGGTATTGACCCTTCACTACAATTGATATTTTAACACAAACAACTACTGTGTATTCTCATTGTGATAAATTCCAATAAGACTTTACAACAGACTATAGGTCAGACCATCACATCTCCATTTTCATTTGTCACCAATTTTATATTCCCATGACCTATTCAGTTTATTCTAGTAAGTAATCAGTTACAGAAACATGGGTATTTGACCTAATGATAAACTGGTGTTTCAAACTCCCAGTTGCTTTAACAAAGCAATCAAACCACAAAGATTATAATTGTTCTAGCCTACTGAATTTATAGACTTGTGGCAGACTTTAATCATAATATCTGGTCACAGTTTACTTTAGTCAGATATTTACATCCACAAATAAAACATAATAGGAAAAGAGATAAGAAGATGGTTTTTAACATCCCAGTCAATATTCTCTCACTCAGAGCAAGGCAATCAGTGATAGATGGTTGAAGAAACTAAAGTGTCTGGCGAAAACCAAATTTTGGCAAATAAAATGACATACTATTATATGCTAATTTTTGCTGTAGTAGGATTCATACATAGGCAATAAGAGGTGTGATGATCCATAATCCAGCGCTTTAGAAGTCTTGGCTCATTGGATCCTTTCAACAGAAATGAAGAAGTACACAAAAAAAAAAAAAAAAAAAAAAAAAAAAAAAAAAAAAAAAAAAAAAAAACTATAACCACTCCTGAATTCTGATTTATATCATAAAAAAATAAAGGATTCTGGGTAATAATAGCAGGATTTACACCTAATTAAAACAAAACACACACACACACACACACACACACACACACACACACATGAACTGACACATATGAAATATGAATATGACATATCATCTGAAGCGGATCCAGTATAATAAGGTTTTACTGTATCAATATACAGTAGAACTTCGATAACTCGAAGCGCTCGGGACTTCACTGGGGACTTCGAGTTATCGGGGTGTTCGAGTTATCGAAGTTGAAGGATGATGTCCACGAATGGTGTCACCTTAATATATGTTTCCACTACAGAAATCTTGATATTTTAAACAGTTACCTTTACTCGAATGTAAAAAAAGTAAAAGATACTTTTTAAAGAAAATATGATAAAGAATTTATTAAAGAATTGATATTGACAGTAAAAGCGTGCGAAACGTGTTATTTTATTTTAAAATCGCGATATATACGAACAACGAAATCAGAAATTAGACATATATATACATGTTTACCAAAATGCTTATTTTTTACATTCATTAGAAAATACTAACAGAAAGTTAATGAAACTATAATCAGTGTAATATGTCATTTGAGATTTTAATGTAGTCTTAAGTACAACGGGGTTAGTTGTTTTTATTAAGCTTGCAGAACTTAAGTCAAAATTTATCAACGGACGCATATTAGGGCCTATTCAGCTTCTTTTATTAGAGTAGCGGATTAGCATACCTGTTAGGCTTAATTGTCTGTGACGGTACTGAATATTAATTCGTTAATTGATACTAATTAATACGGTAGATAACAAGAACTACTCTGTTCATTTCTCTACTATAATGGTAGCCTAATTACCGATATGTGATTTCTCTGATCGTTTTATTAAACGGGCCATTGATCATACATTGTTTGAAAAAATTCGAGTAATATCAATACATGAGTATTGTGTAAATAGTTCATAACAAATCTAAGTCTTAATAAATCTTAACAAAGATATTAATGCACTAACAGTATTTTATGGAATGTATGAGTTCTAAAAACTGAGTAAAGAAAAACTGAAAAATAGGGCTGTTAAAAACTATAAAGATTTTAAACAAAGTGTAAAGAATAAAGAATATGTATATATATTGCAAAATTTATATAATTATGTCTCATTATATGAATCCATATTAGGTACATCTATCCATATAATCTCAATTATGTCCTGAATTCATACATTTTTATGTGAAAACGCAATAATTTTGGTGAATAACATTAAATGTTTGGTGCAAATACATAATAATTTTGTTACAAAGTTTCCATACAAAGTAACAGTGTATATATGTATAATACAGAAATTAAAAAAAACATTGTATACATGTATATACATACCACTTAAACTCATAAATACACAATTGTAAAAATCACAGCTTTAATCAATCAAGTTCTCTTATTTCTGTGCTCTATACATTCTGCATAGATATATATTTACATGTAATATTATTATCAAATATTTCAGATCAAAATGTACTGTACAACAGAGACTGTTCTGATTTTGAAATATGCAAGACTTGTGTGATATCAGTCATTTTTGGAAATAATTGCTGATATTTTATTACTTGATGATATTGACAATTTATCAATTTATCTGGTTAACTATATACATTTACTAGTATATATATATATATATATATATATATATATATATATATATATATATATATATATATATATATATATATATATATATATACATGTTTATTATCTGATTGTGCATTACAGATGTGGGTTGTGGATTGTCAGTGTAAAGTATATGTGGCAATAAAACCCAAGTTACATAAAACTTATTACAACAATTACAATCTTTACAGAGAACATTTGTAATTTCCTGACATCAATTTCTCAAATGTTGATTTTGCTTGACAAGTCACATGTATGATCTTTTAGTTTGTTATCACTCTTGGATATTAAATGTTCTGGTTAAAGATATCAACAGAAATTTATTTAAAATGTTTGAATCTAATGCTGATTTTATATTAAAATATCTTTTTTAAAATCAAAAACATTCTACACAGGCAATCTTACCAGAGTTTTAAATCGATCAAGAAGGGGGTGGGGGTCAATGGTGTTCCAGAATCTTAAGATTGTTTTTATACTCTGGATTGTCCACTATACTATAATACTATACATACATCCATTAATTCCTGTAACTATATCCCACAATCATGTCTCAGAGCTGAGCTGTGTTTAGTGGGTGTCACATGACTTTGAAGATGTCACATGACTCTAAGAGAGATACTAATATTACCATTTTCAATTAAGTTTTCATTTTGTAAAGTATATAAATCAGGTAAAAATTTCAAAAAATAAATAAAATCAATACTATAATTATGTTATTGAAAAAGTGGATAGATTGCACCAAGATATAGCAGATTTGACCATCAGAACTGAATGTCTGGCTATCCTCAAGTAAATTTGAAACTTGTGTTAACTTAAATACTGCTCCACTAAAATTCAAATTATTGTTTTATCAATAATTTTTCAGCAAATGACATTTTTTGTTAACATTTATATGTCTACCAGTATTTTTAATTGGTAATTTTACAATGGGGTAAAAGATAAGAGCCCCTATATGACCCTCCCCAAATGGAAGGCATGAAACTTTACTTGCCTGTTAACATGGTCTAAAGTAAAATCAGTATCTATCTTCATAGAATATATCAAAAATTTATTTCAATACATTGTTCTTATTATGTATTTAGTAAAATTGATTTTCAAATTTTATTCCATTTTGGAGATTTTTTGACACATATTTTGACCATGCAAATACCCGGTATATAGTAAACTGTTTATGGATCAAATCAAAATTTTAAAATTACCTTAAAAAGTATAAATTAAATCTCTGCTTATTTTTACTTAAACTTTTCACAGAAAAACTAAATAAAATATATTCAAAAAAGGTCATAAACTGAAGAAATCCATTTTAATTTCATATCTGTAATATTATTATATCATAATCAAACAAAAAACTTGTGTCTTTTTGATAGAAAAAATTTTAAACTTCAAATGATTTAAAAAAATTACTTTTCCATTTTAATTTCAAATCCAAATGAGGCCACCATAATACCCTTTGGTTATTTCAAACAACACTTGGTTGAAAATAAACAAGAGGCCCATGGGCCTTAATGCTCACCTGAGAATATGGCCAAAATCATTGGCAAAAATACATACAATATTCTAATATACATGCCTATACAAAAGATTAAATAGTTTCCAAGATAATTAACAATTTCAGGCTTTTTATGCACCTATGACCTTGACCTTTGAATGTATGACCTTGAGTCATATATCAAAATGATCGTCATGTCTATATCTACAAAAGTCTATACAAAAAGTTCATAGTTTCCAAGATAATTAACAATTTCAGGCTTTTTATGCACTTATGACCTTGAACCTTGAACATATGACCTTGAGTCATATATCAAAATGATCGCCATGTCCATCTTTACAATATTCTAATATATATATGCCTATGAAAAAAGTTAACAGTTTTCAAGATAATTAACAATTTCAGTCTTTTTATGCATCTATGACCTTGGCCTTTGAACGTATGACCTTGAGTCATATATCAAAATGATCGTCATATCAATACCCCAATATTCTGATATATATGTCTGTACAAAAAGTAAATAGTTTCCAAGATAATTAACAATTTCAGGCTTTTTATGCACCTATGACCTTGACCTTTGAATGTATGACCTTGAGTCATATATCAAAATGATCATCATGTCAATACCTACCAATATTCTATTATATATGCCTATGAAAAAAGTTAACAGTTTTCAAGATAATTAACAATTTGAGTCTTTTTATGCACCTATGACCTTGACCTTTGAATGTATGACCTTGAGTCATATATCAAAATGATCGTCATGTCAATACCTACAATATTCTGATATATATGTCTATACAAAAAGTAAATAGTTTCCAAGATAATTACAATTTCAGCCTTTTTATGTACCTATGACCTTGACCTTTGAATGTATGACCTTGAGTCATATATCAAAATAATTGTCATGTCAATACCTACAAAATTCTGATATATATGTCTATACAAAAAGTTAACAGTTTCCAAGATAATTAACAATTTCAGGCTTTTAATGCACCTATGACCTTGACCCTTTGAACGTATGACCTTGAGTCATATATCAAAATGATCGTCATGTCAATACCTACAATATTCTGTAATATATGCCTATGAAAAAAGTTAACAGTTTTCAAGATAATTAACAATTTGAGTCTTTTTATGCATCTATGACCTTGGCCTTTGAACGTATGACCTTGAGTCATATATCAAAATGATCGTCATGTCTATCTTTACAACATTCTAATATATATGCCTATGAAAAAAAATAAACAGTTTCCAAGATAATTAACAATTTCAGGCTTTTTATGCACCTATGACCTTGACCTTTGAATGTATGACCTTGAGTCTTATATCAAAATGATCGTCATGTCAATATCTACAATATTCTAATATATATGCCTATGAAAAAAGTTAACAGTTTTCAAGATAATTAACAATTTGAGTCTTTTTATGCATCTATGACCTTGGCCTTTGAACCTATGACCTTGAGTAATATATCAAAATGATCATCATGTCAATACCTACAATATTCTGATATATATGTCTATAAAAAATGTTAATAGTTTCCAAGATAATTAAAAATTTCAGGTTCTTTATGCACCTATGACCTTGACCTTTGAATGTATGACCTTGAGTCATATATCAAAATGATCGTCATGTCAATACCTACAATATTCTAATATATATGCCTATGCAAAAAGTTAATAGTTTTCAAGCTTATGCACAATTTTAGTTTTTATAAGCAATAAATAACATTTCAGGGGCAACAACTCCTATATGCATTATCATATAGTTACAAAACTTTGTATTTTTTTAATTTTGTCATTCTGAACATTTTCACAATGTTTTGATATTATGTATCTTTAAAATTTTTGAAGAAAATAGCTAAAATTGCAAAATTACAAACTAGGTCATGACCTTGAACTTTGACCTTGACCCAATTTTGAAGGTTATTTTAAGAAAAAGTCAAAACTGAAACTCTATGTCATTATCTGTTCAAGTAGTCAAGTTATAACAATTTGAAGCCATTTTATGAAATTTTTAAAATTAAACGCAAAAACGCGTAACCCAATTTTTCGACCAAATTTCAGGAAATGAACAAACTAAAGGCTTAAGTCCCTAGAGAAGCCAAATATCACATCAGATTTTTTCTCCCATCATCAGTTTCGGAGAAGAAGATTTTTTAAGATTTTTGGACCCCTAGGTCACCTTGACCTAGTTTTGGTAGCCATGGCAACTGCCATGAACAAATCTGAATTGCACCGGCCCATATATGCTTCTGACCAAGTATCATTGAAATTTGTCCAGCAGTTTTGGAGGAGAAGTCGAAAATAGGTGTTAACGACGCACACGCCGCGCCATGCCATAAGCTCACATGACCTTTCGGTCAGGTGAGCTAAAAAAGAAAAGAAATCTTGAAATCTAAGTTGTTTTAGTAAAATAAAGACAAGTCTGGTTTGATGGTTATTAAAGGAAAATAACAGTTAAAGAACAGGAATAATTTTGTTTCATATCACATGTCTGTATTAGCAGTCAATGGAGCATATTCTACATCATATGGATTTTTAGATTTTATTACTGTTTCTTTGACATAACGCCTTGAATACATAAATGAAACAAAGACCAGACATGTCAAACCTAGGAACATGAATACAATCATAAATATTGTGCCAGCATAAGCTGTGTTTTTGTATTGTACCTTACTATGAACGTCTATTCTCCACAAATCATTTAATAATCCGTCTTTATTTTCTGAATCATGTCCATTCCCACCAAAGATATAAAAAGTATTATAAAATGTCCAAGACATGAAATTTGATCTACCACCAGGAAAACCATCAACAACATTTTCACCTTGATCTAGGAAACATCCACCCTGATTTCCTGTCTTGCTTCCTCCCGATCCAGGTCCACATTTCACTTATCTTTTCATAATACCACAGATCAGACAAATGTTTTGGTTTTGAATCACTACTCTCATCCATTCCATCACCCCCAAACAACCATAAATCACCACGGTTATCCACCAAACTAGCAGCATTCCTACGGCAACCTGGGATATTATCCTTACTTGCTTTTCCCAGTTTTCCATACCTACCAGCATATCCAATTTCTTTGTGTCCACTTACAAATATCCATTTGTCATCACCCTTGTTATATAACCATAAGTCTGAGCTATAGCCTACTTTAGTATTCTTCCTTTTGGACATGCTGCTTTTCACTTTACCACCAAACATGTAAAGGTTATTAGTACCACTAATCCATGTTGATGCTCCACTTCTACCTTGGGGTAAGACATCAGAGCTCTACCAATAGAATTATGGGGAACTTTGTCACTACTTTTAGCTTTTGACCATTTTAAACTGATGAAACTAAATTCCCATGTATCCTCATATAATTCCTGTTCCTTGCTCTCCCCACCAAATATTACCAATTTATTCGTTAGGCACCAACTGGCCATATTGGCTCTAGCTTTTGGTGATGACTTTGTGACATTTTTGTCTGTTTTTCTGTACATTTCAGACAATGGAAGCCATCTATGTGTATTCATGTCAAACAGCCAAGTGTCATCAAATGCACCATTGTCATCTAAACCCCCATACACTAACAAAACCTCCTTACTGACCCCACATGACACGGATAACTGTCTTGCAGAAGGAGCTCTATGAGGATCATTAACAGACAGGGAGTTGATTTTTGACCCAGAATGAATCAAACTCCATTTTTTGGAGGAGACACTATAAGTCCATAAATCATTTGTAAGTTCTGTGCGCTTTGAAACTTTGTTGTATTTTTCTCCTCCAAAAAGCCATATTGTTTCCTCAATTTTTTCCTGACCACCACTGTTTGTTCTCACAACCTCCTTCCATACTGTGCTACCACTCCTTGAACCTGGATTGTTCTGAGAAGTTGCTTGGTTTGCACTTTTACTTCCCAACAACCAACTCCAAAAAACATCTACAATTTCATAAAAAAAATTAAATATATATTCTAATAAACAGTTGATCTATCTAAAAGTAAAACAAAAATTATCATATTTGTTTGCCCTGTTCAAGATTTATTTTCAAAATCATGCTAAGAATATTGAAAGAGACATGCTCAGATTTGATACCCAATGCCTAAAAAACCTCACAACAATTTTTTTTACTTTTCTGTGGGACAAGCAAACCTAAAAATGCCAATGTCTGTTAAAAAAATGATGTATATAAAAATATATTTGTAATACAGGAAGTATGTGAACAGTTATTGCATGCATGTCTAGTAATAATCTGTTTACAAATTAATTAAAAAAATAGTACTGTAAAGGTACAGATTTTAGTGTGTATGTATTTTAGTGCAATTAAAATTCTCCACTAATTTGCATGGATTAAAATTTAGCAAAACAACTTTTGAGAAACAGACTATGAGTCAACACATGTAAGTCATTATTTTAGTGGTGCTACTCTCCTAGCATAAAAATTGCTAAAATTAATACACCGCTAAAATTAATATGTTTACAATAATTTAAAACAGCTCTAAATTTGTCCATGAAATTGAAAATTTGAACCATCACAAAAATAATATACCATTCCATAATTCAGTGACCTTTTACTCCTTGTTCTATATCTGATATTTTTTAACTCCTTGTTCTATGTCTGATTTTTTTTATCAGCTCATTTTAATGCATACAAAAAAATATGTCAGTTTAGGTTGTCAGTAGGGTAGTCACAAACTCTTCCCAGAAACTCCAATAATGAAACCTCCATCTTCTGTTAAACTACTTTTATTCAATAAGGTCACTCTAACCTATATGGAACCCCCTTATATAGGATAAGGCCATTCTCAACTACAATGGAACCCATTTAGTGGAAAGACTCTCAAACACATACTGGACCCCCTAATATGGGATGAAGTCACTCCCACTGAATCATGACCCCTTAATATGATATAATATAATTCTTTATTTATTTAAAGAGGATTGCAAACAGCCCAGAGGCTAGAATTATGCTCTCCTCAACAAACAAAAAGACAAAACAAAAACACTATTTACAATAAGTTTGACACACACACACACACACACACACACACACACACACACACACTAGTTAGCTTGAGCAAGACAAACCTTGATTTACTGTTGTAAACAGAAAAGCTTTTAAGAACTGAAGCGTTTTGTTGCTTCTATATAATTAAACACAAAGGTGAAAAGCATTTTGTCTTGAGACAAGGAAAGAGAGTCATTTCCATTGATAAACATTTCACAAAGATGATCAGAGCAAGTTTGGATGAATAAGTTGTAATGGACATTAGGTGTTAGCAGGTTGAAAACAGAACGTAAGAACACTTGACGCTGAATGGTGAATTTAGGACAATGAAGAAAGTAGTGTTTAATATCTTCTACAACACCTGGACAGTAGTCGCGTGTTTTTTGTACTGAAAGATTATAATTTGAAAGGTGCTTTTTTAGACCAATTAGACCAAGGCGTAGGCGGCAAAGATTTGTTTGAGCTTGTCCAAACCCAAAGGAAAATAGTTTTGATGTTTGATTTCCTTCCAAAGATTTCAAATGAGTTTTGAAACAACCAACAGAATCAGAACCTTTTATTTGAATAGAAAGCATATTCCAATCTCTTATAGTTTTAAGAAGGAAAGAGTTGTGGTAGGTCGCCGTTCTAGAGGCTAAAGGAATGATGTAATGTTTTTGACGAAAATTATAATTAGCATTATGTTGGAGCAGTGGACACAAGTGTACAAGATAGTCAGGAGATAGTTTGTTCTTAATTTTGTAAAGTAAAGTTAGGCGGTGCTACCTACGTCTTAAAGAGAGCCTCTCCAAACCAAGCTATGATATGATATGAGGTCACTCACACTGATACAGGACCCCTTAATATGATATTAAGTCTATCCCACTGATACAGGACTCCTTAATATGATATTAAGTCATTCCAACTGATAAAGGAACCCTTAGTATAGGATGCAGTCACTCCCACTGATACAGGACCCCTGAATATGGGATGAGGTCGCTCTCCCCCATTTGGAGCTCCTAGTACGGATTAACATTACTTTCACCCATACAGAAACTTTAGTATTGGATAAGGGTTACTCCGACCAATACAGAACCTCTAATATGGGATGAGGGGTCACTCCCAACAATACAGAATCTCCAATATGGATGAGGATAACTCCCACCCATACAGAACCTTAAATATGGGATGAGTTCACTTCCACCAATACAGAACCTCTAATATGTAATGAGTTCATTTCCAACCATACAAAACCTCTAATATGTAATGAGTTCACTTTCATTCATATGAAACCCCTTAAATAGGGTGAAGACACTTCTATCCCTGTAACAGGAACATATGAACACCTAATATGGAATGACAGATCAGATAACTAGAGATTAAGATTTTTTACATATTTATTTAAATTTCAAACCCATCTGTTCAATTGAATATTAATCGTGATAATATTATTGCTTGCTCTGTAATGTTTTACCTACCAGTAGTCTAAAACAGCTTTAATTATCAACATGTTTTTTAAACGGAGTTTAAAATTTGAAGTCAAGAATTAACAAGTGTCAAAAATTAGAACTACAATTATTCAGACACATGAATCTTTCATTTATTGTACAAAATTCAAGATATTATAATACTAAACTATATACACAAAATATCTATCAAATTATTACATAAATGATTATAACTTTTGGCTTAAATATCAAAAGTAAAACTAGAAATTTATTTTTAAATACAGAAACAATGTTGTCGCTATTCGATACTTATGTGTCCAGTGTATTATTATACTCTTGTGAAGTGTATGCAATGCATGAAGGCAAAGCTTTAGAACAAGTCCATCTTGATTTTTGTAAAACAGTTTTGGGTGTTAAAAGTTCAACAAATAATGTCGTGGTATACTTTAAATTGGGTAGATTGCCACTGTCTGTAATAAGAAAATTACGTATGTTTAAATATTGCAGTGATTTTGGTATGGTTTTTAAAAACTACCTTCTACCTTTCAGATTGGGAAAATTTGGACCATTTTTATGTCACATATTACGCTCAGAATTTTGAAATTCATTGCAAAGAGCTTATATTGTGACAATATCTAACATTTTTTGTCTGTCAGAACACTTTTGGACAACTGGATTTAACTTAAACTATTTTATTGTGTGTCACTGTTGCCTTTTTGGGAATTTTAGTTGTCAAATTGGGAAATTTTAGTCTCATTTCTCAAGGGGAAACTACCTTTATTCGGTAGTAATTTTAGGCAAACAAAACCACTGTATTGGTTCAATTTGTTAAATTCAAAAAATTGTATTTTATATAATGTTTATCAATTTTTACTACTTTTAGGCCAAAAATATCCATCAAATAAATTTATATGGCCTAATTCTATAAAGAAAGAACTAGAGTCTCTTGGCCTTGGTCATATATGGTTTAATCAAAATACCTATTGTCCTAAATTAGCTTTGTGTGAAATTAAACAGAGGCTGGAAGATGTATGTAAACATGTTTTATACTCATCAATTGAATATGCACCCAATGTACAATATATAAATTTTTAATTGATAATTTTACCTTACAGTATTATCTATGTAAACCAATTCCTAATCCTTATAAAAAATTGTTGTCAAAATTTAGATTATCATCACATTGTTTATCTATTGAAACAGGTCGTTACAATAACAAAAAACGAAATGAAAGATGTTGTAGTTTTTGTAATGGCTCTATTGAAGACGAATATCATTTTATTTTGGAATGTAAAACATATGTACACCTTAGGAAGCAGTTCATAAAACCGTATTATTGGGTAAAACCTAGCATGTACAAACTTATTCAATTACTTAGTGTTAACAATATAAAACAATTACGTAATCTTGGTAAATATTTATGTAAAGCCTTAAAAATTCGTAATAATGTTTGATTGTCTCTTATGGTATTTATTATCTCTCCTGGTATACACTTGTATGTATTATTTATTGCTTACTGTCTATTTGTTTGTATATTTATGTATCCAATAAGTTGTATTAATAACTTATGGAATAAAGTGAATTGAATATCTATCAACTTGATCTAGTTGCTAAAGTTCTATGGAAGGCAATTACATGTATCTGTAGGCAATTGTTTTCTTTGTGAATTACATGTAGGTAAAAAAATGCCTTGAGTAATTTAAAGCTTTATTTATTTCAAAGAAGTAATAAGAGATCATGCACAACCTCTTTCACCCATTTTAAATTCAGTTTTAGTCTCAAATGAAATCTTTTGCACTTATACATTCCTAAAGAGAATACTTTGTAAAATATGATCAAAAGTGGTCATAAATTTATCATACTATAACATTATATTTGTGATGTCATTAAAATTAGATATGCCATTTCAACAGAAAAAGTGTGAATTAATGAAATTTCAAATAATTATTTGAAAGTATGAATTGATAAGCATTTCAAATTTTTAATTAACATTGCATTTTAAGAGCCAAACAAGACCCTTATCATTTGTGTGTGTGTGTGTGTGTGTGTGTGTGTGTGTGTGTGTGTGTGTGTGTGTTATCCTATTGGTTGGTGATCATTATGTTTCTCATTGCATTAAAAATGCCAGACATTGATTGTATATAATCTTGTATATTATTGTGTGTTAGTTACATATATTTTCTTGATTACTTTAAAATCTCTTCCTTTATATCTCCCCTAAGTACTTAACCAAAATGAGAGAATTTTAGTTTTGGATCATTGTAAAATTTTTTTTTTTTTTTGAAATATAAATAATGCTGAAATGTGTAGCTTGTGGATAGAGGATTTAAAAAATGTCAGTCAATGCTTCATGCATAAAAAAGTAAAATAATAATTAGAGAAAAAATTTAAAAAAAAAACAAAAAAAAAAAAAAACATCATTCAACCATATTAAAAATATTGAAATGTTTCATCAAAACTATGTAAGGACAATTAACCTTTGAGCCATTTCAACCCTACCATTTGGTTGCATAATCTTTTGTCATTTTTCCCCTTTTCTGTTAAATTTGGGGTCTAAAATGACCAAAAGCCAAAAGTGACAGGACAACAAGTAGGTTTCAGGGTGAAACCTTGCATTTTCGATTCAATTTAGCCAAAACTAAGGAAAAGTTTGATGATCAGGATTAATAGATAGCCACTTAGCTCAGCCAATAGATTACTGTCAGTATTTGAAAGGTCCACGGTTTAAGTATCAGTTTGGCAGCTACAATCCTTTACCCTACCTGTTAAAGTTAAACATGCATTTGTCAAAATCCAACATTCTTTCAATTATTATATTTGAAAGAAAAAACCAATACACAACAAGACAGTTTGTTTGCAAAAAACCAGACAATTTTTCATCGCAAATGCTCAACATCTGAGAACACGTTTTGCAGGCGCCATTGGCCATGTGAGCTACATCTTACAGTAGAGTTAATGCATGCTTGACTGATTAGGAACATAATATTAGTTTCTTATAGCATTATTACCTTGTCCATGAACGCATAATCCGTGGCATAATAGCAGTACCAATGACCTAAGATAATTCATCGTGTATTATTTTCACAAGATCAATTGACTTATGTAGTCTTTAACTGGCTTTCACATTTTCATCAAGCACACACTGTTTACTAGTTACTATGCTAATGAAAGTAAATTTCGGAATATCTCGGGATTCATCAAATTTTAACAAGTGCGCGCACACGATTCGCTAAACGGGCAGATACTTTTTTTAACTAAAAGGAACTGACTGATGTCCGGAAACCTAAATATTACGATCATGGCTGCCCCAGAAAAGAAATTAGTGAAGTCAAAGAGTGGACTTCGTATGGTCCCAGTTAAGGATATACACACGAGTCCATTCACACTGTCAGAACCACCTTGGGTACCCGATAATGAGGTATAACACGCTGTCAAGTGACGACATAGTATTAATTTCTGTGAAGTGGAAAACATATAAATGACACACCCCTTTCTCGGTTTCAATTTCTGTTGACATGTCGAGAGGAAATCATTCATTGATAAATTAGTTTTTTCTTTCCTTGGCATACCAGTTTCGTTTATAATTTTTGCAAATGATTCTGTTCTTAGTCTGAATGACTATTTATAGCGCTTAGGATATAGAGATAAAAATCGGTTTTAATTTGATAACTACAATTTAGGAAAACCCACTTATGTATGATGTTCCCACCTTTCTTGACGAGGAATGATTTTCTGAAATGTACACACATGGCACATCAAAATTTAACAGGTGTTTGTGTTATATATTTACATTCCAAATAATTATTATGGACCCACCTGTGAAACGTGGTGCATATTGGTTCTGTTGGTTCAATCCATCTGTGTCCAAAATGGTTTCTGTGCATTTAAAGACCCGCTTTTGTCTGATTGATCTCAAACTCGTTCAACTTATTCCTTGTAATGAGACATCATATGGGATTGCAAATCAGATCACTAGGTCAAAGGTCAAGGTAACAGTTACTATAATTAGATTCAGTTTCAATGCGTTTAAAGACCAATTGTTTGTCCGATTGATCTTGAGTCATGTTTCACATCATCATGTTAATAATCATAATGGGTAAAGTATTTATTATGCACCCACCTGTGAAACCGGATTGCATATTGGTTCTTTCTGTTTCGTCTGTTCTTCTGTCTTTCCCCTAACAGAACCATTGTTTGTCTGATTGATCTCAAACATGGTCATATTATTCCTTGTGATGAGACATAACATGTGATTGCAAATCAGGTGACTAGGTCAAAGGTCAATGTAATAGTTACTATAAATTGAAATTATTTTGTGTGCATTTAAAAAAACAAATGTTTGTCCTGATTGATCTCAAACTTCATCATCTTGTTCCTTGTGATGAGACATAACATGGGATTGCTAATCAGTTGACTAGGTTAAAGTCAATGTAACAGTTACTATAAATAGAAATTTGTTTTGTGTGCATTTAAAGACCCACCATTTGTCCAATTGATCTCAACTCGGTCAACTTATTTTTTGTGATGAGACATGACATGGGATTGCAAATCAAATCACTAGGTCAAAGGTCAAGATAACAGTAGCTTTAAATAGAAATTCAGTTTCTGTGCAGTTAAAGATGCATCATTTGCCCGATTAAAATTTGGTTTCCATGCATTTTGACATGCCCAAGGCAGAAAATCAACTTAATGCAAATTTTTGTTGAAAATTTCCACAAAACCCAATTACAACTTTACAGGTGGGTGCATTGATGTTGTTCTCATCATATCTCTTGTTTAATATGTAGAAATTCAGTTCAAGAAAATTAATAAGAAGAAGCAGTTTCAAGCTTTAGACTAAAGTTAACCAAATGTCAGAGTTTGAAAATTAATTAGCAGATCTATGGATGGATGCAACGTAAAGAGGAACCTGATTTCTATTTCCAAACATTAGCCTCTAAAATAGCAGAATATGTTAAGGGATTGTTTCTTTATGAAAACCTTGACCAATTTACAAAACATATATTCTTTAGATAATTTTTTTTCAATCAGATAATTTTTTTACAATTAGATAACTGACTTTATTGTCAATTGTATAATTGTTGCTATATGTCTTTGAGAGCATGTCATTAACTACTCCTTTTATCTTAAGCTTTTGATAAGTCAAGCTAGTTAAATTTCTTTGTGAAGTTGGACATTTTGTGGTTTCTTTATGTAGCCATTATCACAATATTGCTGTTTATATTTGTTTTAGTGTGTAAGCTGTATGCAGTGCCAAGCAAGATTTGACTTCAGGAGAAGACGGGTAAGTGCATAGTATTGATAGTATATATAACATAAAGAGAATCTGACATTCCTAGAAATCACAAATTTCATAGTCTTTTGATTCTACCTCTCATCTCCACTGAATTTTAAAAGCTTCTTGATAAAGCCACACAGAGATATCACCCTTTATATCCAAATGTGCTTTAAAACGGAAGTCATTTGTCAGCTGAAAGAGGCAAAATGAAGCAACAATTGACTTTCTTTCTCAGGATCCCTGGCTAGTGATCAAACATGACCATATTGGAAATGTGTTGTCTGCAAGACATTTAGATGCCCTTGAAATATATTTTTAGAACATCAGTTTGAAGCATTATTCATCTAATGTTCATCAATATGACAAATTGAGATTTTATAGAAATTGTACCAATTCTCTGTTGCATTAAGACAGCAAAAAAAATTATATTATTATTTCCTTTGCGTGAATAAGAGTCATGTGCCTTTCCTCTTTTGAGTTGCATAAATTAACTATGCTGTCCTTTACAATTCCTATGCATTGGCACACAGTTGTTTTTCAAAAAGAAAATGTTACATACTTCTTTGAGTTGTGTTAGGTATATCTGAAGAATTTCAGAATTTATATTAAAAGAATTTGTATGGTCTGTTAAAATTTATTGACAATTTAAGTACTAATATAATATATATATATATAATATATATATATATATATATATATATATATATATATATATATATATATATATATATATATATATATATATATATTAAGGCTTCCGCGTTTACACGTGTAAACGGTAACATGTCGGATATAGGCTGTAAACGTTTACAAATTTTATAACCGTGTACATGACATGTGACATATTTAATTGATGAAAATTAAATCAGGATATGCTTCCAAGACTCACAGCTTGCACGAAAATATTTAGGGGTACCAGCCACTTCTGTGCCCTCAGAGAGTTTTGTCGACAGCAGGCGGTACAGTTCATGAATTTAGATCTTCTCTTGATTCCGACACAGTTGACAAGCTTAGCTTTATTAACCATTGTTTGAAATCAAAACTAAATCGGCTAACAAATAAATAGATCCTATCTCAGAAGCATGTCGTCAAGAGAGAGCCTGTAGATGATAATGTTCCAAGTATCCCGGCAACTTCGATTTCTACGCTTCCTACTTCCTACATGTCTACCATCTGATTCATATTTAGATTTTATGTTGTTACAGAGACGGTCATTTTTGTTACAAGTTGTAACTTAAAATTGAATATTTTCATTTAATGAAATATTTGAAATTTTGATGTTCCATGTACATAAGTTGTTAACATTGTTAACTAAGATGAAGTTACTATTTTAAAGTTTTTGAGAAAGTCCACAGGCATGCGCATGCATATCAATATCGTCTTGGGCAATGTAACCATACACTTTACATGGATCGATGTTAACGGTAATTTTTTTTTTGTTTCAAACTATTGTTACAGAATGTATTTTAATTTAATAAATGATTCCATGTTCATGAATGTATGACTGACACGATATATTTTCTTTTATACAATCAATCGCGATGTTCCAAATCATGATGGCCATGTAAAAGGCATCGTTTCGTTTACTACCTGTCGTGTACACGTTTACGGTTTTGTGTAAACGTGGAAGCCTTAATATATATATATATATATATATATATATATATATATATATATATATATATATATATATATATATATATATATATATATATGTTTACATAATATATGCACATATATGCATATTTCCAGCATCATTGTAGAAGATGTGGAAAGTGTTTCTGTAATGCTTGCTGTGAAAACAAGGAACTGTTACAAAGAATGTGTTTTATAGATCCTGTCAGACATTGTTTTGGATGTAGTGAAATGAGCAAAAAAGAAAATGAATTTTTGACAAACATTTAAAAATTCTACAGAATGGTAAATATTGTTTTTTTTTTTTAAATAATTAATCATGCTATAGCATAATAAGTTAATTTGACTAAGAGAAATATTTCATTAAATTCTATAACAAACACGTTTTTAGCTCACCCTAGCACAAAGCTATTGGTATCAGTAGAGGCAGACCCTCCGCCATCCGTCCATCCGTCCGTCCTGTCAACAATTGCTTCAAACGTCTTCTTAGAAACTTCTAATCACATTTTGTTCAAACTTGGTCAAAAGTATCTATAGAACATTGCCTTTCAGATTTGTGTTTTTGGTTGCCATAGCTAACAAATGTAGGTCACATTGACCTACATAGTTGAAAACCTAAAAAAATCTTCTTCTCCAAAACCACTTCACTGAGATAAAATCTTATGTGATATTTGACATTTAAAGTTTCTTATATACCAACTTTGTGAATTTCAATAATTTTTGTAAAAAAATAGGTTATGCGTTTTTGCGTTTATTTTTTATACATTGTAAATAGTACTTTTTTACCAAAATTACAATAATGAATAAATTTAGGTGAATTCTTTTTCCAAACATCATTTTCTTATGTGAAGAAACATATGTTTGACAATTTTCATGAAATTCTGTAAAATACAAGTTGCTTTTTTTGGCCTTTTCATTTTCAATTCTAGCAACCCAAAGGTCAAGGGTTCAAATCCCAGTGAGGCCACTTTTTTTTTTAATTTCTGAATTTTAATGACTTACAATTGGTGCATGGAAGAAATTTTATGAATTTTTACTTTTTAGTGTAATTATTATTTTTGAAATACATGTGATACTGATATGTAGATATAGCTAAAACCTTGAAATATTTTTTTTTGTTTTACAAAATCACTGTTATGTGACATAATTTATACTAATTGAACAATTTTTTAAAAATAATTTGCAGTTGAATAATTTGCAGTTGACTTTTACAGTTTTTTTTTAAATATTTTAATTAATGTGTCAAATCTGTAAAGTCTTAAATCCGGATCTGAAAATTGCTCATGTGAGCTTTTGTTATGGATAGGCACTCTGCCATCCATCCATCCATCCATCCATCCATCAAAAGACTTCCTTCTCAGACACTACTGGTCACATTTCATTCATATTAGTCAATAGCATCTATAGACCATTGCCATTCACATTTGTGTTTCTGGTTGCTATGGCTACCAAAAGTAGGTCACAGTGACCTACATAGCTAAAAACCAAAGCATTTAAAATAATGTTCTCTGAAACCACTTATATTGAGGCAACATGTTATGACTTACCAGTTACCAGGTATTATCAAGACATACCAGTTACATTTAAACTCAGGTGAGCAAATTAGGGCCATCTTGGGCCTCTTGTTTTTTCAGTCATTATACATGCACTCTAGTGAATCTTTTTAAGTAAGTGACAGTTCCTAATGAGTCTACAGGTTATATTTTTTTTCATAGCCTACACAGATGTCTTTAGCTTACTGTGAGTAACAGGGGTTTTGTATTTAGTGTGAACCTTGTTCTAAATGACACATTAGGCTTATATATAACATGTGCTGAATATTTCACAATAAATGCATTTATATGTGGTTTTTTGGTATGTGGACAAAATAATTACACTTGTTTATTGTGCCAACAAGTACATCACACACACACACACACACACACACACACACACACACACACACACACTCTCTCTCTCTCTCTCTCTCGCGCACGTGTGTGAGAGAGAGAGAGAGAGAGAGAGAGAGAGAGAGAGAGAGTTACATTTAGTGATTTATAGCTTATTACTGGTAATTTGTAAAATCCAATATGCAACCACTATTTTGAATCAGTATGAGGTCAGCTAATTGCAACATATTAGTTTTTTTTATATGATGTTTATTATCTTGTTTCATTGAACAGCTTCATTAGTCTCTAACATTTTCTAAATACATGTTAATCATCCAGTAAAATTTATGTTTTAGTTAGTTTCAAATACTCCTGTAGTCAGCTAGAGAAAATCCTTGTATTATTATACATATTACTTATAATTTCAACAATTTTAGGTGGACAGTTTGTCATACCAGAGTCAGACCAATCAGTTGAAGAAGGATCTTTATTTAACTGTAAACTTTCATCAGACCACAGGTACAATGTAATTTAATTTATAGTTACAATATCTAACTTTAAAAAGAGTGAATGAAACATTTAGCTTTGATAAAAATGGAAAAAACTGTAATTAGAAACATTTAGAGATTTCATACAATAATTTGAGAAAGCTTTGATGGAATTTTGTTAACCTCCTATATATGTACACTAAATATTCTTTTTGAAGTCAAAGATCAAAGGATGCAGTCACTTTTACTAAAAATAGATCAAGGGGTTTCTGTATGACTACTAAGTTTGTTGAGTGGTTTTCCAACAAACTTTATACAGTTGATGTGAATTCCATTTTTCTGTTATATTGGAGCAATGACATATTATGGTCTCAGGTTTATTGAGCATTTTGTCTTAAAAATAATCACAAGTAATAAAATTAGACATGTTCACTTTTGAGTTTTGGCAATGACATGTATACATTATGTTTTTACTTTTTACCTCCCCAATAAGAACAGAAGAGATTATGTCACACCTACCTCTAACATGAGTGTTGGCCTTCTTGGTCAGAGTTTTGGTGTTGGTTTCTGTAATTGAAATTATTGATCAACTTATATTGAAGGTCTTGGTTAATGAAGAAGGAAGCAATTTGTAACATAAAAAATGTGTACCTGGCAAAAACCAAAGCAACCTAGAACATGAAACAATAATAAAAAAAAAGACACACATAAATAAGACAAGAAAAAACAAATGCAGATTCTGATCACTGATTATAAAACCCCTGATGACTTTGGTCAATCCAAGTGTTCAGTAAACAGTTCTTGTTACTTGTTGTAATTGTTGTATAACTGTTTTAATTGTTTTCAGAGAAGTGTCATTTGATGGAGAGAATGACAAACATGAACCAGTACAAGTAGAGAAGATAGAATCAGTACAGATACTGACTACAGGGATTGACACAGAAGGTAATACATTTTGTATCATCATTATATACATGTATTCCCTGTCATATGCATACATGTATACTGGTATATATATGTGTATATATGTGTGTGTGTGTGTGTGTGTGTGTGTGTGTGTGTGTGTGTGTGTGTGTGTGTGTGCCATTTTGGCAACTTCACAGGGTGATTTAACTGCAGTGCTCTTTATCTTTTTTTTTTTTTTTTTGGTAGACAGGTGCCCTAAAATTTGAACTCTATTGTATGTTAATGATCTCAGATTTATTGTTAGATAGTTAACCAAAGGCTGAAAGAGCAAGTTTAATGTTTTATAAAAATTAAAGGGTGTTAGACTATTTATTTCATAGAAATAAAAAAATAGATTATATGGAGTTTCCAACGCAATCACATTTGAGGTGCATTGTATTTGCATACATCTGAATATGCAAAAAAGAAAAAAAATAGTTTGAGGATTATAGTGTATACCGGTAAAACATATTTTTTATCATAATTCAAAGAAACTTAAGAGTGATGAGTTTTAAATATTGGATAACAAAATGTATTCAATAACATGCTCTCTCTATAATTACGACATCAGATGAAGAAGGTAGAGTATAAAAATTTACATGGTTTATATTTTTATTTTCCTTAGCTTTATTTGTAAATAGATATATAGCATTATTTTTTTATATTTTTTTTTAATGTTGTGAGTAATTTTTATTCATTTCCTGATATTATAATAGTTGCTAATATATGTACATCTGTCTTATTATTTTTCTCACATTAAAACTTTGGGAAAAATCCTCAAGATTTTAAAACTTTGTTTCCTTGGAAAAAAATCCAGTCAATTTTAAAAACACTTTGATGAATTGAGAAAGACAGTTTTACTGCACAAGTTAGTAAGGGAATGCAGATCAGGGTCATTCACATTGACATAGTAAACTTTAAATAGAAATTTAATATTTGTGTTTGTTTATGTTTTGTTTATTAGGAGTGATAAAGACATGATAAAGGTCAAGGTCACACTTATGTTTTGAATTACTGTTGATTTGCAGACATGTTTCTTCTGGTAGCTTTTGTTAAGTTGAAAATCTCATCTTTGCATGTAAAGTCAGAATAAATCTTTATTTGTTATCTCCATCAAACCTACTTGGAAGGATTTGAACATTTAAAAATGAAGGACATCCTTAAAATGTGAAGGAAAGATGCAGTTTCATATTACATCGGCCAAATTTATTTTTGCTTGTATTTTATAGCCATGCTTCTGAATTTTGTATTGGGTAAAGATTGTTTTGTTCATTAACTGTAAATGTGTACAAGTCTTCATTCTTTCTGACATGACTTTTATAAATGAAGATAAGAATACAATAGTGTACATGTATTAAAAAATACAGTGTGTGTTTTACATATTGGCTGTTAAATACTATCTGTAAGAAAGTTATATTTCTTAAGTCACATTGAGATCTTCTGGACTGCACATTTGGTCCATATTTAAATAATTTTCATTTTGAAAATATGATAAAACATTAAATAGAGTTATTTATTCAATGATTTATAAAGTTTAGCCAATATAAGTTTAACATCATCATGTTTACAATCTTAATGAGTAAGATTTTATGGTCTTCTTCCATCTGTTGTTTTTCATAACTTTCGTTTAATATTAGTTTAACTGACACAGTTTTCATTGTCTAGTAATTGTTATATATTAAATGAACGAAACAGTTCTTATTTTCAAATTAAATGTTATTTTCTATTTTTTTACATTTTCAAAATTTCAAAAATATGAAATTTAGAAGTTTGTTTTTACATTTTAAGCTTTTCACAAATGAACAAACCTATTAGTTTAAACATGCACTTGGATTTCAGAAAATGACTAAGCACATAAAATCCAATTAAGCATTTCCATTTTTATCCAATAAGTATTTAATCTCCTGTACATATACATGACATTACAATGTAAAATGTATTTTCCTAAATGTTTCTATCTCTAATACATGTTAGATGCTGTTCTGTGGATTTTCAGAACAAATTCAAGTCTCATTCAAGACTGTTCCTAGTGTGAAAAAAGTGTTTTGAGTTAGTCACTGAAAGGTGAAGATTTCCTCTGGATAACCTGGTTACTTTTTCCATTCTGGAACCACCCAATTCCTAAAAAAAGAAATAATCCAGATTGGTGTTCAAAACACCTTTCTTTTCAACAAACTAATGAATCCATGTACATTATTATTTTTCTCAGGAAATACTGTTCCATCTGGCATAGCCATTAAGTATAAAGGTTCTAAAGATAATAATGTGAATGTTGTAAAGATGGTAGTGGCTCCAGGATCTGCTAAGAAACAAGGACAGTGCTGGATAGCTTCTATGCAAAAAGTTAGTTTTATTAAACTAAAGTCAATTTTTTTATCAATTTTGAAATGGGAAATGTAACTTATAAATACATGTATAAATCCACCTTTGTTTACATTGGTAAATAGCTCTGATTACTATGCATACTAGTCATACATCAGACACCTGCCTTCCAGTACTACTGGGCTCAGCATATGTTATTTCCAGTACATCACAGTTTCAAAAGGTAAAAGTACATGTAATTCAAAAACTGTCACAAAATTAAAAAATGCAATTTGAAAAGAAAACAATTTTAATCTGTTACAGTTCCTGAAATGTAATATTATGTTTCACTCTAAAAGATTGCAAAAAATTAAAAGCCAAAAATTACATATATATAAACTCATTTATGTGCCAAATTTTGTTGACAATTAATGCATAGCAAATATATTATTAAACATATATTTTTATTTCCAATACAGGCATTTAAGATGATTTATGATACCAGGATGTCATACAGACAGTGAAATCAACAACTGCAGTATAAATCAAGGAACTTGCCAAAGAACAGAAGTTGTCTAGTCGAGACTACTGCTTCTATAACACAATGTGTATTATGATTTATTATGTATCATAATGGTATATATCACAATTTGAGCTGTAATCTTGTTACCATTTGCAAATTATAACAGTTAATATCAGCATTATTAAAGGCCCATCTTCCGCATAGCTCACCTGGGTAAAAGCTCAAAGGGTCTTGGTTATTCATCTTAATTGTAGTTTATCTATGGCTATGTGAAAACTCTCATGTAGCCAATGCACTGGGAGCTAAATGCCAAAGTAAGTAAGTATGTGAAAACACAAAAAAGATTAAGTGGATAAATTATCATATGTTTTCTGTTTACATCACACTGATAGTTCAGCCAGTAGAGCATTCACTTTATCAGTTTTAGGTCACTGATTTCAATCCAGGGAAGAATCGTTTTTACATAACAATTATTTAGCAATAAATATTCTTCTAATAATTGAGCAGCATTTAATGTCATTTGGAAGCATAGCAGGGAAAAATTCTGGGTTTTACTTGCAGTTAAGGCATGAACAAGATTTCTGTTATTTTTCCTAAACTTTAAACTGTACAGAAAAACCAGTGACTATCCACCATTAGAAACTCTATCATGTGATCATTTGTGCAAAAAGATAAAAAAAAAAAGATATGTCACAAAATCCTTGTAGATTAAAAAATAACGCTTCTGCAAAAACATCTATATGAGATATCACCAGGTATACTGATGAACCTAACTTGTACATGGGGTGTTTTCTTAATATCTTTTTTATTTTGATTCTGTTAAATTGATGCTTTTATGCAAGTGTAATGAAATGGATGTGTAAAGCGAAACAAAATCTTTTTTTTCTGTGGTTTGTCCAAAATGGCATCTAAGGCAGAACATTTCATATTTGCATCTCATAAATAAAAAGAAAATACTTACCCCTACTGTTTTGTACTTGCTAATTGCACCTGGTAGACATGATAATAAAAAATTGTATTTAAAACCCACATAAATTTGGGAAATTGATTTTGTTGACCTAAAATTTTTACTTTTTTTAAGGAACTTAACACTCTCATATTTGGTCAATAATCAATAGTTTTTCTAATTTTGATTTTTCCCATATCAGAAGGATCATAAAAAATCATTAAAATCATTTTTGAAAAATTAAAAAACATAAGTAACTTTGGTGGTCAGACATCCTAACCCCATCGTTCATATTAGAATGTATTGACATTGTTCACATACATTTACCAATATTAACACTGGAGTCATGATAAATACTTACATGAAAATCATTAAAACTTGGAACAAAAAGTAAATTTATGGTTTAACATGTTTTCAGCAGTAACCTATGTGATTTATTAAATGTGTAACAGTGGAAACTCTCAAAACCAAACACTTTCGGTGCTGGAGAGTTTGTTCTGACTAAACAGATATTCGGTATTCCAAACCAATTTTATAAACAATTATATGTCTTGGTAAATAAGTTTTTTTTTTTGTTTACATTGATTGATTTAACAAGCGATGTTATGTTTTGGTTTAGTTTAGATTGGTTTACTCTGGGTTCTGTATTTTTCCCTGTTTCCTCTATATAATGAATGCACTTTAGGTTTGCCATATATACAATATCTAATTATTGATATAGGTTGTATGTATATAAATTTTTCAATCGTATGCATTGTTCTGGTCCATAAAACATTTTCAGGATATTTTTTTATTCATATATATACAGGTATTTATATTTTGTAAATTTTGATAAATGCATTAGATTCTTGTACTAGCATTTCCTAAGTTGACCAAGTTACTTAGACATAAAGTTATCCCACATACCATTTTATTGCTCTCACTATTCATATTAGTACCTAAAGTAATATTCCATTTAGGATTGTAAGTGTGGTAATGGGACCAGCATGAGTTTGTGATTTCTTTGGTAGAAGAACAATCAGCATTAACACATGTGTATGTGATGTAAACAACAAGAAGTTGTATGGCATAAATTTTTGGTAACATTTATTTCTAATTTGAGAACAATTTTAATATTCAGATTTGAGAAGAAACTAACAAACCTTTGTAAGTATGGAGAGGCATCATATGGTATTTTGCCATAAAGTGGTGCAATTTGGAGAAATTCCAGTAGAATTTTGTTTTCATTACGATAAATAAAAAGGATCACACAGTATATGGGGGATCAAAATTCAGCAGCAGAATTATTTTAAACTCTTTTTAAGTGAATTCAGTAATTATGTCATGGTTATTTTAAATGTGATTTTATCAAGTAAAATTGGTCCTATTCCCCTGGTTTAAATACTATGATGACATATTAAACCGATTTAGCAGTATACAATAAAGATTTTCGTAAAAAAATGTACTAGGGTGAAAATATTAAAGGGGTTTGTTGTTCAAGGGATGCTTATGAAGAAAAACATAGGAGAAATAGGTTTTTAAACTTTAAATTATGGTGATGATAACTGAAATGGTAAATTATAGTGTTTTGAATTTAGTCAAAAGCAAAATGTAGATAAAGTACTTGTATATATCCGTGGCATAAACACTAGAAAATGTCACAGTAAAGATTTTTATGAACTTGTGATTAAAATGTTATGACTGATTTCTTCTTGAAACTCTATCATATATAATTTTTGTATTGTCAAATGTGTTTTTATGTATTCTTTGTAACACAAACTGACAAATTGCTTCAAAAAAGAACAAAGTGTCTTCCATTTTATCATTTAATTAACTTAGTTTAAATACTTTAAATACATGTATTAAAATATTTATTTTTCAGTTTGGTCTTTCTTTTTCCATTTATTGATTCTACCAGCATTTCACGTGATGCCCTTAATGATTGTGCAGAACAATTACTTCTATAAGTTGACCTTTTCATAAGGGGGAACTAGGTTTGCAACTTAAAAGGGTTCAATTAATAGTTCCCCAATAACATTAAGGAGTATCAAGTACATCATATTTTAGCAACCCAGCCTTTGATGTGACATAGTTGATTTTACATTTGTTAATAGGGCAATGTTAAATTATGAATGGAAAACCCAAAATATTTTCAGATCATATATTTTTTAAAATTTACAAAGACACTTATTTAGGTACCTTATATTTTCTTGATTTAAAGTTTTAAGATGGTTAAATATTATTTTGTTATTCAAATGCATCTCAAGGTTCGGGAATTTTATAGTATACACAAAAGTAATATAAATTAAATACATGTATTAACAAAAAAAATTAAATTAGTTAGCTCCCCTGGCAAAAGGTCATGTAAGTTACAGTATAACCTGCTGTAGAGTCCACCTCTATATAAAGTCCACCTGTCTATAACAACCTGTCTGAAATATCCCCAATGGATTTTACTATATAATGAACCTCTATATAAAGTCCACCTGTCTAATGTGAATAAAGTCCACCCTTTTCAGTCCCAAATGACTCCAGAACCTGTCTATAAAGTCCACTTCTTTAATATAATTTTTTATTAAATTTTATAATTTCCCAAATTTTTGGCAGTAAATATCAGCCACATTTCTTTGATACCGAGATGTATGAAGATTGGCAATAAATAATTTTAATATAAATTATTGATCACACTAAATACAATGTAGTTACTTACATAGTTTTAAAATCTACTGTAGTAAAGACTACAGTATCAACTGATATTACGTAAAATTTTAAAGAAAAATATATGAAGTCATACTCATCATGTCAACAACTGAAGCCATCAGATATAAAGGTAGAAATACCCATTGTTATCTATTACGTTTTATATATAATTGTTTAATTTGTGACAACTTTGCTGCTACTTATAACAACAAAGACACAATTAGTCAAGCGTATATAATAGGTAGAGTTTAACCAAATAATCTTTTATGATGTACAGTTTATCAAATTTAAATAGTTTGGCTTTTTTAAATAATTATTTCTGAATAATCTGTTTTTAAAAAATAAGATGAAAATAACTTTATTAATTTATATATTAATAAGTTTTTAATAGGTGCTGCATATTTTTACTTTTTTAACTATTTTAAATACTGTAAGTTTACTTGTACATATAGGGGACCCTCTATATAAAGACCACCTGTCTATTAAGTCCACTTTTGCTCTGTCCCCTAGGTGGACTTTATACACAGGTTATACTGTATTTATGTTCTCAATGTTAAAGCTCAAGTAACATTTTTTATAACATGTACTTAATTATGATTGTTAAGATGCGCAAAATGTTATGATATACTATATCAATATTGTGATTTGAGCTGAAAGTTTAAAGTCTGTAACAAGCGTGTAGGTTAATCATACTGGTGCTTATTTTTGTGGTAGTGGTGATAACTGAGAATAAGGCTTCTTCATAAATAGAACACCAGTTCCTCACTAGGTAAGTTATCCCATGTTATAGTTATTTGAGATCATGGTGACCTATTGTGATCCCCTTTTGTTAGATGTGAGATTAAATCATATATTTCTTAAAGGATAAACATGCATCTATTGAAGTCTTTTGGTAACAAATCTGTTGCGTCAGTCATTTTATAAAAATTTTACACTATTGTAAATAGCCATGTACAAATTGTAAATTAGTTGTATGATATGTAAATAGACTGAATTTAACTCAAAATTTTATTTATGTGGATTTAGACATTAATGTACTTAACAAACAAAGTTAGTCTCCCAGTAAGAAATCCAGAAAAAAGATGCAGACCCCAGTTTCAGAATCATTCCTTAACTAAGATTTTCCTTAACTTAAATCTGGCAAATTTGAAATCTTAATAATTTTGTTAATTGTTGAGATATTTAGTAATGTAAAGTGTCATTTTGAAGAACACTTCAACCATGTAAAATCTGCATTTAGTTTTATCGCAAATGTTTATTTTTAACTCAAATAGAGATTGCTAAAGTTTGCAAAATTTAAGTTAAGGAAAATCTTAGTTAAGGAATGATTGTGAAACCGGGACCTGGATTTTATGGTACAGTGTAGCACTTTATTTATTTTCTTTGGAATATACAATTTTCATTACTTCAGTTCTGAATATTGCACTCTATAGTTATTTACATTTAAAGGAAGAAATGTTTTTGCATATTAACATGGATTGATTACAATTTTATTAATCAAACTACATGTATTAATCATTAATTAAACATTGGTTTATCAGACTTCATACATTGGAATGAATTTGAAAGAAAAACACAATGTACATATACTAAGGCTGTTCTTACTATTTAGTAGTATGTTTATTAGTGTGCCAGGATCTTTGTCAGCCTTAACATCAAATGTAAAGTCTATAGAGCAACCTTTATAAAATGATACAGCCATACTGGTGTAGTTTGGCATCCTGTAGTTAAAATTTTCAAATAAAAATTACTGTTACATTTTGGTTTTATATAATACTTGAAGTGTCCACATCAGCATCCAAGGTAATAAGTGTGATAGAAGTGTTTAAAGGACTAAAGTTGCAAGCATTACTATGCTTTTCTTCTGGTGTTTCTTGTTTGGTTATGTGTAAACATTTGTTTTTAAATGATGCTTGTACTCATGTTTTTAAAGTACTTGTATTTTAATCTTTCTTAGTGTAGTCTACTTGGCTACTTATACCAAAATATGAAATGTTAATTCATTTCTTAAGTCTAGCATGATAAACATTTTTGAAAATAAATTATGTTTTTTTAGATTTTTTTTATATTATTTCTAATATTTATATTTTAAAAGCTGGAAAATTTACAAAAACAGGGGAGAAAAATTAAGAAAATTCTTAACCAAAACATTTTAATAATTATAGTGATTTATGTTATATCCTTTTAGAGTTGTTATTTTCCCTTTTTTATTAACATTTTAAAAAGAAAATAGTAGTGTTAAGACTTTTTGAGTACAAAATTATTAAATTAGCTCATAATTTTCCTATTGTTTATGGTGCCCTGGTTTTGTTCAGTGATAAGCATTTCAATTTTCGTCTTTTAACTGAGTATCTTTTTGAGCCAATAAAGTGTTTGCTTGCTTATAGAACTAAACAGAAATTTTATTTTAGTTTTATAATACAAAAAACATGCTTCCTTAAGTAAAATAAATAAAAATAGCATATGAATAATTTAACAGGGATTGACCACAAACTGAAATGTTTGAAAAGGATGAGCCTATGGCATGGTGAAGCATGTTCGCGTAAATTTTAATCTTCTCCTCTGAAACTACTGTACCTATTTTAACCAAATTTGATTTGAAAGGTCCCTGGGTGGTGCAGATTAAAATTTGCACAAGTCAACTTCCTGTAGCATCCAATATGGCCGCCATTACTATAAATAGCAAGACTGATTTAGTTCAAAATTAATATCTAGAAAGCAGATGTATAGCCATTCAACATATTTTACAGGTTTTTCTGTCACTTTTATAATTAGCTCTAAATTAGCAGAATATGCAATTAAGCATCTATTAATAGCTAATTCTTTGAAAATCTTCTTCCTCTGAAACTACTGAGTCAAATGAAACCATATTTGGTGTGGAAGATCCCTAGATGAAGTAGTTTCAAGTTTGATCAAATTAACTTCTTGCGAAATCTGAGAGGACCGCTGTTGCATGTTTTGAATGACCATTACAGGTTTAATTATCAACCAATTTAGTTCAAATTTGATATATATAAAAAGTAGATAGGTAGCCATTTAACATATGTAACGGGGTTTTCCCTTACATTTATAATTAGTTTATAATTAGTGGAATATAATAATAAGCTGCTATCAATAGCTGTTTCTTTGAACATTTTCTGCTTATAAATAACTGGGCCAAATAGAACTATTTGGTGTGGAAGGATGCTATGTGGAGTAGTTTAAGTTTATAAAAATCAGCTTCTTGTGGCATCCAATATTGCCACCGTTACTATTAAATGAGATGCAACTTGTCTGCCAGTTGAGCAATACAGGCCCATTTGGGTCTCTTTTTTATTTTGTTATGATACAAGTTTTGTTTTAAAGTATGTTTTGGTATGTACAATATGAGTATCACACTATTACTGTATAGCTGTATATAGATTTATTTTTAACTTCATGTGTACATTGTACTGTTATAAGTTTATTATTTTATTTGGATCTGTTAAAACATGTATGTAATTGTTTAAATAAAACAATTTTTACTTATTCAGAAAACATTTAAGACATTAAACTTTATTTTGTTTTATCATTATAAATTTAAAGTGCTAGGGACATCTAGTTATTTGAAGTGAAGGATACTACATGTAGTATTTGTTCCATATATTAGACCTTTAAGACTGGCATGATGAAAACCTCCAATCAATCAAATTTTGACAAATTTTTTGTAGCAACCTTTGATAGGCACATAGTGCACAAAATGCAATCCAGGCTTATAGTATGGTTAATGTTGAGCTGGCTGTTTTGTGGGGAAATAGGTACCTGTTTACAAAGTCCCTTCTCATAAACATTGACCTGTGTTGTTCGGGATACATTTTTAAGTCAAGATGCACCTTTCAACATTAGTTGCCTGCTTATTCCATCTACAGACGTTTTTGTTTTGATGCGAGAGATAATACAATCAATGTCTTTAGGGTTTGGTGTAAAATCTAGCTCCCTTATGAACTTGATATAAGATGCTTGAGTACCCCTTTAAACCAAGATACAGTAATAATATACACGTATCTTACACACTGATTTGAAATGTCAGGGGCTCGCACTAAAACTTGACTAATTAGAGTGATTAAAGAAAAATACGTGGGATATTTAAACTGAGTAGATAAATGCACTCTGCCCAAGGTTGTCGCGCTTTTACGATTTAAGAGTCGTCAATAAAGTCAGTGATACGTTGATAACCGTCGATATTATATTTCTTTATCATGTTTATATGGTGATAAACAAACATCCGAGCTCAAAGTTTTTTCAGCTCTGCTTTTTGCCAATGTGTTAGGTTATTTTATTGCATTTTGAATAAAAAGTTCAAAATTTGTTATTCAAAATATGTTTCATTGAATTTTTTTTTAGAGTTCTCAAAAACAGCTCTTCCTTAAACCAAAGCGCCTTTGTTGCTTTGGAAAACGCAAGTGGTATTACTTAACTTTGAAAAAAAAGACCAAGTGGACTAACGCTATAATTTAGAGCTACATTGGGTCAACGGCGTTTTACGCCCCAGTCAATAAAGACACGGCGAGTTAGGGATGGGGAGAGAAACCCGGCGAAAACAACCAACCTAGAATCTGCTAAAATGGGATTCAAACCAAGGCGATGAGGGGCGATGTCATTCATAGTTGCGATCTAGACCGCTCGGCTATCGAAGACTAAGCATTGAAAAGATATATTATACTATTGGTAATTATTAACAAGTTCCATGACTTTACTAACAGCAGTAAATTGGTTACTTTTAGACAACACCCTACTCCTATTTATCTTGTGGATATTAATATACACGTTTGTGTTCCTATGTAAACAAACTGTTTACTGATTTTGCATTCAAAGTCGTGACTTGGCATGGATATTCTCCATAAATATGATTAACAAATTATACATTCTGTATTCCAATCACACAATGTGTATGATAGAAACAGTCGTACAAGACTGCAAAATAAATACATATTTTGACCACTGATTATAAACTTCCGACTTTGGACGGACACAGGTCCACATCCAGTGGCGTAGTTACAGATCAAATGCGTAGTAAGAGTGCCATTTTAGGCTAAATTCAACTTAACTTATATAAAGAAGAAGTTAAGAATATTAAATTATATCCTTGCATGAAAGCACACAAAACGCTTAGCCTTCAACGACTTTTGAATCTTTAGATTCTTTTGCATGGTTAAAGTTATTAGGTATATTTACATAATTACTCATGTTAGTTTTGAATATTTTCATCTTGTCATTATATATGTGTGTGTGTGTGTGTGTGTGTGTGTGTGTGTGTGTGTGGTAGTTATTATACATATTTAAAGTTTGGATCAAGATTCCTTAGAAAGAGTATGGACCTATCAAAATCAGACAGCACTGAAAAGAGTCTGCTTTTTTAAATTCTGCTTTTTTGTTTCCGACTGTCTTAGCTATTTCCGAGTATGTTTATTCTTTGATATCGTCGACGGAATGTATCTCATATCGTCAGGTAAATAGATATTTATTCTCTTTTGCCATATGTTTTCCATCATGCCCTATTTTGGATATAAATAACGGTCATATATCACAATAAGTTATACAATGTATTAGTTCATTTGCCGTCGGTCGGCGGTTTTAGCACTGTTCTTCAAAGTGAATATTTGCCGTGGATTCTACACTTGTCGACAGTTTGCGAGAAAGAGGTTCTGTAATTGCCTTTTTAATTACCGATTCGCTAAGTGTTATTGTCATTTAAAAAAAAAATTAAACAGATACATTTTTTTTTGTTAATTTGCAATATTTAACGACTTACATTATAAAAATCATCTAAATGTGCAAAATCAGAACAAAACATTTGCTGCACAAGCCCGATATTCGTGTGTACTTTGTTAATTATGTCTCATTATAAATAACAGATATGCGGCGACACAGAGGTAACAAGAAAATAATGTTTATACAGTGTGCTTATGTGAAAGGCATTGGGTGCTGCCATGAAAGTTATCGCGTGCGCATGAAACAATTATCACGTGCTAACGCAAAAACTTTAAGCGAGAAAGCGAAAGTTATTGCATGAGCACACAAACGTGATAACTTTTACGGAAGATCGCAATAATGTGCACGTGATCTCGCATTAACTTTTATGTGAGCAAGCAAAATCTTTGAGGTGAGCACGCGGTAAATTTCGCGTGAGCACGGATCATAAAAATATTTTTCGTGTCACCTCTATGCCGCCGTACATATATGTCGACGCGAATGAAATGAAATTTACCTATGGTTTACTGATATTAATGTTTAACAAAAAGCCTTTTGGCAAAACCTGAAAATGCAATTACTAGTAAACATGAAGCATGAAATAATAATGATAGTAAATTTAAAAAATATTGTATTATCCCGTTATATTAATTTCAAATGAATTCATCACAATCCCTCCGCCACCCCCCCCCACCCCCCCCCCCCCTACTTCAAAAAAAAAAATCTGTAATCGTTTTCTATTCTGTCCTTGACCGATTAAAACAAACCGACTTTTAAAGAATTTCAGATACTGATTAATATACATAGAATATAGCAATAAAATATAAGTGAATAACAAATTTAAGTTATATACAAGTGTTTTAATTCACCAGCAAACAATTCTGAATACTATTTTATTCCGCTTTATAGGACCGTACTCTTTGATTGCAATGTTTTTCAGAGCAACTCTGGATAATTTGTGTAGTGGCGTCTTCTGAAAATCTTCAAAAATAAGTAATACTTGGGCAGGAATGGTCTATATTCTGTTAATAATGTGAATTCTTTATTGAAAAATTTCTTGAGCTCAGTTTCTGTTACCTGGGTTTGAAATGAAAATAGTAGATGATTTGGGGAATACTGTACCAGTAAACAGTCGGTGAGCTATATGTCAGACATTGTATTCGACATCTTGGTTATCAAAACGATATGGACGCAACTGATAGAGTTTTTACACAGACAGGGTGGTACAAAACGGATGACATGGGCAAAATGTTGGACGATGGGACATTCACAGTTTGTGGACGAAAATCCGATATGCTGCTTGTTGGTGAAAATTTGATATCCCCAGTTTATCTCGAAAGCAAAATGCTTAATCATCCAGGAGTTTTGGAAGCCATTATCGTGCCGATAGAAGACGAAGAAATGTTCAACCAACCATGCGCTTGTATTTTAGCAAAAGAACCGGGGACACTAGTGGTACTCCGATGTTATAGTCAACATTAAGATCGCTTTTGATAATGCGCATGAAGGAAGTTGCTCCAACTTCTGTACTGCCATACAGGTTGATGAAATATGTACCAAACTTTTCAAGTATCTTTGAACATCGAGATGGTATTGGTAGTCCAGCACATGCAACTGTTTTCAAAGATTTTGCCCAATCGTTATTTCTGAAATCATTTTTGATCATTTCTAACACAATGGGTACACCTATAATTGCTGTAGTGCATTTTTCGTAGCCAACTGCCTTGGTAACAATATCAATAATCTTTTCTTTACCGTTCAGTCTTGAAATATTGCTACATGACACTTGCGTTATTCCATTGTATAGATAAATGCACTGAAACGCACCTGACCAATTAAAAAGATTTGCGTTAAAAAAGACGTCGTTTTCATCCATGTCATGCACATGTGAACGAAGATGGCCAATCTCAAATAAATTTATATATGTTTGCATAATTCTTTTCCGAGTCCCTGTGCTTCCAGATGAAAGAAGTATAGCTGCAATGTCGTCAGGATCAAGATACGGTAGTTTAGTGTTCGAACAACGCGATTCTCCCAGATTAAGGATGTGCTTTTTTGTAAGGACATTTTTCTCATGCTGTGTTTTACGAGACAATACCATATACAGCGCAACTTCCGAAAACCGGCCCTTCTAAAAACCGATCACCTCCACATACCGAACACGCCAGACCGGTCCCGAATTTATCCTTCTTTGTTTATATTAAAATAAACTTCCATAAACCGGTCCCTCTGAATTCCGAATACCGGCCTTTTTTAAGTGCCGAAATCATGTAACATCTTAATAATTTACTTCCGAAAACCGGCCTTTGGGAGTCGCAATGCATCAATGAACCGTAACGGACAGCTGCTAATCCGATTACTGAAAAAACAACGGTATTGTAATGCGCTCATCATTGTACTGGTAGACAGGATTACCTGTTCAGATATACTTGAATAAATAATTGAATTAATTTTAATCTGTTTCTTTTATTGTTCGATAATCTAATTATTGCAATTATTGTCTTTCTGATGGTTTTAATTTCTTTATTTCGAGGTTTTTACCAGTCAAGTACCCCTCACTTGAATATGATGAAAACGTTTTATTATAATGTTTATATCACCCGCGCAATGCAAAATATATTAAGAAATATTTTTTTTTATTTAAAACATCATTATTTTCTGGGTTTTTTTTTTTATTATTATTTACACACTTTTTAAACAATACTATTACTATTTAATATTAAAACATTCCAGTCACCACGACCCGGAAACCGGTCACTAGAGATACAGGACAGGCTTGTAATTCACGAATCGGTCCTCGTTTTAAGTGATTTGGATAATATTTTTGCTTCATATGTTGTAACTAGCCTGAACAATTAATAAAAAAATATTTTGAAAAATAAATTGTTTCATTTTCAACCGGAAACAGTAACTTGTATGCCTGACTAACACAAGCAGCACACGTGTATCCGTTTTGGATATCGTACAGTTGTTTGTAATAATCTGCCAGTTTGTAAGCTTTTTGGGGTTTATTTACTAGGTACTTGTTAAGTTCAAGAATTACAGGTACGATCAATGCTTATGAGAATGTATTGACATTTACGTATTTTGTCAATACACCGTTTGATAAATTTCTGAAATGGAAGAGATTCGGACCGGATCGGACTACCGGATTTATAAGGCCCTCTAAATACCGGCCCCTCTGAAAACCGGCCAAATTCCTCGGTCCCATACGAGGCCGGTATTCGGAAGTTGCACTGTATTTTTGGGAAGGAACCTGATCTCTTGTGACCATGTCCCCACCCTCAACACTCTGAATAAAATGACTAGATATGCTCCAGTTAATGTCGTCTTGTCCTGGGTCAAATAATATAGCTTTACAATGTTTACTTTTGGCTAAGGTATTTGCAATATCTATACCAACTTGTCGATTAAACATAAAAAGTAATGGAATCGCCCTAATAAGCTGTATTCCAAATGTACATACCATCCATTCTGGACCGTTTGGTAACGAGACAGCAACTATTTCGTCTTTAGTAACACCAAGATTCTGCAATCCTTTTGCAGATAAACGAGATTTATATAACAGATCGAGGCGGGTGATGGACGTCCTGTTTCCATCTAAATCATAAACTACACACGCTTCTTTCTCTGGTGCTAATTCTGCTAATATCTCAAGTCTTTCTTTTATAGTGTTGTACATTATAGGAGTTTGCAATGGGGTGCTACGGTAGCTTAACTTCTGTGCATTCATTTTGCAATATAAAATAAAACTGCGTGATAAGTAAAACTGCTATGTTTTAAAGACACAGCTCTGACGTGGCTTACATCAGCTACTACAACAAGGTTATGTGATATAATACTATTTATACAGAAAAACAATATTAAGTTTTATAATGATACGATGAACCAGCCCTATCATGATTTCTAAACTGTGAATTATCTCTTACCAATGCGTAATACACACACACACACACACACACACACACACACACACACACACAGCGATGGCACTAAGATATAAGTAAATTTGTGTAAGAAAAGTTGCTGGTGGATAAAATGTTAAGGAATATCGTATTTCCAGATCTTCTTGGAAACATTTCACATCATATCTAATTACTATAATAACTAAAGAAATAAAGAAACAGAAATTATAAACATTGCACACGATGTACTGCCTTAAATAGAAGACTGAAAAATTGTAATGTACAAAATAGCCAGTGCATTAAAGGACACTTATAGCTTCATGTCTCGTAAGACTTGTTTGTTTGTTTTCGTCATGTGTGAAGAACATGTCATTACAACATTACAGTGTATGCTTTTAACATGTTTCAAATTGTTCCCCTGTAGTTTGGATAATAAGATTTCCATATAACAAAACAAGCGTTCATTTAAATACCTCTGTAAGTTTAGGAAAAGGAAAACGTTTTTATTTACAATGTAAACATTGTTTGTTGCTTGAGAAAACGCAAATTAAACAGTAATGAGTTTGAAAATTGTCCGTTACTTTAGGCCAAGTGTATAATACAGACCATATATTGTTTATGTACCACAGAAAACTATTATCAGTTTATAATTGTTTTTCATATACATATATGGAGAACAAAACTACATATTTATACATAATGGGGAAAATAACTAGACTTGTTCAAAAAGTTTCTTAAATTTTGTGCATATAACAATTTTTTAAAGTTTTTAACAAGATAACAAATTCACTATGTCCAAAATACTCATTTTGCACCTTCCTAGTTTACAATTTAAGATATGATTTCATGATTTAAATTTTCATGATGATAATCCATTGAAAAATTAGAACTTCAATGAACACCAGATAAATTACTCATGGATCTCTTACATTTTTCTAATTGAACAAAAAATCAAAACTTTTATAACCATCTCTATTGCATCTTTGGAAATCAATCTCGTTTTTATATTTCCTTTAAATTAAATACCGTGTAGTGAGGAAATGTGATTTGCATATTATTTCTTTGACCTTTATTAAACTTGAAATAACCATTTGGATCTTTGAAGTCGCTAAATTTCAACTTTTTTTCTGTACAGAAGAACTCTAAGAAGATTTTTTCATTTAAAAATATAATTTGTTAGGTCAATGTTTTTTAATCTATAGTAAAGTATTTTGTTAAGTTTTGATTAAAGGAAATTTTTATTTTAAAAAATGTGATAAACAATAATAAACCAATATGTTTTGATAAGTTTGACAGATACACAAAAGATGACCGATATGTCGTTTAAGAAATTATATTCGGTATTAAAAGGGGGATTGGTTGGGTGACTTACCTTTCGAACAACACGTTACAGAGGAATGTCAATAATTCAGAAAAATGTCTTCCTGAACCTTTGATTTCTCATTCCTCGACGTATGAGAACCCAAATTCATTGAAAAAAAACTTTATGGTGTATAATACTTCAAATTGTATAAAACTACTTCACAGAATTAAAGTATAGTCTAACAAGCAAATTCATAGAATTTATGTCCCCCGCTTTCAAATGAAATAGACTTCTGTAATTGTAATGATATATGAAGGGTAATATGGACAGTCATAGCATAAAATGCAAAGAGGGAAATTGGAATTATGGTATATCGTTTGTTTGCCTCCCTTTCGGTGAAAGCAGGGGGGGGGTCTTGAACGGTTAACTATTAAATGACCGGAAATTGATTTACTATTTAGTCATAGCGACCTTGACCTTTGGTTTGTGACCAAAAAATCAATCCCAAGCGAGCTCTTGTCATAAGCTACCTCTGCGCCAAAATTCATTAAAAACCTTTAATTGTAACTGAAGTTATTGCACAGAAACCAAACGTGACGGACGTAATGACGGACAGACGGACAAATCCATCTTAATGACCCCCCTTTTGGTGAAAGTGGGGGACAAAAGTGGATAGCATATTTTTAACATTTTTTGCAGGCCTATATTAAACAGATGCAAAAGATAACTAGAGATTGTAACTGGGATACCAGTTACGTATGATTCCCCACCCAGCCCTACCCCTCAATGGGAAAGGACCTTAGGTGTCTTTGATTAGTGTCATTCTTTTCATTTTATCATTAGGAAACAGAAAATATATACTTTAGGGGTGGGGATCTCAACAGTTTAAAAGTTATGACAAAGTCCTATATAAATTATGGTTTTATAGCACTCCGCAAAGTGTTTAAGGAAAAATTGCGTGATTTTTGTTTTTAAGACCCCATCTTCCTGTCCCCCCCCCTAATAAATACCCATGGATGTAAAAAATTTAATGGTGCAGGAACCTATCCTAAAATTTTGAACGAGATTGAATGATGCGTTTAACTTGTTTGGCAGTGCTGATAAAAATTTGATATATTTTTAACAATTTAATACTGGTGTATTTTGATTGGACAAGTATTCAACTTTGATTGATAGCAAATCTATTTCACGAACTGTGAGGTGTTTATCCAACAAATTTGATTGACGTGTGTCATGACTGTAAAATAGCCATAACCTACATATTAATGGATAATTGACAAAGAGATTAAAGCAATTATCCATATTAAAACATGTAATAATGCTATTGAATTTGTTTACAATTCTTTGAATAGGAATTTAATCCTGTAAACTTGCCTTAAGAAATGAAATCAAGTATGTCATAAGATAATGTTTCTTGACTGAGGGTGGGTGTTAAGAATTCTGGCTTCCCACCCCTACCCTCTCTTGAAAATGATTTCCTGGAGGTTTTTCAAAAGTCCATAATGAACAAGAAAATATACAGATGAGTGGAAAGGATTTAAACTATTTAAAAGTTATACATGTACATAGCACCACCCACAGTGGGAAATGACCTTAGGTGCCCTTTATTAATATCACTCTATTCAACTTTTCATAAGGAACCAGAAAATACATAAATTAGGGGTGGGGACTTCAATAGTTTAAAATTAACTTAGCACCACCCAGCCCTACCCTTTAGTGGGAAAGGACCTTAGGTGTCTTTGATTAGTGTCATTCTTTTCATTTTATCATTAGGAACCAGAAAATATATACTTTAGGGATGGGGATCTCATTAGTTTATGAGTTATGACAAAGCCCTATATATGGTTTTATAGCACACCGCAAAGTGTTTAAGGAAAAATTGGTGATTTTTGTTTTTAAAACCCCATCTTCCTGTCCCTCACCCAATAAATACCCATGGATGTAAAACTTTAATGGTGCAGGAACCTATCCTAAAATTTTGAACGAGATTGAATGATGCGTTTAACTTGTTTGGCAGTGCTGATAAAAATTTGATATATTTTGAACAATTTAATACATAGTAACTGAGAATTTATTAAGAACAAATTATGTATGTGAGAAAGAGGTTAGTCACTTAATTAACATGTAGTTCATTAACATTCAATCATTTTTGTTTAGTGCTTAACTTTATACATTAATTCAGATTACCCATTTTTATCGGGCGCTCATATATCTGAGAAACTGAATAAGAAAGAAGATTCTGTAAGAGTTATTTATCTTTGTACGTATTGGACAGAAAGATGTTTGGAATTAAATTACGCAATTTACTCGCACCGACCGCTGAGCCGTCGAGATAGAAAAAAATTTGATCATTTATCCATATCTACCAAGATAGCAGATTATTGGTACCAAATTTCATCGAAACCCATCATACCGTTTCCGAGTTCTGCACCGGACAATTTTAAGGAAAAAAAATTATAAAATAATAATAATAATAATAACTAGAGATTGTAACTGGGTTACCAGTTATGTATGATTCCCCACCATCCATAATCTATATATTGTCTAAAATATACACCTGCTGATGGACTGATCTCGAGATGGATCGATAGTACGTTTTTTGTTAAAAGAAACCAATTGAATCTGCATGTTTAAATTTATAATTCGAAATGTATGTAAATTTTACAAGTTCAATAGATCAGAATCATGCGTTCTGTCTTCTAACATAGACCCTATCCATTAATTTGGCAATTACAATTAGCTGGTGTATTTTGATTGGACAAGTATTCAACTTTGATTGATAGCAAATCTATTTCACGAACTGTGAGGTGTTTAACCAACAAATTTGATTAACGTGTGTCATGTCTGTGAAGTAGCCATAATCTACATATTTGATTTAATGGATAATTGACAAAGAGATTAAAGCAATTATACATATCAAAACATGTAATAATGCTATTGAATTTGTTTACACATCTTTGAATAGGAATTTAATCCTGTAAAATTTCCTTAAGAAATGAAATCAAGTATGCCATAAGATAGTGTTTCTTGACTGAGGGTGGGTGTTAAGAATTCTGGCTTCCCACCCCTACCCTCTCTTGAAAAGGATTTCCTGGAGGTTTTTATCACTCTTTTCAAAAGTCCATAATGAACAAGAAAATATACAGATGAGTGGAAGGGATTTTAACTATTTAAAATCTATACATGTACATAGCACTACCCACAGTGGGAAATGACCTTAGATGTCCTTTATTAATATCATTCTATTCAACTTTTCATAAGGAACCAGAAAATACATAAATAAGGGGTGGGGATTTCAATAGTTTAAAATTAACTTAGCACCACCCAGCCCTACCCTTCAGTGGGAAAGGACCTTAGGTGTCTTTGATTAGTGTCATTCTTTTCATTTTATCATTAGGAACCAGAAAATCTATACTTTAGGGGTAGGGATCTCAACAGTTTAAAAGTTATGACAAAGCCCTATATATGGTTTTATAGCACACTGCAAAGTGTTAAAGGAAAAATTGGTGATTTTTGTTTTTAAGACCCCATCTTCCTGTCCCTCCTCCAATAAATACACATGGATGTAAAAACTTTAATGGTGCAGGAACCTATCCTAAAATTTTGAACGAGATTGAATGATGCGTTTAACTTGTTTGGCAGTGCTGATAAAAATTTGATATATTTTTTTAACAATTTAATACATTGTGACTGAGAATTTATTAAGAACAAATTCTGTATGTGAGAAAGAGGTTAGTCACTTAATTAACATGTAGTTCATTAACATTCAATCATTTTTGTTTAGTGCTTAACTTTATACATTAATTCAGATTACCCATTTTTATCGGGCGCTCATATATCTGAGAAACTGAAGAAGAAAGAAGAAGATTCTGTAAGAATTATCTCTCTTTGTACGTATTTGTCAGAAAGATGTTTGGTATTAAATTACGCAATTTACACGCACCGACCGCTGAGCCGTCGAGATAGAAAAAAATTGGATCATTTAACAATATCTACCAAGATAGCAGATTGTTGGTACCAAATTTCATCGAAACCATTCATACCGTTTCCGAGTTCTGCACCGGACAATTTTAAGGAAAAATAAAAAATTATAATAATAATAATAATAATAATAATAAGAAGAAGAAACAGAACCTTTGGGTGGGGAATCATAATTAACATCATACGATCATGAACTAGTATGACATTGGATTATTTTAATAGAAAGTTTACGAAGCAGTTTATAAATCACATCAGCTTTTAGGGATGGTGGATTTAACGTTGAAGAGAAACGAAGTAATGTTTGGATGTTTTAATCTTTTTGTTTGTGTTTGTATATATATATATATATATATATATATATATATATATATATATATATATATATATATATATATATATATATATATATATATATATATATATAGTCTCACTTGTGTTAGCGGCCACTTGTATAAAGCGGCCACTTGTCTATTACGGCCATATCTTATTCCCCCGATGAATTTTGTTCTTTATTTCACCTCTATATAGCGGTCACTGTCAGTATATGGAAATTAGATGTAACGTTTAATTAAGATTTATTAAGGAAAAACATAACATATAAACACCAAGCGCCTACCAAGACAAATAAAACATACAAGCATAACGTTACTGAAATTGATCCTTTAGGCAGCTGTCATGTGCAGAATTTTAATATATATTTTGCATATGACAAAGCTTAAACACAGAGTATATTGTCTGTACAACCAAACGTAAGTGTCCTAAATCTAGAGTACGTCGTAAGGTTGATATACCATGTTCAATCATTTATTTATTTTTATTTTTATTAATTTATTAATTAATTTATTTATTTATTTGTTAATTTGGGTTAATAGAAATGAGTTCAAGTTTGGGACCTCGGGAAACTACATTTACAATACACGAAGAAGTACAAACTAGTCGATAAACCGAGGTGACTTCACTAGATGTTGTTTAGACAATTCGTGTTCAATGCGAATGCACTTGATCTATTTTTAAGTACACCATTAACATACATGCATGTAATCTATATGCAATATATTTTCTAAAATGAATATGCTAAAATTGAGCTATCGAAATACGCCTTCAAGGGGCGGTTTTATATATCAAACTGTGAAAGAAAGACTTGAGATATTAGCAGAATTAGCACCAGAGAAGGAAGCGTGTGTTGTTTATGATTTAGATGGAAACAGGACGTCCATTACCCGCCTCGATCTGTTATATAAATCTCGTTTATTTGCAAAAGGATTGCAGAATCTTGGTGTTACTAAAGACGACATAGTTGCTGTCTCGTTACCAAACGGTCCAGAATGGATGGTATGTACATTTGGAATACAGCTTATTAGGGCGATTCCATTACTTTTTATGTTTAATCGACAAGATGGTACAGATATTGCAAATACCTTAGCCAAAAGTAAACATTGTAAAGCTATATTATTTGACCCAGGACAAGACGACATTAATCGGAGCATATGTAATCATTTTATTCAGAGTGTTGAGGAAGGGGGCAGGGTCACAAGTGATCAGGTTCCTTCCCTAAAATATATGGTATTGTCTCGTAAATCACAGCATGAAAAAAATGTCCTTACAATAAAGGACATCCTTAATCTGGGAGAATCGCGTTGTTCGAACACTAAACTACCGTATCTTGATCCTGACGACATTGCAGCTATACTTCTTTCATCTGGAAGCACAGGGTCACAGAAACCAATAGTTTACACACATATACATTTGTTAGAAACGGGGCATAATTTTGCATACTTATATAATTTGACAGAAGAAGATATCTACTTTAACGCCAATTCATTTAATTGGGGAGCTGCATATCCATTTATATTGCTATACAATGGAGCTACACGAGTGTCGTGTAGCAATATTTTAAGACTAAAGGGTAAAGAAAAGATTATTGATATTGTTACCAAGGCAATTGGCTACGAAAGATGCACTACAGCAATGATAGGTGTACCCATTGTGTTAGAAATGATTAAAAATGATTTCAGAAATAACGATTGGGCGAAATCTTTGAAAACTATTGCATGTGCCGGCTTGCCGATACCTTCTCGATGCTCAAAGATACTTGAAAAGTTTGGTACATATTTTGTAAATGTATATGGCAGTACAGAAGTTGGACCAACTTCTTTTTTGTGTATAAGAAACTGTGATCTACATATCGACTTTAACGTCGGAGTACCTCTACCTGGGTTTGAAATGAAGATAGTAGATGACACGGGGAAAACTTTACCAGTAAACACCGTCGGTGAGCTACATGTCAGACATTTTATCCGTCATCTTGATTACCACAACGACATGGAGGCTACTGATAGAGTTTTTACACAGACAGGGTGGTACAAAACGGATGACATGGGCAAAATGATGGAAGATGGGACATTCATAGTTTGCGGGCGAAAATCAGACATGCTACTTGTTGGTGATAATTTGGTATCCCCAGTGTATTTAGAAAGTATAATTCTTAATCATCCTAGGATTCAGAAAGTTGTGGTTGTGCCGATAGCAGACGATGAAATGTTTCAACAACCATGCGCTTGTATTATAGCAAAAGAACCGTGGGCACCAACAGGAAATGAGCTCAAGGAGTTTTTCGATAAAGAATTCACATTATCAACAGAATATGGACCATTCATACCAAAGTATTACTTATTTTTTGAAGATTTTCCAAGGACGCCACTGCACAAGTTATCCAGAGTTACTCTTACAAAAATTGCAAATGAACGAATTCGGTCGATTAAGGCAGAATACAAATTTTAAAGAATGAAGATTTTTGTCACGGGGTTTGATCTTAATTATTCAATATTTTTAATTCAGGGAAACTTGCTGGGTTGATTTATCGCTGTTTAGATTTATAATATATATAATATATATATTTAATTGAATAGAAATAAAAGAAAATTCAAAAATGAATAAATAAATAAATAAATAAGATTAAAATAAATGAATAAAAAAATGACAAAATATGTTTTATATTTGAATTAAAAACTTCTGTGATGCGATAGATTTCCAATTGAATTGAATTTGAATGCTGTTTTTTTCCTTAAGTCTGAAAATGAAACCAGAATTTTGAGAGTCGAATTAAAATTGTAAAGATTTTCCTGTAAAATAGTTTAAAACAGAAGTTGTCAAAAAATAATACAAATGGATGTTAATGTTGTTTTTTCATTTGCATTTATTTTATTTGCGTTTGTGTACGGCATACTAAACCCTTATCTGTATGTTGGAAATGACAAAAAGAAGAACTGAAAAATTAGTACCTCCCAAGAAGTTTACAAAATGGGAAAATAGTTGACTTAACATTGTGGCAATTTTATATAGTTGTAGTTAGCATAATTCTGTTCTGCTAATACTGCCCGCCTGTAAACGCTTTAGGGTTGGAAAACAAGTAACCAAGATAAGTTTAATTGATTATGTGAATTTATTTTATATATAAAAGATTCAAAGTGAACAGCACATTGTTTCAATGTTTTAATACTATCAATTTAAAAATGATATTTTCATTATTGATGATTTGATTTTTATTCATTAATTAATTCGTGAACTTCTCAGCACAGACATTTATCATATATTAAGGTTTGATTACATATGTTGTTGATGATGAAAAACCTGTTACGTTGTTTCAAATATATTAAACAACATTTATAAAAAGTACATGTCATATAAATTTGATATATTCAATATTTAATATCTATTTGTAATAATTTACCGTATATCTTGAGCTTATTTAGCAATAAATTCGATACAAAATAAGTTTGTTAAAATGGCCCGAGTTGGCAAAATAACCTACCGCTGGTTCACTGCGTGTTTAAATCCCATTTAGTCAAAAGTTTGCAAGCGTAAGTGGGTCGCTTTCTCCAAACACTTTGATTTCGAACCCCATCTAAGAACTGACTTCCTCCCTAAAAAAGAAGGAGTTTTTTCAAAGAATGAAAAATCATTATTCCACCATTTTTCCACATAACGCGCGGTGTGTGTGTGTGTGTGTGTGTGTGTGTGTGTGTGTTGTGTGTGTGTGTGTGTGTGTGTGTGTGAGTGTGTGATGCTCAGATGTACATCTATTGTTAATGACTAACCATTAATTTTGAATTCTTAAACGTCACCAATGGACACCAGTATGTCATAAGATCCAGTGTCTGTGCAAAGTCGACATTTTTATATTAATGATCTAAATATGATCATGTTGTCTTCTCTTGCTAATAAGACCCAGACTCAGTAAGTTTGTGTGAGTTATGCCAAGGGTGTTTTGTTATCTTAGCACTGGATGTAATCACAACACAACTGGTCAGTCGCAACAAGTTTTCGTATATTTGATCTAGTTGTTTCATTTCTTGGCTGCGTTGTGATTTCATCCAATGCTAGTAAGTCATAACAAGTTTGTGTTAGTTTTGTCTAGATTATTTGTTTCATGGCTGCGTTGTGATTACATCCAGCGTTAGTCAGTCCTAAAAAGTTGCGTTAGTTTTGTCTAGTTGTTTCATTTCTTGGCTGCGTTGTGATTACATCCAATGCTTGTCAGTTCCGACAAGTTTGCATGTGTTTTGTTTAGGTTATTTTGTTTCTTGGTTGCGTCAAAATTACACCCAGTGTCAGTCAGTCCCGAAAGGTTTCATTAGTTTGATCTAGTTGTTTTATTTCTTGACTGCGTTGTGATAACGTCCAGTGTCAGTCAGTCCCGACAAGTTTTCGTTAGTTTGATCTTGTTGTTTCATTTCTTGGATGCGATGTGATAACATCCAGTGTCAGTCAGTCCCGACAGATTTCGTTAGATGGATCTAGTTGTTTCATTTCTTTGCTGCGTTGTGATAAAATCCAGTGTCAGTCAGTCCCGACAAGTTTTCGTTAGTTTTGTCTAGTAGTTTCATTTCTTGGCTGCGTTGTGATAACATCCAGTGTCAGTCAGTCCCGACAAGTTTTCGTTAGTTTTGTCTAGTTGTTTCATTTCTTGGCTGCGTTATGATAACATCCAGTTTAAGTGAGTCCCGACAAGTTTTCGTTAGTTTTGTCTAGTTGTTTCATTTCTTGGCTGCGTTGTGATAACATTCATTGTAGGGGGGTCCCGACAATGATTTCATTAGTTTTGTCTAGTTGTTTCATTTCTTGGCTGCGTTGTGATAACTTCCAGTGTCAGTCAGTCCCGACAAGTTTTCGTTAGTTTTGTCTAGTTGTTTTATTTCTTGGCTGTGTTGTGATAACTTCCAGTGTCAGTCAGTCCCGACAAGTTTTCGTTAGTTTTGTCTAGTTGTTTCATTTTTTGGCTGCGTTATGATAACATCCAGTGTCAATCAGTCCCGACAAGTTTTCGTTAGTTTTGTCTAGTTGTTTCATTTCTTGGCTGCGTTGTGATAACATCCAGTGTCAGTCAGTCCCGACAAGTTTTCGTTAGTTTGATCTAGTTTCATTTCTTGGCTGCGTTGTGATAACTTCCAGTGTCAGTCAGTCCCGACAAGTTTTCGTTAGTTTGATCTAGTTTCATTTCTTGGCTGCGTTGTGATAACATCCAGTGTCAGTCAGTCCCGACAAGTTTTCGTTAGTTTTGTCTAGTTGTTTCATTTTTTGGCTGCGTTATGGTAACATCCAGTGTCAGTCAGTCCCGACAAGTTTTCGTTAGTTTTGTCTAGTTGTTTCATTTTGGCTGCGTTGTGATAACATCCAGTGTCAGTCAGTCCCGACAAGTTTTCGTAGTTTGATCTAGTTTCATTTCTTGGCTGCGTTGTGATAACATCCAGTGTCAGTCAGTCCCGACAAGTTTTCGTTAGTTTTGTCTAGTTGTTTCATTTCTTGGCTGCGTTGTGATAACATCCAGTGTCAGTCAGTCCCGACAAGTTTTGGTAGTTTGATCTAGTTTCATTTCTTGGCTGCGTTGTGATAACATTCAGTGTTAGTCAGTCCCGACAAGTGTGTGTTGGGTTTGTTTAGTTTTTTTTTTTTTTAATTTTTGGTTGAGTTTTGATTACATCCAGTGTCAGTCAAGTCAGTCTCAGTAGGTTTGCGTTAGTCTTGATAGTTTATAAACACGTATAAAATCAATGAAATAGCACAAATGAATAACAGTCGATACAGCCGATCTTTTTTATATGCAATGCATAAAATAATTTCGAAGTTTTTGGCTTGGGGATCAATTTAAGCACGTGACTTTATCATTAGTTAGACTTCTCATTATTATGATGCATGTCTTGTCAAATTTTCTATTTTCATTTGTTTGCTTTTATTGTTCTTGGAAACATTGTCTAAAAATGAAACCTAAGTAAATTATTGTGTTATCTGCATATAACGGACAAAGCAAAGTGAAGGTAATTTCGTCATTCTGTTCCTATTCCACACTTAAATACATTTCCATGCCCCATTGCAGATATTAAACAATACATATATTCTGATATCACCGTGGTACATAATTGATTTTGATTGACTAAATTAGATGTCATTATCTCCTCGTAATAAGATACTTACTGTAGTTAAAGTATTACGTTTCAGTAACACGTAAATCATTTAAAGGATTAAACATCTATATAGGTTTTAGTACAAATAAAACATTGATTAGTAGAATCTATCAATACCTGTGGTGCCAGGTAAAGAAATAGTAACCAAACTTCTAAATGTTTTATCAGGAATGATCGATTCACTTATCTCATGTGCAAAGATCGGTGTTTAAAATCAATACTAAAATTTAACTAACCTATATCCGAATATCAATATCCGGGTACTCCTGTTTCCGTAACCATCTCAAAACTGACTACTTTTATACCACTGAAAGAAGCTTGATCGGGGCTTAAAACATCATTATTTAACTTTTAGTTCATATTGTGAATCCAATGTTTACAAGAAACTAAATTTGTTATTTAGCCTCCACAACTTTTAGCACGTAACATTAATAAATAAATAAATAAATTAATTAATTAATTTATAAAACACAATAAATAAAAAATAAAGTACAATAAATTAAAAAAAGACAAAAATAAATAAATAAAAATTCAATAAATTAAATTAAAATAAATAAGTAAATAAATAAACAAATACATTTAAATAAATAAATTAATAAATAAATAAAAGAAAGAAGATAAAATAACACATGCTTAGGTGACGTTTGGACGGATGATGATGATAAAATTGTGAAGTTTCAAAAACAAGTTTTCAGGTTTCGGCAGACGGAAAACGGTGAACGTTTTCAATAGTCTTCGCATCACTTGAGTATTTAAAAGTTTAATGTTATATTTACCCAATACTGAGTTAAACAATAATCAGGCAGACATGTGCTATTTCATTTTGAAAAAAATGTTTTTAGACATACATGTAAATTCTTTGAAATTATTCAATTCATATCAATTGTCTGTTACAACGTAGAGAGATATATATGATCTACACGAGAATGAAATCACTTATTAGTATGTTTGTCATGTCTCTAGTTTTATCATGCTTTGTTGAAACATTTTTTCGATATAATTGGGTACCTTGCCATAACAAACTTCCCTTTGTTGTGTTTCATTGCAATTTATAAAAGCTAGCCGAGGCGACTTTGCACGGCTGATGCTCTATACAGTGTCAGAGTGGTCCTATTTTTAGAAAACAAGTGTTAGTGTTAATAATTTTGCAACTAAATTTCAAATTTATTAAAAACATAACATTATTTCTTATAAAAAAAGAGATACATGTAAGGTACAACAAAACGCACACTAAGCTGGTAGTGTCGGACTGGATCATGATAACAAAATGTATACAATTATCAAAATAATTTACATTTGATTTTTCTATTAGATAAACGTGACATATGTCAGAAAAGCCAATGTTTGTTATAAGGTTTATTTAATCTTCAATTCTAATTGTTTGAAAGACACTTGCTGTGGTTATTTCAATTGATCATGGGAAATGTTAACATATGAAGTTTACACCTATCAGGTTTTTGGATGTATTGTCCGTCATTTAACGGTATAACGGATTGCACGTTAGAATGCACATGTCATATTGTGATTAATTGAAATCTAGATAAAAACAAGATGTTGTTGAGTTTAGTGTAAAAAAAAAAAAACGGGTTTAGGTTGAAGTTGATGATTCAGCTATTTAATACTGCTAAAACCGACATGCATTTAGAAAATTAAATCGCTCTTAGTTGTTATTTAAAATGGTTAACACTTCCATTTCACTGATTGAATAATGATCAACAATGACCTTGGCACCTTTTCTTAAGAGAACATGTTTTAAAACACGACAGAGAAAAAACCGTTATCGCTGCAAGGTTAAACATGCCGGCATCATTTGTAATTTTATTCTTTATTGCAAAGCAGACATATTATTTAATCTTTATAGAACCAAGTCTGTCTTCATATACTGTTTATAAGACAGAATCTTTATTAAAGGGTCTATCGACTGTTAAGCAGATTCATGTGCTTAGGCTAGCGGAAACAGGGATACTAACAGAGAACTGACAACTTTTACTGACTGGGTTCCTGCTCACTGAAATTTAAACCTAAGCAATGGGAGACACTAGATCCGGAGACTGATACTTCAAATTACTCAGTTACTGGCCTTTGAATAAAGGACTTTTTAAATAAACCAATCAGAAATATCAATATAGTTTGAAAAAAGGTATTTATGTGAAAGCTCTGCTGGTATAATATAATTTAGGTATACAACTGAAAAAAATCTTGTTACAGGTTGTGTTGTTTAAACAGTTGACAATCAATTGAATCATATTCATCTGAATTCTTTTATCACCATAACATACTAACAATATTGAAGGTCCGAGAGCTTGTTTTTCTTGCGATATGGTATTTCATCTTGATACTTTGTTCCTTTTTTTTTTTTTAAAAAAAAAAACCACTTTGCTATAAGAACAAGAAGGACATTCCTACAACCAAGAAATGTTTACTTGTAGGTTAAGTTTTTTTTTCTAGTAAAAGGCAAAAACTGTGACTAGTTACATTAAAACATATACAGTATTGTTTTAGTGTGTTATAGTGCAAAGTAATAAGTAATGTATTTTAAATCCATTCTGCAAAATTTGCACTAAATTATTATTATTATTATTATTATTATTATTATTATTATCTAACAACTAGTGTTAATTCTACAATGAGATATCGAAATGCAGTCGGAATACATATAACAAGAACAACTAAGAACAGACATGATGAGACCACTCTAGATTTTACCAAATTTAATTACTACAGTTGCAATGTTTAAAACTTTAAAAGGATCAGCTCACAGCCAGGTCAGTTTCATAAGAATTTGTTATCCGAGATTTTTTCTCTAAATTTCATCACATTTTGATACTTCAGAAAAAGTTTCTAAACACACATGTATTAGTATGCCATACATGCATGTGATCTTTAAAATGACGCATGTAGTACATATAAAAACTGACACAATTTATAAGATGTCGGACTCTATTTGAAGAAATTTAATTAACGAATGATATACTATCTTGGTTCAGTAGTCTCTTAATACGCAAAATACAGAATATAAGTTCAGTTTGAGCATAAAAAGCATATTAACATGAAACCAAAAAAGAAATTTAGTAACGATATCAGAAATTCTAGGCCAATTGTAGATAAAAACGGTTTAGGCGGTTCATTTAAGACTTTTTAACAAAAGATGGCTTAATGTTCTTCAGCAGTCACAATAATTTTGACTGTTTAAATAAGAAAAAGATACTTCCGATTTAAATTTCTTTTATTATCGCAAGAGAAAACCATTGTCAGTTATTTATGGTAAACAGCATTGGATAAGTGCTCTACTTAATATAACATTCCGGTCCATAGAAAGTTTATGGATCCAGCAATAGAAGAAGATTGAAAAATGTTTGATAGTTTATTATGCAATACTACCTCTAACTATACACACCCTAGCATGGCAGGTTAAGCAGCATTGTAAGCCTTAAATGTAAAAAAACGCTGTATTGTCTCGAATATATTATTATCTAATCTGTAGTATAATTTACAGATAAGACAAAAAGGCTTCGATAACAAGAAGTGTATAAGAACAAATGAAATGTGAAAGTTTGTGGGGCGGAATAGGTCAGTGTGAATAAAATTGTGTAAAATAATACGGTTCTGTCTGATCAAATAAAATAAACAACAATTCAAGCCGTGAAATGCTTACAAAATACTCCAAAATACTTTGCTGATAATAAACGAAGTATCTGTTTAATTTCGATTAAAGTTAATATGTTTTGTCCTTTTATTGAATTCCATTTCTTTTTTATTTTATATATATTTTTGGTATGAATGGGATTTTAACATTCACTAACTACGCCAAACTACAACCATTAAGATGAAACAAGTCACCTTTTACTAAAAAGTTTATTGGACAAATATGCTTTCCATAAATAAATATATGTGTGTGTGTGTGTGTGTGTGTGTGTGTGTGTGTGTGTGTCAAAATTTGATTAAGTAAATTGCTTTTTATCGCATTCTTTAAATAAACACAATATCTACCAACAAAAACACCATGCATCGTGTCCTAGGTAGAGAATTCCCACTACAACAGTTGAATGAACCAAGAGAATCATCATTGTGACAAATTTTCAATCTGTCACGGACAGGCTATCTTGATTAAATAAATTGCTTGTTATGCCAAATTAAGCAGATTATCTCAGTTACAGGGCATCGAAGCCCAATCAAATTATTGACTAATTTTCTGGTGAATATGATACCTTTGCGACATACTTTTTAGTTTCTGGAGAATCGATAACGTTTAATTGTTATTAACAAAAGCACAGAGATAATAGATATCTTTTTCCTGGATAGTTGGCAAATTTAGATTAATGGTCGTCTGCTCCATCCTGATCAATATTTATTGCAGATTGATACCAATTCCCAGTTTGAAGCTTGGAGGAACCATTTTCGCAGATTTTCAATTTACCATGGGATAAACTTCAATCTATTCCAATATAGGCTGTGTAAGAAACAAAGCATTGACTATGGAATAGAGTAATTTGTATCAGATTTTAGTAGCATTTAAAATTACCAAGGGAGAACTTTGAAAATCTTGTAATATAAGAAGTACAATAGATTTCATTTTACCGTATACCTATGAATAAAAACAATATCTTTAAAACTCTTTCCAAAAGTATCTGGAAGGAAGGCAATGCTACCGTCTGCTGTGAGCACCTGCATGTGACAAAGATCTTTGATTAGTTTTTACTATGTAAATGATCACTTTTTTAGAGAAGGCACAGATTACACAGTCGATATCTGCTGTTTATGTGATGTCTATAGTTCTATAAAACAAACCTAGATGTAATTTTATCTTTAACTGATAGGGGAAAAATGCAAGAAAAAGATAATTTTTGGCTTGAACGACTTTTTCAGGTTATATGAGTAAGTAATCAATGATATTGTTTCAGGCAGAATTTCGTATATAGAAGATTTAATTCCTACGATCATTGGAGATATTTTATCAATATAGATGTACAAACGGAAACGTTTTACAAGCGCGCGCGTTGTATACACGCACGTGTCGTTGTGTTATGAGGTATATATTTATGGTTTGTTTGGATATAGAAAAAACTAGTTTGAAATGTAAGGAATATTACTAGTGATATTTTTTCAATAATTCAACGTTTTCAATGATTACATTGTTTTAAAGGTATAAGCATGACCAAATGTTTGTTTACAAAGATTATGTGAAAATTACCAGTTAAATATGAGCTGCATTTGATTGAAATGACACAATGGTTTTTTTCGTGTAACAGTGGGAAGCAAAAAGGTAAGGTTTTTTTTATGGCTGGTGCTATAAACAAAATTAATTGATGACTAAAATAACCATTAGCTACCTTAATCTATAAAATGCCTTAAAACACAATTTTCATAAAATTGTGAAAAATACTTTAAAATGGCCGATTTGTTTATTTTATTTATAAAACTTTGGCAATTTTAAAGATATTAATTTGTACAAACTTAGATTTACATTTATAATCTTTTGACTTTAATAAAGCAATTTTCAGTAAAAAAATATAAACATCAATATATTTTTAATTCACGATAGATGATCGTTTATAATGTCTGTTTGACAACTGTAAATTAGAGTTTTATTGCTCAAGATTACTGGATCTAAATACAGATGTAACCTTTCAGTTTTGCAATATTAAATGCATTATAACTTAACCTTGGCGTAGCGTAAATGCCTTTTTTCGTAAACGCAAACATACTGTAAGCCATTAATTGTGCAACATATCATAGTAAAGCAAACAATTATTGAGAGGTTAAAAGGTTTGATGTTGTTTTACTCCGCATCACGATTTTCAGTTTTTTTTTTTTTTTTTTAAATTTTGGTATGAATAATGTGCAAATGTTTCTGATTTAATAGTAAACAGTGCGCACTTATAGCAGCATTTATAGTAGCAAATGCACTTGTTTGCAAGTTGTAGATAAATATAGCAGACCACTTTCTTTCTATACAAGTACCGAACCGACCAATAGAGACTGGCTACGACAACGAAAAACTCTTTCTTTACTTGTTTTTTTTCCCGGTGTCGATTTCACAATTTTGACTTGCTTTGGATTTGAATGTAAAAATCTAAACCACTTGACCCGTTTTGAAAAGGTATTTGTGTCGGTTTTCAGAATAACTGTCTGTCGGTATTTTTTGTGTTTGCAAAAAACAATAAGTTAAGTTAGTGTTGATGAAGTTATTATTCAATAAAACAAACATACCAGTCCTTGTCCATATCACAATCCCAAAAACAAAGTAAAAACTTTGCAAACTGGCAAAATAGGTGATACACGTGAACTTCCATCAAGGAAGTGAGGCCGGGTGCTCCGGAAGGGTAAGCACCTCCTGTTTAGCTAGCTACACCCGTCACGTGTAAGTCAATTTTGAGAATGAAAGGAATCAAAGACCTATGGTAAGTCAAATATATCCAGTATAAGTTGGGATACAGTGACTACATACTTATCAACAATATTGTGATGACGGCCATAAAACTTTTTAAGGGCCCTGATTAGCCTAGGCTTGCAATATCCTTGTGTCAACAATTTAATTGTAAGTAATTTGCTTCGTTGCAGAAAGTTCCCATAGTGGGAACAAGCTCTACCGTACCGTATTAACTAGTGAAACATATACACCATACGCAGGAGAAGCAGGGATATTACTGCAAAGAAACGGAAAGTTGACAATAGAAAAATTGAAGTCATCACGTTTGTCGTATAGCTTCAGATGTAACCTTTCATGGGTGTCATAATTGAGGTATAAGTCCAAATATGAAGCAGAACATGGAGAATCTGTCGTGTCTTTTATTTCAAGCTCACTTGGATAGATGACATTCACATATTCTCCAAATTTGTGATTATTTAGAGAAAGAACGTCTTATTCAATATAAGTACATTCCTATGTTTTCATATTACAGGTTGGTGTTCGTAGTTTCTTTTTGAAGCACAATAGTTTATTGATTAAAGTCTTTTCTACTTCTCCTTCAGTTATAAATAAGCTTTATCTGTGTTTTAAAAGTTACATTTTTGGTGTTAGTAGATTTTTAATACACAATAATTTAGTTTCAGGAAGGGATTTCTGTTTATAATATGGTCACTTATATACCAATATGATACAAGTATGGTGTTAGTAGATTTCTGGAGATTTAATAGTTTGTTATCATTAGAGGTATTCCTGCTTGTTGTAAGAAGATTTCTTGAAACACAATAATTTTTCTTTCTTTTTTTTAAAATTAAGTTTTTTAAGTGTCCTTTGTATTAGTCGACATAAAATTATCTCAACATGTCGACTTAATATCTTGGCAAGTCGAGATAATATCATGGAAAGTTGTGATAATATCATGAAAAGTTGTGATACCAAAATAAAAAGTTTAGATAATTAACACGACTTGCCGCAATAAAAATAAGTCGAGATATCGAGATAATTATCACGACTGGTCAACATAAGTATCGCGGCAAGTCGTGTTACTTATCTTAACTTTTATTTGATATCACAACTTTTCATGATATTATCTCGACTTGTCACGATATTAAGTCGACATGATTAAGATAATTTTATGTCGACTAAAATTATGTCGATGTCAGAAATAAGCCACCATACCTTTGTGCTTACAGTCTGAAAATATACATCGTGGAATGCGAGGATATTGTAAAATAATTTATGGCGACCACTTCTGTACAAATTCCACTTGCCTTTTAGGACTCCTTTTCATCGCCAGTAATTAAAAAACCCTCTATGTAAAGACCACCAGAGCATACGTAGATGATGTTTTCTTCCTGTTGTTTCCTGTAGTCGTGAAATCACGTGAGCAAGTTATTTTTGTCAGTACGTCCGATATACATTAAAAGCCAGTTTTTGTTTATAATTAATATTTTTTGTTGATGGTCTTACCTTCTTAGCCGACATTTGATGAAATTGTGCAGCTGCAATATTATTTATAAAACTCTGTTAAAAATAGGTCATATGAATAACTTAATTATACTTACCATTAAAGCTAAAGTTTAAGTCACGCATCACGGTGGTTCCTCTCACCGCCTAGGTTTGAATCCCATTCGGGAAGATTCCATAGTAAGAAAATCGATCGCTTACTGTAGGTCAGTGGTTTCATGACACCGCTTGTGTTCTAAAAAACAAAAAATAACCGCCTCGATGTAAGTGAAGAAATCTTGATTGAGGCGTAATACACCATTTTTCAAATGAAGACTTCTAACTAAAAACTTACTATGAACAATTTTATTTCGGTTTTCCGTATTGTCAATCACCATGAAATCTTAAATAAATCTGTTTCATAGTAAATTATTTAACTTTCTTACCTTACTTACCTTATAAGTACAGCAGTATTGAAGCAAGTTTACTTTTTCTCAAATACCTCTGTATGATAATCTGCAGTCAGTCAAAGCAGAAAGCCTAAAGCACAGGGTCGAAGGTCGTGTTGTGAATTCCATACTTTTTAAATACATTTTTGATAAAAGTTAAATATGTTTTTTTTTGGTAAATAATAACACGAATTTTTAGCTCACCTGAGCTGGAAGCTCAGATGTGCCTATTGCTATCCATCTTCGTCCGTCGTGCGTCGCCCGTCGTCCGTCGTGGTAAACTTTTTACATTTTGATCTTCTCCTCCAAAATCACTGGGCAAAATTTGATGAAACTTGGTAACCATCATGCCTGAGTGAAGCCCTTTCAGAATTGCACAAATGAAGGAGTTGTGTCCCCTTGGGGCCCCATTAGGGGGAATAGTGAAAGACTTTAAAAATGTTCTCCTCTGAATCTACAAGAGATATACCTTAGTTATTTCATTTATAACATCCTTAGGTCATCTATTTTCAGATTTGCACAAATGGTAGCCATGGGGCTCAAAATGGGGAAATTGTAGGGCACTGAGTGGGGAAATTGCTAAAACTTATATATATGTCACTATATCTTGAAAACTATTAACTTTTTGTATAAGTATGTATTAGATTATTGTAGGTATTGTGACAACAATCATTTTGATATATGGGTCAAGGTCATATGTTGAAAGGTCACAGTCACAACGGCAGAAGAAGACTTAAATTGCTAATTATCTTGAAAACTATTAACTTTTTGTATAAGCATGTATTAGAATATTGTAGGTATTGTGACAACAATCGTTTTGATATATGGGTCAAGGTCATATATTGAAAGGTCAAGGGCACAGCTGAAGAAGAAGACTGAAATTGCTAATTATCTTGAAAACTATTAACTTTTTGTATAAGCATGAATATTAGAATATTGTAGGTATTGACATGGTGATCATTTTGATATATGGTTCAAGGTCATATGTTGAAAGGTGAATGGCACAGCTGCAGAAGAAGACTTAAATTGCTAATTATCTTGAAAACTAATAACTTTTTATATATGCATGTATATTATAATATCGTAGGTATTGACATGAAAATCATTTTGATATATGGTACAAGTTCATATGTTGAAAGGTCAAGGTCACAGCTGCAAAAGAAGCCTTAAATTGCTAATTACTCTTGAAAACTATTAAGTTTTTGTATAGGCATGTATATTAGAATATTGTAGGTATTGTGACAACAATCATTTGATATATGGTTCAAGGTCATATGTTGAAAGGTCAAGGTCACAGCTGCAAAAGTAGACCTAAATTGCTACCTATCTTGAAAACGTTTTGTATAGGCATGTATATTAAAATATTGTAAGTATTGACATGGCGATCATTTTGATATATGGATCAAGGTCATATGTTGAAAGGTCAAGGTCACAGCTGCTTTAAGTAGACTTTAATTGCTAATTATCTTTGAAAACTATTTGTATAAGCATGTATATTAGAATATTTTAGGTATTGACATGACAATCATATATGGTTCGAGGTCATATATGTTCAAAGGTCATGGACATAGCTGCATAAGTATATTGAAATTGATTAATGATTTGGAAATTATTCATTGCACTTCAGTTAATTACTTCATGCATTTTATATAAGCTACTTATAAATGAAATGTGAATTTTTTTGATTAAGTTTTGTGGGAGCTTCTTAACTTGAGAAAACTTTTAAAGTGTCTGTACTTAATATATTGTCTATTGCACTTTGCAAACAGTATTGGACATATCTTAGGTGAACGTTAAGGCCCATGGGCCTCTTGTTTTTATTAAAAATTCTATGATAACCTTTAAAACAATTTTACACAAGGGAAAGTATTATTCTTTACATTATATCATTATTTTACATTAAGAACTGGTTAAATTGATACACTATTAAGTAGAATAAGAGTATTTAAGTATCGGATTCAGCAATTCTATAAACGTCCTCTTAACAAAACAAGTTATTTTAAATCAATATAAAAAGTATCTAAAAGTTGTATCGTAATCATAAAACTTATCTCCAAGAAACCGTTATGATCATTGCAATGAAACGTGTTAGCGAACAACAAATTGGAATAAAATCTCTTTGTTAGATAAAATTTTACTTTTTTATGTTACCTTGATAATAACTAAGATATTGGAGGTAACGATACATTTCAACAGGTTAAGAGTGAGTTTTTTTAAAAGTTTCTCAAGGGTATTTTGCAGATAAAAGCAATTTTCAAAACCGTAACTCTTCAACCTTTGATTGTCTATAAATCATACCAAATACGAAGTACGATGAGTATTGACGTATAATCCTCCCAGACTTTCTATGATATCTCTGAGATTATATTATCGAATAAACTTAGATTGAATTGCCTTGCTTTCTAATTGTAACAAGTTGGAAGAGCTCAGATACCTGCCAGTGGGATCCTTAACAGATTGGTTGGTTTTGTTTCAACTGAGAGATGAAAATAAAAATATTAGTAGTTTATAAGACTTCTCAATTGCTTGAATTAGTTCTATTTTTACTGTAAAATACAATCTGTCTTCCGTTTACCAAAATAAAATATCGTAACAGAATGGCTGACATGTTAAAGTAAAATATTAAAATAACAGTCTTTAAGCATATTTCTATAGACATGGATATTTTATTGCAAAATAAAATACAATCAGTTTCTTTAACACACAAATAAGAACTGACTGGTTAGTTGGTGAAACATCTAACCATATCACAAGACAGGAAAAAAACATGGGATAAGTTTTATTGATCAGATTTAAGCAAATAGTAAAAATTCCCTAACATTTACCTTGATTGAAAATAATCCTCTAGCTGATCACTTTTAAATGTTTTTATTGCTCGAAGTGCATTTTAGACATCCTCTTGCTTTGAAAGCAATAAAGTCATGTAAGCGAAAATTATTATAGATATCTTGGGGTTTCCTGAAAACATAACATTAGTAAGCTTTTATTTTCAGAATAAAAAGTGCAGACAATTTTATATAAAGTTTTATAGCAGAATGGTCTTGAAGTTCAGCCAATTTTACAATGCATAATGGAATATCAAAAATTGTATTGGCCAAAACAAACAAAAACAAGATTAAACAAGTAAAAACAATAATAAAATAAATAAAAGTCGTTATATTATTTAATGAAGAAAACAAACATCCAAAGTTTATTATATCAACAAGATTTGTAACAAAATAACACATATCTATTTATTAAAGGCTGTTGGAAATTCAATCTTTCCAAGGTTTCGACGCGTAAAGCCGATTAAATGACTTTACGATAATGATTATTGAATGAAACCGTAAGTACACTTAAGCTTATTACAGAACAAGCTTGATTGATTTCATCTTAAGTAGGATAAATACAGTGCATTATATATGATTATATTGAGAAAGAATCAGAAAAGACGGGTTATAGTTAAATGCGTATTAAGCACTGCAGTATCACTGGTAAACTGCAATCTTAAAATTGTGCTTAAACCAGTTATCAGTAAAACACATTGATAAAAAAATATTGTTTAGTGTTACCAATTGACTTGACATCTTAAAGAAATGAACTGAAGTACCCAATTTATTGTTTTTGAAAATGCTGATGCCACTGTCAGGAAAATATGTTGGTTTCAGAAAAAATATACTGCTAGTAACCTTTTATTAACTAATGAAACTCAATGAACTGATAGTGCTGGAGGTCTGAACGTAGACTCTGACCTAGGGAGCCGTTAATTTAAAATGGCCCCTTTAATTCTTGGATAGATTGAAAACCACCTATATATTAGGATTGCAAATTTACCATGATAAGGGAAAAGATATTCCTAATTAAGAAAAGGTTCTATATCTAATGAACATGTGATTGTCAAATAAAGAAAGAGTTGTTGTCACTAATATTACAAAATTACTGTAAAATACAATTAATTCTTATACAATATTATGCCTTTATTTTATTTAGTTGATTTCTAGAGAGAATCTTGTACAATGCAGGGCATCCGACCATGTAGTCAGTAGCTCCTACTTACGGTACACGACGTTTCCAGTCTATTCGAATCCTATATAGCAGATTCAAGTATGAGTAATTTTAAAGGTTCGTTTATTGAGTGCCGTTGATTTTCTTACGGCACTCCGATTTTCTCCACCATCCCTTAATATAACAGCGTTAAGATTCAATATTCCACTCCTCTTAATACAATATTTAATTGCTTTATAAGCCTTTTATCCTGGTACTATTCTGTAACCATCAAATTGGCTGTCATTGATATGTTGTGTGAAGGGTACAAATAGAATTTAATCTTTAATCTCTTCAGTAAATTCTAGAAAAGCCAATACAATGCTCCTTTACTCCAACATATGAAATACGATTTATCCTTTTCTTTATTCTATTAATTAGAGGAAAGCCAATACAATGCTTCCTTTCTTCATACATTTATTCTTTGATACGGTTAGCTTACAACTGGACACATAGAGCGCCAGGTTGGCTGTTAATTTTGTGTCAAACTCTGGCTGGTACTTAATACAACTTATTATACAACTTCTAAGTATTCATATCGTTCATTAAAGTTTATTTCGAAGAGGAAACCAGTTTAATGTTCCTCTTTGTATAAATATTTCTTTTGGCTTTGTGTCTTCATATCTAGAAAGAAGCTTTGTAAGAAACTTTATCCAATGTTCCTTTGCGTATAAACGTTTGTTTTGTCTGTATGTTTTTATCTAGAAAGATGTTTTGTAAGAAATCTTATTTCTATGGAGAAGACAAGTAAGAAACATTTGCAAAATAATATATTTTTATTTCAAGTACAATCTCATGTTTTGAGTTATTACCACGATTTAGAATAAAATAATTCAAGTTGGTAATAAGCTTTTTGTATCATATAAGTTGCTTTTTTGTGGTTCATAAAACACTACATAACCTTTTTTATTTTAATATGTTATGTCATCCTACAGGTTAACAGGCAACCACCCAAATAAATACAAATCATTTTAAACATTAATCCATTAAAACATTTATAAAGCTTTATAATGGATTACTAGGTTTAATTGAAAACATTGACAGCATGGGGTTCTACAGTCAATCAAGAATTGTTTTATTAACACACCACATCTCCTATAAGTAAGCTTTTATTTCCCACAAGAATAACCGGATATGTGATAAGTTTTCATGAAATATGACCACAATTTTCAATAAATTAATTCCAATATTTATAAAAGAGCAAAATAAACATAACAGTATTTCAATTTTGTATTAATATCAATATTTTCCTACATTTAGGAGTGATATGTTGCAAATATTTGGTCAGACTCGACTACATGGCCATAATATCCACAAATAACATCATAGTGTTTGTCTACACATACACTGTAAATATGGCTATATTACTGTTTCTCTCCAATATCAATAGCTCTAGGTGTATTAGAAAACTGGAATGGACATTAAAACTGGACATGCCTTTGGTTTAAGATTTGACATGAGACTGGGTTTAATGTGAGTTTGTTTCAAAAGAATTAAGAATTAAATTGACACATCATAGACCTTGTTATTGGTTCAAGATTGGATTTGATTCGAGAGTTAATTTTTCTACTGTGATGACACGGTCATAATGACGATACATACACGACACAGTGATGTTCTGTTTTGTTGCCGTATGTTAAAAGATTACTCGTCAAAATACTTGTTCGTCTTGTCTTGGTTTTTATTTGTTAATTGTTTTATGTTATTGGATGCCTTTCTGCTGTCAAATGCATGTTTATTGAATTGTTCACTGCTTTTACCATTTTAGAATCGGTTTTGACACTATTTTATTAATCATGAATTTCATTTATTCATGTAAATGCAACGTATCCTATTCCTTTTCTGCAATCTTCTATTTCACAACTAATAAAGCACTGAATGTTTAAATATCTCTCTCCTTTTCTTTCTCTCTGATTTTTAGCCGTATATAAAACGATCTAAAGTTGCAGTTGGTTACGGATTATTTCTTTTATATTTCATCCGGGAATCTTCGAACAGCGACTAAATTTCACATCTCTATAATGATTTACACGTCTTCTACTCATGATAAATAAGTTACTATAACCTTACTGATATGGTCATTAAAAATCTAAATGTTGATTGTAAAATTTGTCAATAAATCCTACTTTAACGAATCGGTAGCTAACTGATGTTTTGGACATTCATTTTAGGTCAAACACACCTAAACGGTGTAAAAAGTCCATTTAACGTTTTATATCATTTTACAATTTTCACAAGTTTTGAGAAACCTTAAATAAACCTAGCTGCACCCATTAAAGTTTCTTCTTTATGCAAATGACAACCTTGGTCTGCAACAAGGATTTTCAAGTGGTCAAAGTACCCAGGTCAAATGTATAAAGACTCCACTGCAGATATTTTTTAGTCATGTTAAGCAACGACTGTATGAAGCATTATTGTGCAATTAAGTTTTAGTGAACAAGCTAGGTCAATGTCGAAATTACTTCCTTTCAGTTATCATGCACACCAGCTTTTATTTACACCATCCACGCATCCATTGTCTAGACAATTAAACCGGGCCAAAATCTGAAGTACATAAAACCATTTCACGATTCTCCCTATGCCAAATCTCTATAGGGCAAGCGAGAATGAATGAAGCCATGATTTGATTGAATCTGTCTATAATAGATGTTGTACTTCTTCACTGTCAAGCCAATTACATCATAAAATATCAAGCTATGGTTTAATTCTCAGGAATTTGATATCGATAATATACTATTATTTGATTGAAAGTATCACCAACACCAGGTTGATGACTAGTATACCTATTTATGATGACAGATGCATCGGAAATACCAGATTAATTACATCGTCTGATGCAGTGATCCTGTTTGTAATCTCTCGAGACCTAAAAGTCTTGTTAATGAAGGGCACATGTTCATTTACTTTTTATAAATTTCTTTTGACTTGTATTTTTGGCAATATCATTTCAAAGCATTTGTCCACTACAATCAATGTTATACATGAACAAAAAAAAAAGAGTAAACACAGAAAATGTTTTACGGGAGCAGTATAAAAAACTTGACTTTTGGGGAACACTGAATGTAATAAAAAACACTAGTAAAATATTATTTACATGGAAAAGATATGGTCCCTCAGATATGTTCGTAACCCTCTAACTTATAACGGGATTTTATTGAAATTTAATATAAGGTTTCAGACTGTTGAGTGTGTCTGGCTATACCCATATAAAAGTAACAATAAAAACTGGAATAAAAAAATTCACCGCAAATCTTAACTTTTGTCCTTGTTTTCTAAAATTTTGACTAAAACTACAAAACGGCGATGTAAATGGTCTTTGCTCATTCAGGTCCTGACAACCAATGGCCACAAGTTGCGATTTTTAACATATAAATTCTAGCCACGTAATAACTTGGCTACTAATCTGTTGTATAAATGTTGTTGATTCAAAGCAGACTAGTATTAAAAATTATATACAAGTTATCTGGATTTAATTAACAACAGCTGTAGTTTTGCACCAAGAAAACTATTAAGATACAGTGACAGAGCACAGCCCTGCTACAGTGTAAGGTGGGTCCTTTATTAATTAGCATTATCAAGAAACTGAACTAAAAAGGTCGAATCCTCTACCAATTATTTTTGACCTGAGGTCATTAGGCAAGTCTGACTTATAGCATGTCCTACTTTCTAAATTACGGAATTATATCGGTAGAAAGAATTTAACTAGAAGTAAAACTTTTGTCAGTGTTGCAGAGAAGGCTTTTCTGAAACGTTTTATTCCAACATGGCAATCAACAATAATAAACGTGACGCATCAGACAAAAACTATATTTATGAACCCTTAATCGGTTGTTTCTGAACAAAAATGTATCGATTTCTGATCAAAAATAGAAATAAACACGAATTATGAGATTAACAAACACAATTATAAGATAAAAAATCACTGTGCGTTAATGATTGAATAATGATTTTGAAGTTTTCGGACGATTTGTGCTACGCCATGTCATTATTTCTATATACTATTTACTGTATATTTTAATTGTATATTGTCATTACAAATTGCAACATTATACCAGTTATAATATTCTGTAGTGATACATAATATTGGTATCAAGTCTTTTCATTTGCGGATAAAAGAAAGTCAGCATACGAAAATTTTGTTTTACACACGTTGGTTGATCTGATAAAAAACATATGTGTAGATGAGATATATTGTTCTATAGTTACCTGTAACACGACCACGTAAAACGCCGTGTTATGTAAAATAAAGTATTCAAGATATAGTTTTTGAAACCTTGTATGCAACCCCGCAACAGCCAAGTGTGCCAATTGTCTTCCTAACACGAGCTATTTTTGAAATTTGAACGATTTTCAGATGGTGGGAGATTTTTGGAAATAATAATAATAACCGAATATTTTACATATTTTACATTTTTTCAAATGTATCTTCATTTTACAATTACAACATATAATATTTTTGAAACAAAATTCAAGATAAAAGGAATGGCTGCTAATGTATCAAAGGATGAAAAAATAATTATAATTATGATTTTAAAAAAAAGCAGGGTGGTGATAAGAATCCTCCGATAGTATTATAAGTATTTCACTTTGTTGGTTTTGTCTTTACAAACAGAAAATTATATTGTTACATGTCCTTTGCTGAAGTGACTATTGGAATAAAATTAAAACCTTAACACTTACAAATTCCCTACTTCTATTTTAATCTTTGTTAGAGATAAGTAAAAGTGAAGTGACTTTCATAGGTTTATCTTAAAACATGCAACATATATAAATATCTACAACAGTTGGAGCACTTTTTATGAAACTTTATCGAAGTTTTTTCAATTCTGTAGAGACAGGCCGTCGGCCAAAATATGTTTGCGTGTATCAGACGGGCATCTAGTCAGATATTTTCCAAATGAGTATTTTTGCAGTGATAGACTTTTGATAACTTTTTCTTCTAGATTTAAAAGTTTTTCATTAAACGGCCCCTGATATGGGAATTTGGTTAAATGTTTCCGGAAAATCAGTAGTAAGTTTTGGCATTACTTAAGCCAAATGTTTTGAACTCTCCATCTTTAAAATTTAATGATTATCGTTATTAAAATATTTCAGACAGTATTACAAACCGAATATATTCTGAGATCATCAATATGTTTGGGTAGTAACTCAATTCAATTATCACTTTTAAGACTCAAAAACGGGACCGAACTTGTCCTTTTGCATGCTGAATTACAGTATTCACAACTTCACATTCCCGTGTATATAGTTACGGTTCAAAATCCTGAGGTTTATGATGATTGGTTTTTTATATGTGTTTGTCTGTCCCTTGTACGTTTTACTGTTTTATATATCGACATTTTATTTGTTATGTTCTTGGTTACATTGGCTGTTGACATTTCATGTAGGTACAAATTTATAACTTCTGTTACAAATGAACATTACAGACCCTTGGTACTTAATACTAATTGCACGCCTTCAATTCTAAATCAAATCAAGATCCTGATCACCTTATGACAAATCATGTAGATTTGCATAACATCCACTTTGTAAAATAAACTATTTCAATAATTTGTTTATGCTAGACGTAGAACTGTCTAATAAGAGTCAAAACTATTTATTATATTGAGACATATTTAAAGAATAGATCTTGCATTGATACATTTCATGAATGTACATGCCAATCGTAAACCCTCTAATTATTGCTTGAAAATGTCAATTTGATTTAAATTGCTAAACCAAACTTCTTAATAAATGTGTACTAAATATATTCTTGTAATTACAGCTCTTATTTTTTTTTGTAAATACAGATCTTTCTTTAAATAAGGCTTATTGTTGTAAACACGTTTTTTCTAAGAAAAAGTTATATTTCTGTAAATGCATCCCTTTTTGAAAAATGTATATATTTCAGTAAATGCAGAATATATAAAGAAGGTATACTTTTGTAAATGCAGGTCCTCTTTAAATAAGGCATATTTCTGTAAATATAGCTTTTTCGTTGAATACCGTATATGTATCTTAAAACAGCCTTTTCCTCAAAGTTTGGATAAAGTAGGATAAAGTGTAAATACTTTTTTTACGTATAAAACAGTTGGCGATGTAATACAAGCATTACATATTTCATCATTTATTTATGTTAATTTTTTTAAAATGAAAAATAGATAGACAGACCTTATATCTAAAGGCTACCATAACTTTCTAATGAAGCATTTATGTTCATAATCATGGCCCACCGACTTTAGGTAAAACTTTAGAGTGGGAACAATATTGATTCCCTTCAGAGTACGTAATCAGTCAGTGTGCAAGAACAAGTTTACAGGAGAAGGTTTTCTTCGTCGCATTTGTACCTATCGAATTCTTTGCTGTTCAGTTCATTTCTATTAGCCATTTAATTATTTTTTACAGATGTTGCATTCACCTACTGGTCTACTTACGAATCATCATGCAATTTTTTTTTAGAAGGTTAGAAATCTTTCAGTTCAAGAATGATGGTTAATGTTTATCAATCAGAATAATGATTAAAACTGTCAATATTCTGTAATTAGTTTAAAGTTTATCTGTGATGACTATCGTCTGCATCAATACTCCACCTGGCTTTCGTCTGCAATGGTGCATTTGCATTACTGTTACTGTAATTCAGTATATCTGTTTTACAATTTGCATCTTGTAACTTGTCAATGTAAGCAATTTTGATATATACAACATTGCTGTAACCTGCAGACGATCCTGAAATGGAAAAGTAGACAATTTCGTATATGTGTTAATGCGTTCCATCTATTGATGTACATGTAGTTTATCCACATACCAAAAACACTATAACTAGTTTGCTAAACTAAACCGCATATTCAAACTCTTGTGACACGTCAAGAAAAAACCATAACTATAAGACACATAATCAATTTTTACTTTTTTTCTAATCAACAACTATATCAGTTAATGATTAAGATGACATACGAATTGTCAACAAATCATAATATTATGCGCAGAATTGAGCTGTAACATAATTAGTACGAAAGATTAAAATATCCTTATGATTGCATTCACGATTTATACTACGTCACGTGATTTTCTGAAAAAATAATTAACATATTTATTGATTACTGAAACATTAAAATTATCTATTTTTATTTGATTGTAAAATTTAGACGTGGATTTACAATAGGTTTTCCCAGTAATATTAAAATACGAGAGAATTGTCAGATACTATAATTGCAAATGATGTTTTCACTTATGAAGTAAAACGTATGCCTTTTTTCTGACGCCATTCTCTCAAAACGCCACACAAACAAATAAGTATTATTTTTGCTTGACTGCGTCTCATATTAGAGCAGTGCGATTCTCAAGATAGAAAAAAAGCAATTTTACTTGAAATAACAGGTGGTTAAAAAGGAGACAACAGTGGAAAATTTCCATCTCAAGATGCAGAGAAAAAAAGCAATTTTACATGAAATAACAGGTGGTTAAAACGGAGACAGCAGTGGAAATGATACATTTATTGTATCATTACTTTTTGTGCTTTTGTTTAAAATATTATACCTGTGTAGAACCAGATGATAAAACTTAATGCTAGTTTGATATATTTATTGTAAAATTAATAAAGTGTACACCTATTTTGTAACGTTTGTATTCGGAAAATACACAGGATAGAAAGAATCCTAAAAAGAGTTAAAGCAATACCACGTGAGAGGCATATAATAGATTTATTTACAATGTTGATCAACAAATAAAAGTATATTAATAACTAATTTGCATAACATGTGCCTTGTTTATAGAATCTTAATAAAGTGAAAAATTTTGAAGGAAATAATGTTTATGAAATTACATAAACAGCAGCATGCAATAAAGTTTCGTGCAAAAAGGCCAACTTTTAAAACTGTCCGTGCATAAAAATGCCAAATGCTCGAGGGGAATGATTAATTTCACCTAAAATGTGAAAATTAGAAGAGTTACTTGAATGCTAATTATTCACTTTTTGCAAAATTAGACTATCGGTTAATCCAATGACACTGAAAGTCGCCACACAATTTTTTTAGAGTAATGTCATGAGTTGAAGGAATTAAAATTCTTACTTTTTGAACTGACGCGTATACAAAACATGTTATAAGAACTAAAAATATTTCATTTTATCTAGGATGTAAGAAAGTAAGAAAATAAAGTTGTTTATATACTATCAAATCAGCGGAACAGTTGCCATGGTAAGTTCCTGCCCCAGAAACACTGGTGATATAAATGAAGACATGATCCTTGATTTTAACATTCCAAGACATAACATTGTCTCGTTATTATCAGTTTTATAATCCGTGGTCAAACTGTATGTAAGATTTTTTTTCGTAATAGCTTTAGATTTATTATATAAGACAGTGTTTGATTTGTGTAACAGTCAAGTTACTGCTTTTGTAAGAGAGCTACAAGAACAAGAGGCGAAGAGAAGAAAAATTGTTTAAAGAGCACATATTTTTATATGTGGTTACAATACTAATTACAGATAAAAAGTAATTAGTATTAGTATTTTGAATCTGTGAACGCAATAAACGCATTCAGGTTTTGTAGAATGAAAGACACGATTTTGTTGTAATGTCACGGAGTTTTAGAGTCACAGATCTAAATACATTATTATCGTTTGTATTCATGTCCTCATCAACATGTTCTGTTAAATTACGTAAATTATACGCAAGACATTTTCAGTACTAATATTAAACTTCGATTTTTACAGAAGTCTGCAACACAAGAACTAGTAACTAAGATATACCATTGCATAAAATCTCTTCTTTGTTTTTATTATTTAGTAAAAATTTGTCAAACAAAACATTGCTTTGAATCACACCTAAAAGGAGTTTAATGGGTAAATGATTTGAGATGTTTTTATTTTTACATTGTTCTTGTTGACTTTAGATTTTTTTGGATAAGATAAAAACGTGTTTAACCTATATGAACTTTTATTTATATCTTTTTAGACAGTTACTTATTGTTTCATGTCATAAGTTGCATTTGTTTTTTTGTAATATCACACAAGTACCTTTATGTTGATTCAGCAGTCGCCTGAAACTTCAATAAATACTGGTGATTTATCACGCCTTGTCAATACATAATCCTTCCTGCCGAGGTATTTTGTTTCTGTAATTGTTTACATCTTTTGAATTGTATGATAAGCTCTGCCATCATATGAGGATTATATAATTAGACCACTGTGTTGTACCAACGTGATATTATCTTACCTAATCGTATGTCTAGTTAGGAATTTTTGTATTGGTGTCAGACAGTGGTATTTTATAAGATCTTGAATGTCTATTTGTCCTTAGAGCTAGCTAGAACTCTTTTTTTTGTATTTCTGCTTTTGTTTTTTCCCTTAAAAACAATACTAATAAATAATAAAAAATATAGCTCTTTAATTTTTGTGGATAGTATATACATGTAGTTGTTGGTTGATTGTTGAATTTAAAAGTAAGTTTCAGTTTTTTGTTAAATCTACTTTTCAATTGACCTCTGATTGTAAAGTAAGATAATTAGGGTGACCCGGAAGAACTAACACATGACCACTAGAAATTGTCTTTAAGGCTTATCATAGTCAGAAGATTAACAACCAGTGGTCCAAATACAGGTTTTTCTTTTGTTTCTATCAAACCTAATGTTTTTTTTAATTTGTTTCTTTGTTTTGGCGTACATTGGCTATTGTAAACATCTGCTCTTAGTGATGGTTCGTGTGTTTAACTGTGTGGCCGTTTTCCAGGTTTTTATTTTGCTTTTGGGATTGTGACTTAGACATGGATTGGTGTGTTTGGTACAAACTTTCTGTAATTTTAAATTGGAAGCTTCGTCAGAATGTTTGTGTTTAGTGATATAAATCTATATATAACAAATGTTTTCTTGCCAGTCCAAGATTTCAAATATACCAAATAGCTTCGAAATGAGAAGAAACAATAATGATTATTTAAGCATTATTATAGCAGGTGACGGATTTTATAATATTTCTTCTTTTTTGTTTTATATCTCAATCATTTCCAGACTATTCTTGTAAATAATGTTTATATACAATTAATGTACATGTGTAGTTAATATATGACGTCTTACCTGACACGATGTTATGTTTAGATCTAGAGAAGCATTGAAACTGTTCTCTTCTATTGCACCATAAATACGACATTTTTATGTGTTAAAATGCATCTGCACTTAAGAGGGTTACTTGTATGTATATAATGCGTTATTGTTTATATTTTACATTATTTAGTTTTGGCTTATGCATGATTATTGTTTTAAATGATGCACTACCAAAATGTTCAATTTCACCAGATAATAATCAATTGACTCTATACCCTCCTATCAATTTTGTTTCGTTTTAAAAGCAATAAAGTATTACAACTAGGAAAAATAATTAGTGTTTATAATTCTTTTATTTATTTATTTTTTTTAAAGCTAGCTATCTATATATTTGACCCCTCAATGAAACATATTCTGTATAAGTTTTATATTTAAATTCGCTAATATCAGTAATTGATGAGAAAACATTTTTTTTTAAAGTTTACAATTGTAAATTAGCTTTTATTCCTTTTATTTTTTACAATTTCAGCAATTGTTTTTTAAACAAAACATTTTGATGACACAATCTTCAACTATTTGTATATTATATTATATAATAATATTACTTTCAAAATCATGCTGAAAAATTTAATTGATCGATTGTTTTGTATGGAACAATAAAAATGTTGTCTAATAAAACACAAACATAAAAGTCCATGTTCATATCAACCCCCCCCCCCCCTAAAAAAAAAGTAAAAACTTTGGAAACTGGTCATTTCAGTTATACACGTGAACTTCTGTCAATAACTAAGATATTACCTTAAATTAAACATATATTATTCAAGACAAACTTAAATAACGAAATTCAAAAGGTTTCATTAATAGGAAGGGTCATATTTCCATTGTATTTATTGCAATGCTTTTCTGCTTTATCAATTTTCTTCTAGTTTTTTTTAAATTGTATGGATATTATTTGGTCTATAAATGGACATGAAAACAATATGAGCGGGACGGACAGTGTGTGTAAAGGTGTTTGTAAAGGAAAGATTACGCTATTTAGGTTTCTATCGCTTATACTAATATATAATAATATTAGTATTATGTAATCCTGGGAAATAGATTTGTCTAGAAATCTATAAATAGAAACTTTTTTAAAAATAGAAAATAGACATCGCAAAAAAAAGGAGTTGATGGGGCAACTGTGCATCTGTGTGAGTTCAGATGGTCAGGAAGCGTAAGCGACTCCTGTCTAGCTAGTTAATTTGAGAACGAACAAATCAAATTTGAGAACGAAAGGATCATAACTTTTGGACGTCAGTTATATCCAAGATAACTTTGGATACAGCTACTTTATACTATCAACAACATTCTGATGACGGTCATAAAACTTTAAGTGCCTATGTAATACCCATAAGTCAACAATTGATTTGTAAGCAGCTTGTTTCGTTCTAGTAATACAAACTCTACCATGCCGTATTAACTAGTGAAATATACATCATAATCAGGAAAAAGCGCAGGGATATTGTTGCATAGACACGGAACGTTGCTTTTTAAGTACCATTAATTGTAGTCTTTCAATTGTGTCATTATTGAGGTATGCATATGTCAGTCGTATCTTTTATTTCAAGCTCACTAGGGTTCAAATTTTAAAATCAAAAATTGGAAAATATAATAAGTCTCCACAAGATTTGTTTTTTGAAATGAACATTCTTTTATTTCATAACTTTTTTTTTTAATTTTATTTTATTTTTTTTATTTATTTTTTTTTTTTTGGGGGGGGGGGTTTAGAAATGTAATCAATTGGTTTGGTTGTAAAGGCAATGAAATAATTGACCGTCTTTATATTTCTGTATAAAATTTGTATTTTTATGTAACTCTATATGTATAAAATGATCATTATTTGCTTTTAAGCCTTAAATTAAAAATTCGTGTAAAACATATGTCTAATAGACTTTACTATTTAGGAAGTAATTCAATAAAAATCGATTTTCTGAAATTAGAACAAAACGATTTCTAAGTTGGAGGTTTGATGGTATTTTATGGATCAGACAAAATGGTTGTCTTGCATGAAGAATTAATGTCTAACAAGTTTTAAAATAGTTTTTCCAATGGTTCTACAATTTCATCAATGGACGTACTGCTGTAGTATTAATTCGATTCCGTCTTTTAATACTTTTAAAACAATATGAATAAGACGTATGCCATATGGTATGGATTTTTATGAACAGTACACTTTTTTAAGGTAATCGCTATGTTATATATATTCTCAATATTGATAGAAAACCTAGAAAAATTTGGCAAAACTAATTTGTACAGACATAAGAAAGCTGATTTATTATTTAGTAATATTTTTTTCTATCAGGGATTGTCTATGATTAAATTCTTCGAGGATATCATGCATCAGATTCCTTTTTTATTTTTTTTCCGGATTTTATGTAATCATATTTCTCAATAATACAAATTTGTAATATATATATGTTAGCTTACCGACGTAATTGTGAAACGTCTTAAATACACAAATTTACTTTTATCGCTTCAATAAGTAGCGTTTTTTAATTTGTTCTACAAGAACATAAAAAAAGCTGATTGAGAATGCTCTGCGGTGGCCGTTTTGCAATGCATAGATTGTTCTAAAATATGCTAGATCCTCTACTCATAGGAAAAAACGGTATATTGAACAGATACCATTCCTACCATTCCAGTTGTAAAAATACATTAACGTTAATGACGAATACGAAACGTGGCTTCTTGTTCTTTCTTTCTTTTTTTTAGATTTTAGAGTCAAATAGTAAATTTTAGCTTAGATTTGATCACAATGATGAATTTTGGCATGATTTTTTGAAAAAAAGATCTTTAAGGACTTTTTTGTGCTAACTTTCATTTTTGAGATGGTATTTCTTAGATTACTTTTAAATGAAAAAAATACAGAATTAATACGACCCTGAAAACGTACACGCAACAAATTACTTTAAAAACTTCCATTCTATTTGGAAGATCAGCTCAAAAGGATAATCCTATAATTGGTTTCTAAGTTTCTACTAATTTCAAAATTCAAAGAAACGCTTTTTTGACTCAAAACCCGCCCTTGCAATGCAAAAAAGTAAACTGAACATCCATCATTCCAAAACATTCCACAGTCTCCCTAGATTGGCATTTGGTCAGTGATATATATTTTATTCTACGTTTGTATTTGTTTATCAATAGGCATGTCTGTTCCATTTACTGATTTTATATATAGTTGATACGAGACGGCTTTTCTTTTACATCGGCATGTTAGGAAATACGAACAATTTGGCTTTTTATCCGTTCAAAACATTTTGCTCCCAGTTGTATTTTCAAGAATTTTTCAAATAATTTTCTTTGATCGATAGTCTTGTTTTATCAAAATGTTTTCATAGAACTATTAAGACAGATTTATTAATTTGAGGTTAACTTCCAAGTCATGAATGTTTTACTTATATCTTGACATCATCAGCTGAAGGTACAGTGGCAGAATTTTTTACCTTTGCAGTGCCCTCAGAATAATGAACAAGGAGGGTTCTCTATCGTGTCATCTACCGTGACACACGGCATCGGTTTTTATCATCTCTTCCTAAGGACCCCTCTTAATGTCATGTGCTTGTCGAATGAACAGTCACCATCTTTTTGAGTCTTAGTCAGATCCTGTCGTGGTTCAAATCCCAACCTCCTACATACAAAGAGAGAACTGAGCTACCGAGGTGTTTCAACGTCTCTCTGAAGGACCTCGTGGCTTTCATTTCTAAATGTAATTTGCTTTGCGAAAGGACAGACACTATCTTTTTTCATGTCTTGGTCTAACTCTACTTGGGTTCGAACCCCGAACTCCCACATACTAATAGAGAACTCTACAAACTGAGCTACCGTAGTGCTCTGTTAGGAATAAGTTTTGAAGATTTTTTAAAACTTCCTAAATGTAATTTTGATTAATTCGATATGGTTTTGAAAGGCATGGTATTATTTCAAACTTTAGATAATTACTCATGGAGTGTTAATTTGTCTTGTTTACTTAATTACTTCGTTTGTTTATCGGCTAAACTTGTATTTGAACTAATATGCTCGATAAAAACTTCTATATCATATTCTTGATAAAATGTCCTTCAAGGACAAGTAAAATTATGTCTAACATATGTAATGAAATGAAACCAAAAACTGACAGAGACTCCATACGAAAGTAATAAAAGTACTATATTTGATTTAAAGTTCACATTCGCAGCTTTCACGTGACCGGTTTGTACATTTTACATGGTCCTAAACAACTAATTTTACTATTTGAAGTATTTCTTTTTTCTCTAATAGTGCATCATACGGGAATTTTTACCATCTATTTTGTATAGTCGCTAGCTTTAAAATTAGTTAATAGTGGGACTGTCTCATCGACCGACTTAATGAACATTTCTAATTTTTAAAAAATGATGCATTGTTATTTGATTTGCAGTATTAGCATTTGTCAGGTCTGTAAATCCTTCTAATTTTTAAAATTATTTAAACTACTTTTTAGATGAGCACGTTATCGTTGTGCTGAATTCTATGTTGGCTATAGCACTTTTGATCTCGTTTATCTGTCAGTTGCTATTATAATAACAAATTGACCTTAAGTTATAATAATAGTGTCTGTCATTTAAAACTACTAATATTATTGATAATAATATTACTCCTACATTTACAAAATAACTGATTTTGTCTTAAAATAGACAGAATTATTTATAATATTACTCCTACATTTAACCGGAAACATATTTTGTCCAGAAAATAAATATATAACATCCTTTTTGTTTTAGCAGATACTCATTTTGTTTTATGATATGTCAATTTCTAAGGGATTGTTTTTGATTTCATAATAATGAATAATAATATTGTAACAAGTGGTTGAATAACTACAACTATTTCATCTGTTAAAATTATTTTAGATGAAGCGGCTTCAGTAAGGTATAAATTGAAGGTCTTGTTATTTTTGAATTTCTGTGTCTAAACTATCAGAGGAGAATAGGGATGCAGAGAAAGAGCAGTATGTAACGCGTCCATACACAATGGCTTCATATAAGGGATTGCATTGAAACGCGCAAAAATGTAATGATCTTTGAAAGTAGATATTACGCTATTACGCATGCTCAATAATCTAAAGCTTATAATACATACCGGAAGTTACATCATTACAAGAAACTTAAGTTAAAGTTATATGTATGATGCCTTAAACTTCAGTAATAACTTAATTGAATTACCTTAAAAATAATTTTTGTGTCAACACTAACAACAACAACAACAACAATAATAATAAAGATTTTTGTTTAAGGGATTGGATTTTGAAGTTATTTTTGAAAATGATAGTGTTCGAAGACAGATTTAACAAATAAATCCGTTTATAAACCAATATCCCAAACTATAAAAGATAAATCAAATATAATACACAAATAAGTGAAATTGTACAGAACATTTATTTTCTAAATTTTAAAAACACAATTATTTCTTTAAAATTCTTTAAATTTATAATGCTCTTAGGATGAATTGTCTTGTGAAACAATCTATTCGCTAAGCTAATAGATCCTTTTTTTAATTGCACAAATTTCTGTGGAATAACTGTAATATGTTTCAAGTATACCACATAATTATTGCAGAGATATTCACTAGATGTTAATTCAATTTTACCTTCATCAAAGAAGGACTTTGTTAAACTATTGTTGTTTTAATTGAACTTGACTTTTATATTTGTGTAAAGATGTCAATTGATTCTAGATTCTTCAATAATACATATCATTTTGATTTACGTGATTTCTTATAAATGACCATCTATTTATGGTTCAAGTATACTTAAATGTTAACAATTAAGTCAAATCAGACAGGTAAAATTGGCCTTGGTATTGATTTTTTTAATTAAAAATCTAAACTTTATTTTATCATCTTAAAATAAAACAAAAATATATTGAAAGCATAATGTAATTGACATCAACTTAAGCAACCAAAACCACAGCGCAATAGGAAAGCAAGTGTCAGAAAGGGTTAAAAAATTGAAACACTTATTAAAATCCCAATTTTGAAAAAGCACTACAGTAAATATCTAGCGGTATGGTTGCAGTGTCAATTCTTCTTAGGTTAAATTTCATTTGTTCATTTTTTTTTGTTTGTTAATTAGTTCTTTGGCTCTTCTAAAACATTTATTGTGAAATTTACGTAAAGTGTTTAATCAGTAAGCACCATAGATAGACAACATACTGTACTTTTAAAATGCCATACATTAAAAATTAAAAATCATTTTGCCTTTTGGAATTGATTTTTATATTGGTGTTAAATCATGTCATGTGGAATTCATTTAAAAGAAAATGAGTTTATATCTAGCAGCTCAGTCTGCTGTTTATTATAACATCTTTATAGTATTTAATACACTAAGTTTATTCTTTTGCCATAAATAATGGAATAAGTGTTCCACTTGAAACCAAAAACATTTTTGTGAAACTCTTTTTTCATACGCATAGGTTTTCCAAGGCTTTTGAGATGTTATCAGTTTCGAACAAATATTACTGAGTATTAATCATGTGGGACACTGGTAAAGCCCCACACCAGATGTGTGGATTTGTTGAATTTAATCCATGCTGATTACACATGTCACATTACCATTTTGCAATGGATTGAATGATCAAATTTAAAAATGGCATATAACAAAAAGTACAATAAAATATGCAATAGGTAGCTGATAAGAAATAACTTTAGCTGATAATGATAATGAAACTCACAGAATGTTTGGATGTACAATTATGTTGTGAAATTAAATTAAATACTATGCTCAAAATAAGAATATGTCAAATGTCAAATTATGTCAAATTAGAATATAAGACGTTACTATTCTGTTCAGAAGATACAAATGTAGGATGCAAAAAAGTTCTTTAAGATTACAAAATTTTCATATAACTCTTTATTTGTACTTGATTTTCTTCCTAAAATTTTATGGACTATTTTTACAATTTTTAGAAAAACAATGAAAAAATTATATCTCGAATTGTCTGAATCGGACATATTTTCCTTTGGAAACAAGATGGTTCAGCGTGTATATTCTCTAGATACAACTATTTGACCAGACACCATCATATATAATAATAATCTTATGTCAAACAGATGGTCAGTGTGTAATGTTTATGATAAATTTATGCGCATAGTGTCTGGTATTTATCTACAAACAATAACTTTGTACATCGTTAGCGGAAGTTTATTTATTCGACAGCTCATCTTTGACATAAGATAGTAATTTATATGATTTATATAGTAATTACTTACTATCTTGTAGATTGATTTTTGATTTTTCTTTTTTATTCAATAATTTAGGTTTTTTCTCTTCGTTATGTCAAGTTTTTTACTATCTGGATGTTTATATTTCAATAAATTTCATTCTAGCATGTGATTTTTAAAGCCTCTGTATATCAGTCTAGAGATTTAATTGATAGCCGATTTTTGATTGTTAATCTTTTCTAATATTAAATGAATCAAAGGCATCTGTAGTTGGAAAAACATGAATTGCGTCCACGGTTCGATTCCCGGCTTCGTAACGTAGGATCTTACTGATAACGTTACCTGAAATTTAAAGAACTTATCTAATATGAATTAAATAACTCATTTCTAAACCATAATAAAACGAGATAAAAGTTTGTTTCTTGGTATATAAAACAGGTTTGTTTATATTTTGAATTGTCAAAAATAAAAGCAAACAAGCATAAATAAATAAATAAAAATGAATAAATAGATAAAATAGCACTATCTGGGCTTTTGTGCCAATCACTGGACATATTTGTCCTTATAGACGGTTCAATCCGAAGTCGATAATTCTTTTTTCTAATTGTTTCTTAATTAGTGTTCAAGTGCGTCTTTTTTTACTATTTCAAACCGTTTTAGGTTCAAATGCGATGATATATTTTTTTCTAATTAGCAATAAATAAAGCAGAAATACAATTAAGAGTCAATGTCCAGTAGTAACCATTTAAAATCTAGTCTAGGGCAAAAATATCATAATCTGTGGAATAGAATTGTAATATAATAATATAATAAATACACGGAAGCTTTTCTTTGTTACGTTAAAAACCATTTATGAACATATGCATAATAAAGTAAATTAAAATGTCAGTGACAAGTCCCTAATGTTTCCCTGTGATTATCGGTAAGTTAGGTTTAATGAATGTAAGCATATAGATGTATATTATATGTAAATACGATATTAATCAGGTAACATAAACAAAAGCTACATGTTAGTGTGGAGAGAGCGAGCGTCACTTATTGCAATTACTTCTCTAGTAAATATATTATCAACCTTGTCCAGTGACGCCCACAGTTGCTAGTAAATCGTAAGTATGATACTTCTATATATTTTCTGTTGATTTTTCCTCTATTTTTCTTACATAAGATTTATTTTAAAAACATCCGTCTTCAACATGTTATGTCATTTTAATAGTATAAATGAAGTTTTATGTCCAGTTTACATTCATAGTCGAATGAAATATAATACTATAGATAAATGACGTCATCAATAGGTTGATATCAAGCCATCTTCTGAACTGGAATCAATTGAAATTTTGAAGTTCTTGCATATAAATTAACGTTTTGTGTAAAGAGACATGATCGTAATATTCATTCTTATTCAAGCAACGGTTTTATATTAGAAACTGAATATAATTGGACACTCTAAAAATAGATATCTGTTCTATGCCTTTTTATAAATTTTAATAAAAAATACTGCTTAGTAATTTTACAAAAATTCATTTGTAACGGTAATGCATATTTTTGACAGAAAAAGTTAGATGAGTATGTTATCAAATACCAAGGAGAGGTTTCTTTCGCTTTATCGTAAAAAAACTTTGAAGATTTATAGGTAATACATTTGCAATCCCATATTTGATCTTATCATTAACATAGTCGAATAAGAGCTAAGTCTGAAGTATATGTTATACAACTACAGGTAATGAATTGGATAATTAATCGCTTAAAAGGGTCAAGCATTTGCTTGATAAATAAATATACACATGGAAAAAAAGCCTGGAGGTGTATTACAATACCTCTGGTTAATCTTAATCAGACAATCTGACACGTTAACATGTGGTTGTCCCGTTTGTTTATATTGCTTATCTCAAGAAAACATGTTCTCGTTGTTTCCGATATAAACTTCTAGCTGGGTCATTTGTAGAACACATGTATGGAAGCCGAGAATGAAAATATACTAAACGCATTGCAAAATAAGACATCCGTAAAATAAAGACTTGAATTGTTCGTTTTGATATAAATACTATCAATCATATGTATTATTTACGTACGTGAGGTTACGTGCTTTGGAAGAGTACTTTTATATTTTGCAAGGAATTGCCTGTGAAAATGAAATCTAAAATAGTTTACCTTTGGTAAAGGTGTAAATATTTTATTAGCTTCAGAAACTGCTGCTACGTGTCATTTTCAATTTAATTACTGCATTAAGACAAGTTCTGACGGATGTAAAAAATTATTGCTAAATACGAAATAATGCATCCATCTTAGATGTGATATGGTCGTACGACATGAAAAATGACCGTTGGTTTATGGTATTTGACAAGTGCATTAATAATAACATGTTGAACTTCATATATATATATATATATATATATATATATATATATATATATATATATATATATATATATATATATATATATATATATAATTCATAAAAACAGATCAACAAAATCATTAATTGTTTAATTATGACATGTGTTTAGTATCGAAGAATGGGGAAAAGTTTTGTATTTATTCCAAGCGAATTTTTTTTTCAATAAAGATCGTATGGAAAAACATGATATAAACTGTGCATAGAATAAGTATCAGTATTTATTTGTTTAAAATTCCAGATGTTTTTTAAGAGTAAGTGAATAATTTACTGTTCAAAGCCGCATCAGCATTATTGCGCATATTAGCGGCTACTTGAAAATAAATACATAACTTTATTATTAAAAATAATGTAATTGACATGGGCCGATGAAATCTAAAATCAACAACAACCACAACAATAAAATAATAATAATAGTATTGGAGGACTCTAACCATTCATTTATTCAGCAACCAGTGTTTCATAATACACAAATTTAAATGAAGCCATTTTTGCCAAAGAATGAACCAACGACGGTTAAGTCCCATATAGGTTAATATTAATATTTTATATAAGTTTAGAAGTTATTAAACAAAGACCGATCCTAAGGTTGAAAATTTGTTATTTTTTTGACCTGGCGTTCGGGTGAAAACTATAACAATTCGCAAACTTCGATAAGACTTGCCTCATGCCATTTCCGGAATGGTCAAATTTAAACCTCTACAGGTCACGAGATATATTCTAATATATATTTTTAACTTTCCAACATTATTGCTATATACCTTATGCTGATTGTTGTTTGTTGCTATACATCAACAACAAAGGATATCACTGTATAAAAAGACCAGTATTGACCAAGCAGATTTGAGGTACTTTTTACAGAATCACTTATTCTTTGGATTATTATATGCACAACATAAACTATTACAGACCTATGTCCCTCCAAGTTTACAAACATAGTGCTCTTCTCTCTCTCTCTCTCTCTCTCTCTCTCTCTCTCTCTCTCTCTCTCTCTCTCTCTCTCTCTCTATATATATATATATATATTGTTATCCTCAAACTTTTCAAGACTTAGGGAATTGGAGTTGCAAATTTATGAAAACCTTTAATGTGTCTATTGAAGATAGAGCACATAAATAAGCAGCCGGTTCGATAGTTTTATTTCAAAAACTTTTAAATAAAATTCATAATTAAATGGTCATAATGACTGGCTTACAAGTCCATTTGTCTCGCCTCTCCTAGAGTGTTTCAAATCCCTATGTGGCAGACCCTTGTGCAAGTAATGTTTGAAGTCGGTGTGTCCAAGGTGGGTCATTTTCTCCAGGTGTTCAAGAACAGACTGTCTAGATATGGGAAAGGAGACAATGAGTACACACTCTGTTCACCTTGTAGCCAGTTTTGTTTTGAATTATAGCTACAGACACGATGAACAATACACACGATTGTTCTTAGAATGCAATTGACCGAGAAAGAACTGGGTCAAATTGTTTTAGAATAATGCGATGTACCTTTTAAAAGCATCTTTTCCTGTTGGTAATGTAACTTTTGGTGTTGCTTCAGTACTTAGTATATATAGAATAAATGTCCTCAATGTCCTCAATAAAACTTTTAAAAGTACATGTACTTGCATTAAAATATTTTAAGACGTTTTCTTTCTCGCCCTTTATTTTATATGTTTTGACCTAAAATAAACTAAAAGTAATAAACAAGCAAAGTGACTCATATTTAAGTTCTAATTTATCTTGTATCTCTTATAAAAATGAATATGATAAATATCTAAGTGTAGTATTTTATTTTAGAAATCTCAAAGTGACACATAGCATGGCGATCACGTTTTATAATCAGAGAACATGCACCTTTTGTAAGTATTACTTGAAAGCTAGTTTCAATTTTCGAGAAGCGTGTTCTTGTTAAAAAAGTGCCCTGTTCTTATTTTTGCATATACAGGATATTTTAATCCCTTGTTTGTGCATGCCATTCTTTGAAATGGAACCTGCTGTTACCGCTCCCTAAACTGTAATACATTGGAAGACAAAATAAAATAATTTTGTTAATGTAATGTGCATTACCTTTGAATTTTTATAAAATAAATAAATTAAAAATAAAAAAGTACGTGAAAAAGAAAATAATAGGTCAATCAGCAAAATAAATTTGAATGACGTTGGTCAAAAAATGTTTCAAAAGATTTACTGTTTTAAAAGTAATGCCAATGCAAAAGTATCATAAGATATTTTTAAGTTAACCTTAAATTATCAACGTAATTCTTATTACTTACCAAAAAAAAAAATAAATAAAAAAAATAAAAAGGAAAAAAAACCTTTTTTTTTATTAATTGAGTCAAATAATAATTCGTTATATCTTACACAATTAACACTCTACCGTGTCCTAAAGGAAATGCTTCTAATAATCATATAATAAAACACAAACACAAAGACAGGCAGTAATCGGGATATCTCTCTGTGACCAGTGTCTACCACATGTTTTAGCAAAAAGAGCTCTAAAGTTTTTTTCTGGGCCTAAAGTGGTTTTTAGGCCAGATGCTTCTTTACGCGACCTTACGTTTAATACTCACAAATTCCAATTAAAAAAATATATATATTTTGGCATCATTTCGTACGTAAAAAACTGTAAAAATGTAAAATCAAATAACTGAAGGGCATACCGAACAGCAAGGCTTAAACTTGAACCTACGAACATTGAATCATATGTTGAAAATATTTCGAATTTAAGTCGCCTTATGACAGACAAAATAAACAGGTCATCGTGATGTAATCCATATACATAGCAAAACATTGTAGTAAATATTATAAAGATTTATTCCATTTCAAAAATACAGCACCAACATGTTTGTGGGAATACAAAATTTTACATTAAAAATGAAGAATGACAATGTCATCAATTTTAATTTTTTAAATGCCCGATATAAATCAATTCAAAGTAAGATAGTACCGTGAGAAAGTTCATGTGCGTCACTTTATTTCTTATTTAGTACCGACTAACATATCCTTTTTCCTGTTTCATAACGGACTTATATGTCTTAGATAAAATATTTGACAAGAGAGGTTTCGCTAGCTTCCTAAAATCGTAAACTAAACCACGGACAAGAGAGGTTTCGCTAGCTTCCTATAATCGTTAACTAAACCACGGACAAGAGAGGTTGCGCTAGCTTCCTAAAATCGTAAACTAAACCACGGACAAGAAAGGTTTCGCTAGCTTCCTATAATCGTAAACTAAACCACGGACAAGAGAGGTTTCGCTAGCTTCCTAAAATCGTAAACTAAACCACGGACAAGAGAGGTTTCGCTAGCTTCCTATAATCGTAAACTAAACCACGGACAAGAGAGGTTTCGCTAGCTTCCTATAATCGTAAACTAAACCACGGACAAGAGAGGTTTCGCTAGCTTCCTATAATCGTAAACTAAACCACGGACAAGAGAGGTTTCGCTAGCTTCCTATAATCGTAAACTAAACCACGGACAAGAGAGGTTTTGCAAGCTTCCTATAATCGTAAACTAAACCACGGACAAGAGAGGTTTTGCTAGCTTCCTATAATGGTAAGTACGTTGTATAGTGATGAATGAATAATCGGCTCATTGAATGTAGTGCATCTCACAACTTGCCTCGAATCCATCTCGAGCAGATTCTAATACGTGATATGTTTGTCAGTTTGCTTCGCGAAGTTCTGTTGTTTTCCTCCATTATGTCAGAAACGATCGCCTCGATAGGAGTAAAATTATCTTAAACGTCGAAAAATCCATTGTACCACAAGTATCACAGCCTATAATTAGCGACTCTAAATGTTTTTAAAAACTATCCCTAATTGTGTTTTTATATAATTAGACAACCTTCGTATTGAAAATGTTACATCTGAAATGATTGATAAAATCGAAATTAAGTAGTGATCCAAGTGAGATTAGTAAAAATTTCCACAGTTTAAACGTTTACTCTGAAACATTTACAAACGGCGGTATTTGTTATCACTGCAAGTTAACTGTTTTCTGTCAGAGAAACGATATTATCTTCCGCTTTGGAAATTTGTTAACAAGATTTAAACAGTTTCAGTTGTGAAATTTAATGCCTTAAATGTCATAAAAATATTTATTTCCGTAATGAGATAAATACAATCAGTTGAAACTCTATTTAAGGTGTACGTATTCATAGACTGCCTGTTTAAAAATAATTGAGATGGTTGAAAACCCTCAGTAGTAATGTAGCCAAACTAATTATACTATTTTGCCATCAAATCCGGTACCTCAAGTTTAATAATCAGTATTTATCTTTTCGTGTCCTATGTTCGTTCCTTTTTAAAAGGTAAAATATTTCTTGACTTTTAGTTACAATGGTTATTATCAAGTATACGTATTTCAGGTAAAAAATTGTTATTATTAAATTCCAATTTTTCTTTGAAACTTAATATTTCCAAAAAAAATAAGATCGTGTTAAATCAATACGTCTACGAAATAAAGGTCACCGTGTAAAACTAAAATCACCAGAGGTTGTACAAGGTGTAACAAAAATTAACATAATAAAGTTATAACTGAATGTATCAACAGAGAAAAACGTGATTGTTTAAAAGAAATCTTCAGGTACTAACTATAAGGGACTGGTGGAGTGGTTAGCGCTCCCGCCTATCGCCTGGGTTCGATTCCCAGCATCGTATGTGATAAGGTATGAGGTCACCTGCTTGAGCACGTGGGTTTTTCTCCGGGTTCTCCGGTTTTCCTCCCACAATAAGACCTCAATTCGGGCCAACGAGCTAGATTAATATAAGTTGCACAACTTGTTTCTAATTCGTTGTAAAAGAAATAAAGTTTAAATTTTTTAAATAAAAAAAAAAAAAAAAAAAAAAAAAAAAGGGACTGGTTATCAAGAGCTCGGGTAGCTTTATCAAACTGTTAATAAAACGTCTATCAGTAAAACATAAGTGTTCGTTTTATGGTAGATAATGATTTCTAAAGACGTGTTTCTTCTTTTTGAGCATAGAATTTGTAAAATGAAGTTTCAATAGTATTGACTAAAATACAATTGATTAATCTAACAAAGTTTAAACACAGACAAGGTATAAGAATGTAAGTTAAGAAGAACTGTCTCTTGAAAGCCTAATACCTCTTTCTATCATCTCCTCTTTTCTTCGTGACCTCGTTCTTTGACCTTTACAGTTACTGTGTTAGGTAAAACATAATTTTGTGCTGGTTTACATTTGTAACAAGTGTGATCAGAATCCATCCATAGATATGCAAGTTATTGAGAATACGCGATTTTACGTTTACAGCTTTTCCTATATATACCCTTCGTTCTTAATATGCGGAGTTTGAAAAAAAACTTGAATTCTTTGATATTCCGATCAGTTGTTACAAACCCAGTGTTACAGTGTGTTATGTCTTATTTTTCAGAGATTCAAACATATGTGTTGGGTTAGAAAAAAAACTTAGTCTTATATTTGAACTGTTATAAAGAATTACTTATTTAATTTTTTAAAAATACAAACATTCTTGCTGTGGAAGCTAATAAAATTGCTTATCAATTACACGGGCCCTTTACTATATCAAGATTAAAACAATATCCTGATTATATGCACTCATAGTCTCCACGTTTTAATCTTCATTCTGTTTACTTTGGCACAAAAAACCAAAAGTTTATTGTTACAAATAGTTCCAGTAAAAATATAGCTTTTTATATATCATATGTTGACCTGCATGTTTTTTAAGATATGGTTTAATGTAAATCTAAAAATATTTTTTGATGATGAACCCCTTGTGTGTTTTTTTTTTTTTTTTTTTTTTTTTTTTTTGAATGTTTATATCATTTTGATATTTTATCAAAGAAACCTAAGCGTATTTTTTTTCTGGTAGATAATGTCCTAGTTTTAAGTAGGTCAGATTTTAATGCTGTTTATGGTTTTTGGGGCAAATATTTTGATGTTAAAGAAAAAAAGAAAAAAGTTCAAAATTTGAAATGTTTTTTTTTCTCCAAATTTATATATATATTGATTTTGAGAACTTTCTTAATTTTTGTTTTAGATTTAATATTTAAAAATTTTATTTGAAAGACATATCGAAAACTGTACATTTTTATGCTACTGTATTTCAGTAGTAAAAATATTAGTTGTGGCATATCGTCAGACCTCTAGTGAGTGCTTAATTTAAAATTTAAGTTTTACATCTCAATTCTTAAATTGAACTCAGATTTAGAGATTTAAAATACGTTTTAAATAATAATAATAATAATTTACCATTTGAGTTCTTAAACAACAGCTGCAGTTATTTGATCTATACATGGGGCATTTTTTTTAATTTACAATGAACTAGTTTTAATTAAACAACATCCCGTTATATATATCTACAACGCAGTTCTGTTCCCACATGTATTTCATTTATCGATTAATCTGTAAAACGTATCGATGTATATGTACATATTTATAACTTAATTTGCATATTTCACTTCCTGTGAATTTTCATGTCATTATGACAAAGTAAGTATTATTACTTTTTCCTTACATAAATTTAAAACTTCATGAACTATTAAATTCAAGCAAGTTTTTAACTTACTTCCTTACATACATCCTTTTTTAAACATTATCGAGGTAATGGAAAACGATAAATTCTAATTTTTAATTCTAGTATTTACCCCAAATGACAGTTAAAAAAATAACATTTCGAGTAATTTAAGACAACGAGATTACAATTTTATTGCGAAAATCAAAATAAATTATTCCCACTATGCAAACTTTAAAAATTCATATCAGTGATTTTATGTTGTAAGAGGCATGTTTATAATAAAAAACATATTTTTGACAATATGTAATAGAGATACTTATTGTATTATACAAGGCATTTAAGGAGCACCTTGAATAAGTTTGACTAAATCACTTGTTGTACGGTTGTCGGGATCAATCTAGCTTGACACCGAATACCTATAGATTGGACTCATAGCCGATTCCCTCCAAATATGACGATCGATCCTTTCCATTTTGTAGTACAGTCGTTGTAACAATTTATATAATATCCGACACATCACACATATGCTTATATATATGTGACACAAATGTATAAATCTAATAGAAAAATTCTGCCTTCGTTTATTTGTTTCCTTTTACTTTCGCATTTTTTCGCAAGACTAACAAGACACGGAAAAAAATAATCGCGGATATTCAATTTTGAAATAATTTACTATGATATGAATCTAGGTATGTCAGCATTTTATAGTTGCAATGACTTTATGTGATGTTAATGTAGTGTTTTTTTGTACAAACATTGCTTTCTGGATATATATGTTGGTATGATAAATAAAGTTTTAACAAGTTTGACAAACTACCATTGAATAATAACTTGCAAAACTTCTGAAATATGTTTAGTTAAATATGTTCTCGTGTTCTTGGTTGATGGAGTGGCAATAAGGTGACTGGATAGGAAAGTGACCAATTGTTTTCCAAGTGGTGTCTTTTACTGGATACTGGGGACTTGTTTTGGTAACTGCTGACTTGTATACTCTCACCCTGTGTTCGTTACCGGCGTCATGTATTGGATATGAGCATTCTGTATTGGATACTAGCTTCCTGTGTTGGTTACTGGCGTTCTGTTTTGAATAATGGCGTCCTGTTGGAAACTGGCGTCTTGTTTTGGTTAATGGTGTCTTGTATTGGATTTTGGCGTCCTGTGTTAGTTACTGGTCTGTTTGAATACTGGCGTCGTATTTTGGTAACTGGTGTCTTGTATTGGATACTGGCGTCTTATTTTGGTTACTGGCGTCACATCAGTGTCCGATCTGGCTCAATCGACTGAGAATTATAAACGTTTGCATGTATAAATATAATAGCTCAAGTCGAGCGTATTTCATCTCCAAGTAAAACCTTACTTATGAATGATTCTATATATGGCATATAAACATTTTTAAATAATTCGTTGTTGACTAAATTTAACATTTATTTTTTAATTGACCTAATGAAAGTGTTAAAATATTTCTAGATGTGTTAGAATGACTTCTCTTTTTTCAATTTTTCCAGGAAATGGGCACATTTGTCCTGGTTTTATGGAGTATGATAACTATACCAAGTTATGCCATTGGATCAATTGCGCATTGGAGATACGGAGTTTTGCTGGACGCTGGTAGCTCCAGTTCTAAGCTTAAAGTGTATAAATGGCCACAAAGGTCATCAACGTCAGAAGTTTTGAAATTAGAACTGATTTTAAATGAAAAATTTAGACCTAGTATAAGTAAATATGTAGAAAACGGACAATTAGATCAATTACCGAGCTACCTCGCTAAGATGGTAAATAGAGCTAAAACTTTAGTGCCTTCAAACCTTCACAAAAAATCACCAATATTTCTCATGGCAACAGCAGGTAATTTTTCCTATACATTTTGTGTTATTTTGCTATTTATGATTGTTTGCATGACTTAAGATAGTAGGGGCAGCAACTAACAACTACAAGTTAACAAAATACTTCATTACATGACTTATACACATGCTTGTGTAATAATAGTGTTGTAACATCAATTAGTGACCTTTTATGGGGAAAACAACAATTTCTCAAAGGTTTATGTCTCTCAGTATTAAATCGCCAACGTAAATAAGTATGATTTATTCAACTTTTTTTCAGTATGTCTCGTATGTTGTAAATACTTTCTAAGTACAATACATACAATGTGTAAAATTAGAAAAGCGCACTAAATGTTCAATGTTCAAATAAGTACATGAAAGTCTAAATTTTCTGTTACATACAGTCCAAAGCTGCCTATTTCAGGTGTGTATAATCTAAAATGACTAGATCTTCTCCGAATGTGTCTGTATTGATAGTTTTTTATAATATCTAAAACAAAAGTTTTTTTTATAAATTTTATAGATTATGAACACTTTGCATCCCTATTTACTAATAAAATGCTGTGCAGCTTGTTAAAACAGACAGAGTACTAGTAATATTATGCGTCCAAAAATCTTAACAAATTATAATTATATGCAATCACATAAGTAATTAGATTAGAAAGTGCAGTTTTCGGTGTAATGATCGATTTTTTTCCTGGTGGTTGAATGGTTTCAAGTTTTTCTGAGTTTATATTGTTTAGATGCAACTTGAAAAATATACTTCCAATAATTCAAAGACGCAGATAGCTGCACTAATACTGACGTGTCTTTTAACAATTGGTCGTTCTACCTTTCAGGTCTTCGAGTTTTGTCAACACAACATGCTAGAAGTCTTATGGAAGCTGCAAGATCATTTTTAGCCAACAAAAGCAACAATCCATTTGAATATTCACCCCAAGGTGTTCGAATAATTTCTGGAGAAGAAGAGGGTGTTTATGCATGGATATCAACTAACTACCTCATGAACTATTTTGGATCCAATAAGTACGAACTTAGATAAGCTTTATCAATGTCTTCAATCTTTCATTTTTATAGAGTATATATGTATAGCTGGTACTCCTTGCATCTTGAAAAATATACAAATATACTGTTTACAAAATATACACCAGGGCATCCGATTAAATTAATAAAAAAACAACATTAATTGATTTGTTTTCCAAAAAAAAAAAAAAACAATGACAGCAATACCATACAGTAATGAGGTAATTAGGAAATGCTTAGCCTTACATCTCTAGTTATAAAAAAGGAATTTTGTACGATGTTTCTGTTAATACAAAATAGATTATCCATATGGCTATAAATTTAGCTATAAAATGGTCACAGACAAAAACTAATAGACGAGGCAAATTATTCACAAACAAGCCCTCTTTATTGAAAATGAGACTACGTGTCCTGGACGTGAATTGTTCACAAGAACTGTGAACTGTAAAGTAGTATTCTTTCTTAATATGCATTAGAAACTCGGCGGCTATGACTTAAAACAATGATTTGTGAAGACAAGAATTAAGTGGTAACAAACGCATAGTTTTGCTGAATCATGTTTATCTATTTTGACAATTTTTCTATTGTTTGCTTATAACCGATTTTTCGACATTTTCTAAAATAAATCATTATTTCTTTTTTCATATGAAAATATCACGAGTTTAAGTAGATATGCAAATTAAATATATGTTAGCAGACAATACATTTTCGAAAATTTTGTCGTGTTTTATATATATTTTTTAATTATTATTTTTATTTTTTATTATTTTTTTATTTTTGAACACGAAAACATGTAAATTGTGGTTTATGTACTATTTATGATTGCAATTTTATCAAAAAATAGAAACAATTTTTGTTGACCTACCATAATCTAACCAAGATTTTGCTAAATCCATCCTTTTTGCTTTTAACCTTGAAAACTCGAAAATTGAAGAAGTTTTTAAAAGAAATTTTTAGAAAACTGAAATGATGGGAAAAATATGTTAGATATCATTTTTATTTCAGAGCACCATCACAAGCATATGGCATTCTTGAAATGGGTGGTGGATCAACACAAATAGTTTTCCTCCCCGATGGACCACTATTAGCTAATATGTTCAGAGTTAGAATAGCAGGAGCTATATACAGTCTCTATGCACATAGTTATTTATTCTATGGACAAGATCTCATGACATTACGGATAAATAGATACCTCTATGATCAGGACCAAAATGTTAAAGAGATTGTAAATCCGTGTATGCTTATAGGTTTGTATCGAGATATCCTTACCATAAAAGATTGTCAATCCCCAAATGCTTAAAGGCCGTCCCTTTATCATCATCATCTTCGTCGTCATCATCATCCTCATTATCATCAAAATACGGTGCAAACAGTCAATCTTGTCCTGTACATATACTTGCATATGGTTTAAGCATATGAATGTTATGTTAGTTTAATAACTTTAAAACTTTTAAAATTTTTATCTTTCTTAGGTGTTTGACCAAATCATATACCTGTGATTTTTGAAGTAAAGTGTAGTAGAATGAAGTAATGGTGATTTATGCACCACTTCAAATTTTGATTGTCAGTTCTAAATAGACAGAGGAAACTGTTTTATGTCACCTAGGTGATAACTACACATATACTCATTAAGGGGCCTCGGTGGCCGAGTGGTCTAAAGCGCGCGCTTACGGATCACAGTGCCTCTCACCGCCTGGGTTCGAATCCCATTCGGGACAGATCCTAGTGTGAGAAGGTTTGTCAGTTCGCTTGCCAAAGGTCGGTGGTTTTCTCCGGGCACTCCGGTTTCCTCCACCATTCCAGAACTGACCGCCTCGAAATAAGTGAAAGATTCTTGACTGGGGCGTAAAACACCATAACTCCACTCCACTCCACATATTCTCATTAAGAAAAAACTGTAATAGTTACTTTAAGCAGTTAAGGTAACTTTCTAATTATGCCTTTCGTCCATATTTTATACTTTTTAAAATTTTATGTCACATAGGTGATAATTCTACATATACAGATGAAGACACCGCTGTTACAGTTATTGTACGGGGTGGTGGTAATCCCTCACTGTGCCTTACTTTACTAGAATATTTTCTACAAAGTGCCGATAAAGACATGTGTTATCCTAAACCTTGTGCTATTGGACAGACTTATCAACCTCCAGTCGGAACGGATATTTTCTATGCCATTTCTGCCTTTTATTATGCACCTAATGCTCTCAAAGTTCTTGGAAATTCTAAAAGACTACGAATTGAATATTTAAACGAAACTGCACACACATATTGTCGGAAGGTAAGATGCTTGGATATAGTCTAAAAATAAAATATAAATTTTAGTATAACCTAGTGGATTTAATTAGTTTATGTTCATAGTTTGTAACAAAACTATTTTGTTATTTCAATTTTTAATATTATATTAAGTTAAAACTGAATTGTAATTTACTCTGCTTTTGCATAAATGTTTCGTAACAAACTTTTCGGGTATTTTTGTGAAGACTTAACAATGGATCCAACCTAACTCATTGGTACAGGACAAATTTTGGTTTAACATTTCGAAAAACATTCGTTTTAATACACAGCCAAAGTATTAAGTTCATAACAAATGTTTTCATAATGTTATATTAATACATGAATGTTTTGATAATAAAAACAAAACACAAACATACCAGTCCTTGTCCAAATCACAGTCCTATAACAACAAAGCAAAAACTTAGAAAGCATGGCAAATTAGTATAACACGTGAACTTCCATCAAGAAAGTGAGGCCGGGTGCTCCGGAAGGGTAAGCATCTCCGTGTCTAGCTAGCTACACCCGTCACGTGCAAGGCAATTTTAAAAGTGAAAGGAACAAAGAACTATGGTACAAGAAACTTTGTAAGTCAAATATATTCAGTATAAGTTTGGATACAGTGACTACATACTTATCAACAATATTGTGATGACGGACATAAAACTTTTTAAGGGCCCTGATTAGCCTAGGTTTGCAATATTCTTGCGTCATCAATTTAATTGTAAGCAGTTTGCTTCGTTGAAGAAAGTCCCCATAGTGGGTACAAGCTCTACCATAACGTATTAAAAGTCAAACATATACACCATACGCAGGAGAAGCAGGGATATTACTGCAAAGAAACGGAAAGTTGACAATAGAAAAATTAAAGTCATCACGTTTGTCGTATAGCTTCAGATGTAACCTTTCGTGGGTGCCATAATTGAGGTAAAAGTCCAAATATGAAGCAGAACATGGAGAATTCGGCTTCTCTTTTATTTCAAGCTCACTTGGATAGATGTCATTCACATATTCTCTAAATTTGGGGTTTTTTTAGAGATAGAGCTTCATCTATATAAATGTATGTGTAGTTGAATGATTTAGCGAGAGTCTTTTCTCTAGATTTTACAAGGTTCTGTAAAAATTCTGATTCATACGAATAAAGAAACAAATCAGCAAGCAAAGATTCACAGTTTGTGTCCATTGGTATACCGATTGTTTGTTGAAAAATTATATTGCCAAACACAACAAATATGTTGTCTATCAAAAACTCTTAACATTTTGTTGATGGTATCTTCAGTATATTTTTGTTTGCAGTTTGTATGGTGTTTTACAAAATAAGCAGAATCCGACATAAACTGTTTATATTTAATATCTCTTTATTTTTACACTTTAAAGATTTATAATTAACTAGATATTTTTAAAACAATTAATTCTACACAATCCACAAATATATTTTACTTTACATTAAATATTAAAATAAAATAAATTATAAATTAAAATATGAATAAGTGAACAGTTCTATAATATATATATATATATATATATATATATATATATATATATATATATATATATATAAGATATTAGGTAATGGTAATGTTAATGTTATATTTCCTGTAATTTAATAAAGATCATTGTTTCCTTAATTTACGTTCAATATTTTTAAATAATTATCTTTTATAATATTATCATTAGTTTTACAGGGAACTTAAGACTTTAAACTAATTGTTTTTGTCATTTTATTTCATGAATTAAAATAAAGTTATTGACGATCAAGGATAAATAATTTTACTTTAATGATCAGGTCAAATTATTTGTTAAAAACTATAAATATATAACACAAAAACCTGTTAAACTTTGATGCGCCATATGTGCATATTTCGGAAAGTCATTCCTCGTTAGTGACACTAGGGGCCGAAAACTTGGATACAGAGGAAGTGATTACATATTTTTACAGGGTTTAATGAGTATATTAACCCTTTTAATGAGATTTTTTTTCATTTGTTTTACTCTTGAAAATTTGCATATTAAGTTTTAGTTATTAATCCCAAGACCTAATTGATAGATTGAGGGGCCTCGGTGGCCGAGTGGTCTAAAGCGCGCGCTTACGGATCACAGCACATCTCACCGCCTGGGTTTGAATCCCACCAGGGACAGATCCTAGTGTGAGAAGGTTTGTCAGTTCGCTTGCCAAAGGTCGGTGGTTTTCTCGGGGTACTCCAGTTCCTCCACCATTCCAGAACTGACCGCCTCGAAATAAGTGAAAAAATCTTGACTGGCGCGTAAAACATCATTACTCCATTCCACTCCACTCTTAATTGATAGATTGATTGACAACATCTACATATATTTTTTTACTTTCATATTAATGGTAAATATTGAAAAAAAAAACTTTTAAGATTGAAGAATATTTCCCAAAATAATGTATTTGGAATTTTTTAATAGACTTGTAAGGAAAGAAAGGAATTTGCAGCTTGCAGATAAATTATGTACAAATCTTGATTTATTTCAAACATTGATAGGCTAGTTTTTTTAGGTTATATTTAACGGGTTTGGGAAGTCATTGAATCGAGAGAAAGTCATAAATTAATACATAAAAAATTAATGTTTGGACTTCAATATACCAATAAGTTAGATGACATAATTAGCAGAAATTATATAACAATTTTTTACTGCATTTTGACCAGACACAAAGGGCGTCTAATTTATTGGTTTATTTCAATTTTGCTTATTTTTTGTTTGACATATGTTACTTTTTGACCCAATTCTAGAGTGTAATTAAAAGGTATAGCCGGTGCCTCATTGTTACTCTTTAACATGATAAATAAAGTCGGTGTCCATAGTGTCCAAGTTTTCTTAAATTAATTTCAGCAAATTTGACACTAGATAAAATTTCCACGAACTAAAATACACATTCAATTACCTCGAAATAATGTCCTAAATGAAACCTAATATTAATATACTAATAATACTAATATATATGTAGATGGTTAACAAAATAATTTGCTTTTTTATATTTGTCTTATTCAATTGAAAGAAAATACAAGTTAAAGAACGATTGAAGAACTGACGAGAGACCTCCGACAATCGTTGTCTTTTCTTATCTGCAAATTTTAATACATTATTAACAATCTAATATGCATACTTTTAACTTTGACCTCTTAAACGCCACGACGTTTTTCTATAGAATCTAAAAGTGTTGACATCTTACCCATGATAGGTAGGCATCAGAGAAACGAACATTCGTTTATGCATGTCCCTATTATAGTATCAGTATTTATAAACCGTCTTTACATTGAACATGATAGCTAAGGATGACATTGGCAACAAAATGTCATCATAAAAAAGAATTGTACACGCAACTTCTTTGCAATACCTATAAGAACAACGAACATTCGTATCGTCGGTCTCAGCATGCATTGTAAAGGAATATATAGGGAATAATGACAGACGGGTAACCCTAGTAGTCCCATTCCAATCTTTATGATATTTAATCTGAAACAAAGGTAGGAAGTGATAACAAAATGGCGGCAAACAATTTTGTACAATTTCAAAGCAAAATTGCTTTAGAAACAAGTTTCAACACATTGAGATGTATTCGACTAAAGTATATTTAATGTTTGAGGGTCCATTTAAAAAAATCTTTTCAGAAATTACTTCTTGTGGTTTTAAACGCTTTTTAGAATTAAAAAAGTTTTAAGTATCGTTGATAAAATGACAGTTTAATTAAATTTATATTAGTTCACGGCATTATGGTAACATGTAGTTTACACTCGTATGGTTATGGCTTAAGCGTTGTGTTTGGATACAGAAGATTATAAACATGTACATGTGCATTTTTTGGTCAGCAAGAATGAACAAAATGCAACTTTACCTAGAAAACACACGATTGAAAAAAAAATACATCTTTGTTATGTTTAGGATACACTTTATAAAATTGTCCTCTTAGATTATAACTAAATTTAAAAAATTGCATTTTTTTTTTAGAATCTGTCGCAGGCAGTAATAGATAATGACGTATCACCTCAATATGCTTCCGGATATTGCATGATGGGACTTTATATCCCAACACTTATAACATCAGCATATGGATTTCCAAAGAACACAACGAAGATATATATAGCAGATAAAATAGGCAATCAAGCTGTAGGTGGGTAAAAGGCAATAATTGACCATATATGCTGCCCCTTTTTGACCTCAAGTAAGATAGTTATCTTTTTGCAGGCCTTTGCTGTTTGGCTCTGTAACAGATGAATTAAATGACCAATACGATAGCTCAGTTGGTAGAGTGCTCGTTTCGTATGTGGGAGGTCGGGATTCGAATCTCGGACGGGTTTGACCAAGACTTGAAAATTGGTAGTGACTGGTTTGTTTGTTGTTTTTTTTTTTTTTGCCAAGTACCCAGCATTAAGAAATGAAAGTCACAAGGTCCGACTGTTCTTTCGCCAAGCACTCGGCATCAAGAAATGAAGGTAACGGGGTCCTTCGGAGGAGACCTTAAAACTGATACCCAATGTCACGGCAGGCATGGTACGCTAACGAACCCACCCCATACATTGTACTAAGCGCATTGCAAAGGTCAAAATATCTGCCACTTCAACTATAGGTGGTAACGTCTCGATATAAGTCGATATTCTCGACTGGGACTTAAATCAATCAATCAATAAATCAGTTCAATAAAATAATTGATCTGCCATGATTATATGCGCATGAACTAGCACTTTAAGGTTATCGTAAATGCGCACCAGTTACACTCACACACCACATAAATGAATAAGTCTCGTCGCGAAAAACTGAATAATAGTTATACTCAACCTTCAACCTACCAACCAAAACTAATATTATGGTAAAGTTTGGGAGTCCCTTACCAATCAATTAAGATTGAAACATGTAGTCTGTAAACGCGCATCTACAATTCTTTTACAAAACTGTGGATAAACCTGATTTTAAGTGAATCATGTGCATTTTATTTTATGTCTTACCATCGAACGTATCTTACAAGTAATGATTCTACATTTAAAACATTAAAATACGTTTTTTCTGTGTACTCAGAATTCCTGCATATTCCTGAAAAACAAAGAAACAATCTCGGTATCATTAACTGTATATATGTATTTTTTTCAGATTGGGCAATGGGCGCCATGTTATATGAAATTGAGAGTATAGATAATAGTGTATTCATAAATACATGTCCAGAGGTATCCAGATCTTCGGAGCACAGATCCAGGACTGTTATAGTTATCATATCAATTTTCATTACAAATATACTAGTTACCAGATAATAATGTAAATATTATGTGTATATATAGGGATGATTTCTAAGACACATTTGTATTTATAAGCGCATATCAATATTCATTGATCTTTTTATGAATTTTGTTGCTATGTGTAAATAATTATTGGGAACATAGAATTTTATAATTGGGAAATAATTGGCACAATACAATATGAGGACCTTGTTGTCTGCAAAACGGTTTGTTGCAATGTTGTTCAAGTATTTTCGTAATAATGGTGTCATTTTAAAAGTTTTTTTTTTAAATCAGAGAAACGGCGAGATTGATATCCATACCAATTGTAATTAGTTGTACCGTTCTACATTTCCGAAATATCGTAATTTAAGTAAAAACGCAAATTTCCAATGAAAATGATCTTCTCGCACAGACGCTATGGCTATCACGTGATAGGTTGTTTAACCCTATAGTCATATTACTTATTCTCGAAAACATAGTGGGAGACTTTTTAAAATCTTGTTCTTTGTATTCCTGTTCTACTTTTCGCCAAATGTTTTATGGATGTTGTATCGTACAACAGTAGTCCAATTATTTAACAAAAATACCTGTTTGATTTTTTTTTTTTTTTTTTTTTTTTTTTTTGATGTGCCATATGTGCACATTTCGGAAAATAATTCCTCATCAGTGACACTAGAGGCCGAAAAAGGTTTGATAGGTGAAAAAGATTATCCAAACATTTGAAAATTAATGAATCCAAAGTTTCAAAATTATATGAATCCAAATCCAGCTAAGGAATGTTTTGCATGAGGGAACAGTCCTTAATCTTAAATAAATTTGAAAAAATAAGGCTAAAAATTTTGCTACATGGTACATTTTCGGACAGCACAACATACTGCCCAAAGTAATGGATACTCTTCAACAAAAGGGAATGATACTTTACAATATTGTTACTCTGTGTTAGTAGATGCGCATTTTTAATGGAAATCGATAAAAATTAATTTTTCAACAACTGTCCAACACAACTGTTTGATACGAAAAAGTAGGTTTACATTTTTCTATTGTTTCCCATGGTAACTGGAAAATTTACAGCGGTTCGATTCTCAAAAATAGTGGCACTGATGTTGTTTCGTGCTAAATTTCGCCAATTAACATTAATCTCGCCATGTTTGTAAACATCTTTACAATTTATATCGATATATGTGAGTTTACATGGTATATCATTGATGTTGTCAACATTAACCAGAATTTTTTTAATTATTTTTATTATTATTATTATTATTATTTTAATTGGATCAAGTTTTACTTGAGTGATTCAATCAGAGCACTCGAAAAATAATCATTTATGTAGTTAATGGGCCTTTATTGTAATTGTCAATAAGGTTTTTAAAACAATTAATAGTAAGAGAAATTAACACTGTAAGATACTGAAGATCAAACGTCATAAAATCAGCCATTCTGTGTTTAACACATGTAAGATACTATAGTCAATTTTGTTGATATTTTTCGGGGTTTAAAGAAGCTAGCAAAGAGGGGTTAAAATTATTTAAACTGACAAAAAGACACTACGTGTATTTGTATTTGTTGTTTTTGTTTTTGCCAGATTGGGTTGGATGCCAAATATACTTATGTATTTGAGGTGTAATTACACGACTTTATTATTATTATTGTATATCATTGATAGAATTTAAACATCGTATTATTTGTCTGTTTGATTTAATGAATTGACTTACTTGTGTGCAGTAGATATTTAAATTTCTTTCAGGATTCAGAAATGGAAAATAAAATGTAAATACATCATGGCCCTTTATTTGCACAGCTATACACATTTTAATCACAACTGCAATCCTTGTAGGAGATCAGAATTTTTGGAAATATGCAGTGGAAAGAACTAGTATCAGCCGTGGTACCTGCCACAATCTACGATCAAGGGCGCATGACCTTGACTTTACGGTTACCAAGAAAACTGGTCTCTTTGTCTTTGTAAGCTACCTTCATTTCGAGAATGTCTTGTTTGTTAATATAAAGGAATTATGACAGTGCAAATTGACATTTGCATAACAAAAAGGAAATCATACATACAATTATTTCGTTTTTATTGTGGTCACGTGTGGTGTACAGATTAAACGCACAGTGGGGTACGTTTGTTGTTTAGTTTTTATTTTTAAATAAATAAATTGTATTTACAAAAATGTTGTCATCCTGTTATCTTACTTCATCATTTTCACCATATCTAAAAAAGATACGAAATATAGAATGCCAAAGAATGTTTCTTAATGATAAATATTAGGTAGAACTTGAGCCCCGTGTAATGATTTTAGTAATCGTATAATAATAATTATAAACCAAATATTTTTACCCGTGTACTGGTATGGCGTTGTCCGTCTTCCGTCCGTCCGTCTGTCTATATTTGTCCGTTCGCCAGCCACCCGCCGGCCCGTAAGTTATCATTTTTATCATCATCCTTTGACTTGATGAAAATAACAAGATGAAACTTATGCCAAACATGTATTATGGAAAGGCGGTGTGAAGGTCAAGGCCACAGGTTCAAAGGTTAAATTAGGACATAATGTAGAAAATGTAAGAACTTTTTCATTCAAATTTGCTATGGATTTACAACAAGTATCAATGTTTAATATATGTAGAACGGTTTTTTTGTGTCGCATTTAAATTTTTCGCAGAATTAGAGTTATGGTTCTTTGTATCTTATTTCTGTAACATTGTGTTTAATCTTCTTGTGTGCCCCACAGTTTTAGACTGATTCTTTTGAAATTTGACATGTGTTATCGGGATAATAAGATTTGCATATCGTAAAATGAAGATACTGCATGAAATTTTTCAGAACTTATGACCCTTTGAGTGCCAAAAAAGGACATAACGTAGAAAATGCAAGAACTTTTTTTTTGTTTAATTCCGTTCAAATTTGGTATGGTTCTACAAGAGTCAATAATGTTTAACAATAATAATAATTATAATAATAATATATCATAATATAACGGGTTTTTGTCGCATTTCAACTTTCACAAAATTGTAGTTATGGTTTTTTTTTTGCATTTCAGTTTCTCGTATCTTGTGTTTAAGTTTTCTTGTAGGGTTCAATAGTCTACAGTTTATGCAGTCAGGCCCATTTGTTTGTCTTCTGTTATAATTGTATGTCTAATAACTCAAATATATGATCTTAACTTCACCAATAATTGACATTTCCGATAGCATTTTACCTCCTCTTATTATTCTCTCTTGCATTATAGACGGGCGTATATTGCCCCACTCAGCGGAGCTTTTGTTTACATTTAAGATAACACTTTTATTTAATATGGATAAGGTATGTATTTTTCAGGTAGCCAGAAATAACAATTCTTGAAACTTAAATAATTCATTGAATACCTAACAAATGTAATCTGGACGCCATTACTTACTACTAAATTTATGTATCAGTGTTAAGTATTAAAAGGAACCTTTGTAAAACCGTACTCATAAGAAAAAGAGACTCAAGCCTACACGCATATATCAAAGCGTAACGCTTTGAGATTGAATACAATCCGGGAACGCGGTCAAAGTTGTGGACAGTCTCAACGAGACGAAGGCTCAACACACAGACACCAGAGAGAGAGAGAGAGAGAGAGAGAGAGAGAGAGAGAGAGAGAGAGAGAGAGAGATGTAAGTCAAAGAACCCAACATCATGTAGCAGTAACACCATTAACCACGGACGCGTCAACTCACCCTGGCAGATAAACAAACGGATCGCAACATACAAGGGAATTTCAAGAACACATCAAAAAAACATGAAGTACAAAATAAAGAAACCGAAAAAAAACTTGCTCTTACAACAACCAATAGTTACTATTATATGAGACCCCCATCACTGATTTGTAAACTACGTTCCGTATTTGACGCGGGATATTTGTCACAAAAAGTATAAACTTGATACAAGAACATCTTTTAAAACATCTGGTGAGAACAAAAGTTAGGATAACTTGTCAAAAGATGTTACTAATATTGCAATATGACCCTTAACAAGACAATTACAAATGACGTACGGTGGACATGAAGTTTATTAAAACAGGTAATGCATGACAGCTCGAGGGCTGTTCGTAATGTAATGTGTATTGTACAACAGCGCGATAACATTTTACACGATTAAACGCTTAGATAGCTCTATTTAATACCTTTCCAACAGTATAAACAAGTGTCTTCAGCTTTGCATAGTTTAAAAATGATAGCTGTTACAATAGAGCTAGTCGTTGACCGCTGTTATAAAAATGGTTGGGACATGAGTTGAGAATATTGGCCAATATAAAGTTCGCATAAAACTCGACCATTCGCAATTGGTAATACAGAGTTTTACTGAATTAAGGGAGGTTTATGGGCCTAATAAAAATATCCGTAGGAGCAGAAAGAAATTTCTGACTGCCACAGAATCCGTCAAAGATGCAGCAAAATCTGGCCGACCTGGTGATTGTAACGGGCAAGTCAAATGTATCGAAAGTCAAGAAAATAATTGAAAGTGATGGCGGCAATCAATTCATGATACTGCCAAAGCTGCTGGCATATCGCTTTCGCGGGTGCATTTTAGACGGAGCGTAATTTGAAAGTACATGTACAAAAGCTTTCTACCAGATGGATCCCGCATATGATGACAGATGACCATAAAAAAATAATTAAAAAAAAAAAAAAAAAAAAAACACGAGTACTAGCCAATAAGCAATTGCTCAAATCGATTCCCAAATTGAATCAAAGACAAGTTGCAAACATTGTTACTGGTTACTGGTAACGAAACATAGGTTCACTATTATAAACCAGTAAGAAATATTGGAAACAAAATATAGTTAACTAAACATGGTAGGAGGTCTGTAGTTGCCAAAAGAAGCATAAACACAAAAAAGTTCTTTCTCATGTGATGGTATAGCCATACACATTCCGGTGCCGAAGAGCAAAAGTGTTACAGGTCGGTATTACCGAGATGTTATACTGAAAACCTTAAGCTATATTATCTTAAACGACGCCCTGTGTCATGTTCGTCTTCTTCATGATAATGCTCTATCACATACATCTGAGTTTGTAAAGCAATTTTTTAAGTAGGAGAAGGTACCCGCCTTGCCCCACCCACCATAATCTCTAGATCTAGCTCTATGATTTTTTCCTATTTTCAAAACTTAAAGTTTTTATATGGTCGTTGTTTCAAGTCTCTTGGCTCAGCTGTCAGTCAGTAACTCAGTGGTCTACCTAAATAAGCGTACCGTCATGCATTTCATAAAAGGATTTAGAGATTGAAATATGCATTTCAAACCGGGTCTCGTTTTGTGACTGCCGCAAATCTTCGGTTCTGAGAACAATACGAATCAAAACTGCGTAGAACGAATCTTGACAAGCTCAACGGTAATGTCTATTTTCTGGCGTCAAACTGGAAAATATTTTGATACCCGAGATTGAAAACGAAATTTACCTATTATATTAACATTGTATTAATATTACAATTGCTTTTAGAATAAAAACAAACCAATTGAAACTTTTAATTAAGGTACCAGAATATAATTTTTAATTCATAGCAAATAGATAAAAATGGTATTTGGCGATGATCCCTTCTTGATTTCACAATATTGAAGAAAACTGTGAATTTCTATATGTTTTAACTAGAGCAGTTGTGAAGAAATCGATAGGGAAAATAAAAAAAAGTTTTAATTCATCATTTATAAGCTTTCACTGGAAATATGTGTTCTAATAATGTTTGATATTTAATTTAATTTTAATTATGGAAACAAGTTTTGAATTCATATAGTCATAAATACACTTTGAAATTTTAAATTAAAAACGGTCGATATCTCTTTAAAAAAAAATACGAACATTTTATTAATTTAATAAAAATGATACCACGAACGTGGGCAGATGTAGACTTAATCTGAATAAGGCCAGCTTTGCAACTTTTTGGGTTTGTGGTAGAATTACTGACAATGGTTTAGAAGTACATCTAGACGAACTTTGTATATATCTTTCCTCTTATGTTTTTCTAAATTAATCAATGAATGAATAAATTTAAAAAAAAAAAAAAAAAAAAAAAAAAAAAAAAAAAAAAAAAAAAAAAAATTAATCAATAAATAAATATGAGCATACGTTTATACACATTTAACAAATCAGAAGATATGTGTGTAATATGACTTCTGAAACAGAATAATTCTAAAAATACCAGACATTTTAAACCCCAAATAATCGAACTAGTTTCTGATAATATCTAGGCATAGAACAGTTCTGACATTTTTGTCTATATGTTGTTACATCTGTTATAAAAAAAAACGCAATAGCTATCTTCATAAATTACTGGCTTAAATTAAAATGAAATGACTTTTATAAATTTGATCATAGATAGGATTTCAGCTCACTTTCGGTCATATAATTCTGGGAATATTTTCTGAACTTCATAATTTTTTAACATAACTGAATGTGGGATATTACTTTTCAATTTATTCAATTCAATTAGTTTATCTCTCATAATTGTAATACAATACAGAGAATATACAAATTCAAATAATAACATAGACATTACACAGACAAATAGGCAACTTATACATAACTAAAATAACTGATAACTAACCTGGAGGTCTGACTTTCGCAAATATAAGTATTATGAATTTGCACAAGTTATTCAATACTACTGCATTTTAGGAGTTTAACAGCTCTTTGTATTTAAAGGTATTTGGATTTTTGTAAGATAAGGAAAGGAGAAGGGATGATCTAACCTTAGAATAAGCATTACAAACCATAATATAATGATACTCATCACTTAAGTCATAATTACATAAAGTACAATTTCTATTTGCATGTGGAATATTATTCCACCTGCCGGCTTCAACAGGTAATTTATGATTACTTGTTCTGAACTTTATCAAAATTTTAAGTCTTTTAAAAGGCAGAGGAGGCAGAAGATAAGGTTGACAATTTAAATTAAAATCAACAATTAATCTATAATTAAAACCCTTTGTTGAGTTACTACATGTTGACTGCCAGTTTTGTAAAACAAAAAAAAAAAAAAAAAAAAAAAAAGAAAAAAAAAAAAAAAAAAAAAAAAAAAAACTAATGATCTAGACAATGATCTAACATTCTTTGTTTTACACTTTTAACTAGCCAACGAATATTTGGAAATTAGTGAGACTCAAAAATATTTGACATTCCTCAAACAAAGACTTAACTACATTAATCCAGCGGAAAATAATACCAGAGTTAAAATATTTTTTTCAACAACATGTTTTATATATAGCACAATATTTTATTTGTTTACCAGTTCAGTAAACAAATGTATCCAATATTTGACCATATGAAGTTTTATATTTATGCTAAGGGGATATCTTCCCAATTCGTCATACACAATTAATTTAGGCGTTGTTTGTTTTAAACCCAAAATCATTTTACAAAAACTTAACTGTACTTTTTCTATTACATCCAAGTTTCCAAAACCCGAAACTTTACATCCATATAATAAAATTGGTACTTCGATTTTATCAATAAATCAAGTTGACAGTCTATAGATAAGTAAAACATTCTGGCTTTTTTTTCAAAACACCGTACATTGCTTCTGTTGCCTTTTCGGCTAATATTTATTGTTATTAATAAAAGAACCATACCTAAAAATATAATACCCAAATACTTGCATTCTTAACAATTTCTAATGGTTCACCAAGAAATGCAAAATCTATCTTTTTAGATATTCTACCTTTAGTAACAAAATAAAACAAACATACCAGTCCTTGTCCAAACCACAATCAAAAATAACAAAGCAAAAACTTAGAAAGATGGCAAAATTAGTTATACACGTGAACTTCCATCAAGACAGTGAGGCCGGGTGCTCCGGAAGGGTAAGCACCTCCTGTCTAGCTAGCTACACCCGTCACGTGCAAGGCAATTTTAAAAGTGAAAGGAACAAAGAACTATGGTACAAGGAACTTTGTAAGTCAAATATATTCAGTATAAGTTTGGATACAGTGACTACATACTTATCAACAATATTGTGATGACGGCCATAAAGCTTTTAAAGGGCCTTGATTAACCTAAGCTTGCAATATTCTTGCGTCAACAATTTCATTGTAAGCAGTTTGCTTCGTTGTAGAAATTCTCCGTTGTGGGTACAAGCTCTACCATAAAACATATACAACATACGCAGGACAAGCAGGGACGTTACTGCAAAGAAACAGAAATTTGACAATAGAAAAATTAAAGTTATTACGTTTGTCGTATAGCTTCAGATGTAACCTTTCGTGGGTGTCATAATTGAGGTATAAGTCCATATATAGAGCAGAAAATAGAAAATCTGTGTATTTTATTTCAAGCTCACTTGGATAGATGACATTCAATATTCTCCAAATTTGGGATTATTTAGAGATAGAACGTCATCTATATATCTGTATGTGTAGTTGAATGAATAAGCGACATTCTTTTCTTCATATTTGACAAGGTTGTGTAAAAATTCGGATTCGTGTGAATAAAGAAACAAATCAGCAAGCAAAGGTGCACAGTTTGTGCCCATTGGTATACCGATTGTTTGTTGAAAAATTATATTATATCTATTCAAACTAAAAAACTGAGACGATTATTCGAAATAGTAGTGAATATTTTTCCCATAACAACACAATTGATATCAAACTTATTTGGATCTATTATATCTCCTTTATTTTTTATAAAAAAGATTTTTATACAAACGATAATCTATTCATTGGGTAAAACGCTTGTTTTTTTCGGTCCTTCCCTGGCCACAACATAATGTGTAGTGATATCCATCATCGGAACATAATAAATATACTTTTTTTGATTTACTCATCCTTTTTTCTATAATTTATGGTAAGGAATTTACTTATATAATAAAATTGATTTATTTCAACATATATAATAGCTAAAAGATATTATTTCAACTTAAAATTATTAACAAACAATCTAAAATCTAAAAGATAAACCTATGGATGACTCGTTAATATCAATATCCATATTTTAAATCACTAATCATTTACTTTATGGACTTGACCAGCCATACATCATTACAAACAAATTAGGATAGCAACACATTGGATAAACTACATTCATCAAACGCCACCAGTGTCCATATAAAACCTGTAAAAAGTTCAAATATAACAATTTATAAATCGAACAAGAATACTTTGTTTTTAAACCACATAGCAATTTAGAACTTCATTATTATTGGTTTATATTAATCAAAATATAAAATCTACCTATTTATCCAAGTGAGCTTGAAATAAAAGATACGACTGATTTTTCGTTACCTGCTTCATATCTGAACCTTTACCTCAATTATAACACCCATGAAAAGTTACAGCTGAAGCTATACGATCAACGTGATGACTTCAATTTTTCTATTTTAAACTTTTTTCGTTTCTTTGCAGTAATATTACTGCTTCTCTCACGTATGATGTATATTTTTCACAGTCAATACAGTATGGTAGAGCTTGTTCAAACTACTGGGACTTCGTACAACAAAGCAAGTTGCTTACAAAAAATTGCTGACACAGGGATATTGCAAGCCTAGGCTAATCAAGGCTCTTAAAAAGTTTTATGGTCGTCATCACAATATTGTAAGTTTAGATTCACTGTGTCAAAACTTATACTGGATAATATTGACTTCCTATAATTCCATGTTCCTTTCATTCTCAAATTTGATTTTTGCATGTGACGGGTGAAGCTAGATGGACAGGATGTGCTAACCCTTCAGGGGGCTCACTTCCTTACTTCCTTGATGGTAGTTTACATGTTTAACTGAATAGGTCAGGTATTTTTTAAAGTTTTTACTTTGTTTTTGTTTTTTTTTTTTTTTTTTTTTTTTTTTTTGGGGGGGGGGAATGTGATTTAGACATGAACTGGTGTGTTTGTGTTATTATCATTATACACTTTAAAACGTGTTGATGATTTTTAAAATAAAATAAATTTACACAATTTAAGATGTACCTTTCGGCACATCTACCTTTTAAAAATCGCCAATCAACACAACCATACGATAATATGGTCAATATATTTTTGTCCAAAAAAAAAAAAAAAAAAAAAACAACTGACAGTTAATAGATTAATTCTATATAAGTGTTTTAACAATAGAAAGCATTGTTTGAGTAGTTTTATTAGCATTATTTTTTCTAGTAAAAGAACATAAAGAATCTTATAAACATTCAAAGATATTTAAAATCTTAAAATCTTTAGCATTATATTAATTAAGTCTACAATATAATGACTTATTACATTATCTTCACCTGGAGACTTATTTTCTATTTTTTAAAAATAATTTTGCAATGTTAATATTTGATTTATTTGTTTCAACACCATTCAATATAATTATCATTATAACCAAGCTTGTACATATTATGATCAACATTTACCTTTAAATTGTGGACTCCGAGATGTTGCAAGCCTTGGCTAATAAGGCCCTAATTAAGTTTCATGGCCGTCATCCAATATTGTTGATAAGTATGAAGCCGTTGTGTGAAAACTTATACTGGGTGTTCCATGTTCCTTTCATTCTCAAATTTAATTTTGCACGTGACGGGTGTAGCTAGATAGACTGGAGATGCTTACCCTTTCGTATTACCCGTTCTCACTTTCTTGACGGAAGTTCACATATGTAACTAAATTGCCAAGTTTTCGAAGGTTTTTCTGGGGAGATTTTTATTTGACAGGGACTGGTATGTTTTTGTTTTGTTATTACACAATCTTATCTACAATTTATATTTTAAATGACTTAAACTTTATCAATGTTACAATGAAATACATTTTATACATTTTATCTTCAAATGGTTTTGACTAAATTTGTTGCTGTTTAATTTTATCAGTTGTATCTATTAACAACTTTTGGACATATTTTTTGAAAAATACAGTCAAACCTATCTTAAAGGCCACCTCTCTATAAGGGCCACCTGCTTATAAAGGCCAATAAAATTCTATCCCATTTGCTCTTTGTCTATATTATTTTAAATTTATATAAAGGTCACTTGACCATAAAGGCCACTTTTATTGATTCCCATATGTGGCCTTTATAGACAGGTTTGACTGTACTGACAAATTCACAAGGCTAAAACATTTTATTAGTCAACTGGTTAAGCTTACGGGGCTTTAAACAAATGAAATCGTATATATTTTTTAAATCAATATATTTATTTTATTTAAATTTAATTTTAAATAAATTTTAATTTATTTAAAAAATATATATTTGATATAAAACCATCTGTTCCCCAAGGCTTAATAATACGTGTAACAGGTTGTGATGTAAAATTCTCAAAATTATTATCAACATCATGCTTAACAGAGTGAAAAATAAGGTACATAAGTTTATTGACCATGAACGTCTTATAAAAGCATAAATTTAAGAACAAAAAAAAAATTATTTACACAATGGATATCATCTTCAAATCAACCACACCAGATCCGTCTGTGATAAATTCTCCAACGTCTGTATCATCTTCAAATCAACCACACCAAATCTATCTGTGATAAATTCCCTAACGTCTGTATCATCTTCAAATCAACCACACCAGATATGTCTGTGAATAAATTCTACAACGTCGGTATCATCTTCAACTCACCTACACCAGATCTATCTGTGATAAATTCTCCAACGTCTGTATCATCTTCGAATCAACCACACCAGATCTATCTGTGATAAATTCTCTTACGTCTGTATCATCGCCAAATTAACCACACCAGATCTATCTGTGATAAATTCTCCAACGTCTGTATCATCTTCAAATCAACCACACCAGATCTATCTGTGATAAATTCTCTTACGTCTGTATCATCGCCAAATCAACCACACCAGATCTATCTGTGATAAATTCTCCAACGTCTGTATCATCTTCAAATCAACCACACCAGATCTATCTGTGATAAATTTCTTCAAAGTCTGTATCATCCCCAATACGTCGAATAAAAATAAAAGATTGATATTTACCAAAAATTAACATACAATTGCAATAACTATTCTTCTCTACGTCCTCACTGACTCTTTGTACTGATACAGCTTATTATTTTAATTGATTTAATTTATTTCACAAAATAAATCAATTTATCTATCACTTTGCTATATTTGAAATATTCCGCTTCTCTGTGACCATTCAGCTCTGAAGCTGAAACTTCTATAAAAGTAATAAAATTAATGAAAGTGATTTTTTATGGTACCAATGTCCTTCTTGTTTTACTCATTTTTTTATTCATAAGTCTTGCTTTTTTCCATTCTAGTTCTTCAAATATCTTTAACTACTACCCACAATATCTAGTTTTGCCGTTATTTGGTCAATTTTTTTAGAGCAACTTTATGTTTTAAACTGATGTTTATTTTCACTAATCTGCTGTTACGGTGGTGGACGGTTGGGGAAATCCAAAATCGGCAGTGTATTGTAACTTGACATTGGAATAAAATTGTTACTTATTTTAGCACTAATTGCTGAGTTTGTTGCATTTTTTGTACGAATAGTGTTACATGCAATGACAAGTCATTGCTTATACCGGTGTAACAGACGTCATCGTATTTACTTTTCACAAATATAATGAAAAGTATTCAATATCGTTATTTCCTATCTTTTTTAATTCTATTTTCATCCATTTAACTTTTTCCACTTTTTTTAAAAATCCAATGCTTACGTATATGCATTCCCTATATATATATATATATATATATATATATATATATATATATATATATATATATATATATATATTCTTTTGTAACCCCCCCCCCCTTATTTTTGATAATAAATGCGTATAAAATTTGAAAGAAATTACGGAGCTGATTGAAACACAAACACCTTTAAATCACGCATATTTAAGCTCATCTACGAGATTTATTGTCCCATAGAAACAATAGTTACGCGCACGAATCACGTGGTGCGCCTATGATTTTTTACACGATTATCAAATGTTACATACAACACTTCCAATTTATGTTTAAAGCTTACATTCATTATGCATATTATACATCGATGGAAAAGCTGACATTTATCCCATGGCATTTAAGATATAACCTGCCGTTGTGATATTTTGATCGAATGGTTGCCAGAAGTAATACTTCCCCGATACGTTTCAAGAAGTCAACAATATACTAGTATATCTTTAACAACATGTATTTAAAACATGTGGATTAAATGATTAAGATGACCAAGAGAACCCAATCAGCCGTACAAATACGCGACCTGTATTGAGGAAGATTCATCTAAATTGTCCTTAGTTTCCTATGATTCACCGAGTTTTAACTGGGACTAAACCGGGGATGCGGATGTTAATTTGTTGTGTAATGTTTTCCTGAAGAAGCGAATTAAAATCCAGATAACAACCACAAGAAAGGACCATAAAAAACAAGATAACAAGTAAGTTCATTAAGTACTCTGTAATTGTTTTAAAAAAAACAAGAACTAATATTTTGTCATGTAATCAGACATGCCTAAAAACGAGCAATTGTTTGATGTTAATGCTAAAATACAACCATCAAATAATCATTAATGTGACATTATAACATACAGTATAGATATATAACCCGCTACAGCACGAAATATTGTCACACATATCTAAAGCGGTAAGTTATTTGCATGATTTGCTTTATTTTTTGATCATTCGAATAAGGCTATTTCAGACCGTAAGATAACACCCTTTTGGATTTCATTCAAACCTATTCCCTTTTAGGAAGTGAGAGTCCAGTCCGTGCCCGAGGGAGGTGATGTAGCACTCTAATTGTACAACTGATCTGAAATTCTAACAGTATTTTCTAAACATCTATTCATGTGTTAGTGTTTCTGATGCCGTGTTCACAATCATTCCTTAACTTATATTTATCTAATCTTAATTCGATTTAATTTTAAATCTGATAATAATTGTCTAAATAATTGATAGATAAGAAGGTACTTGATGATTTATATTGTAACCGGAAGTACATGTTATTTCAGTACCTTTTCGTCAGGAACAGAGTTTGTTAGTTAGGCCATGGTATGACACCCATGAAAGGTTACATCTAAAGCTATACAACAAACGTGATGACTTTAATTTTTCTATTGTCAACTTTCCGTTTCTTTGCAGTAATATCCCTGCTCCTCCTGCGTATGGTGTATATGTTTCACAGTTAATACGGTACGGTAGAGCTTGTTCCCACTATGGGGACTTTCTGCAACGAAGCAAATTACTTACAATTAAATTGTTGACAAGGATATTGCAAGCCTAGGCTAATCATGGCCCTTTAAAAGCTTTATAGCTGTCATCACAATATTGTTGATAAGTATGTAGTCACTGTATCCCAACTGATACTGGATATATTTGACTTACCATAATTCTTTGTTCCTTTCATTCTCAAAATTGACTTGCACGTGACGGGTTTAGCTAGCTAGACAGGAGGTGCTTACCCTTCCGGAGCACCCGGCCTCACTTTCTTGATTGAAGTTCACGTGTATAACATATTTTGCCAGTTTGCAAAGTTTTTACTTTGTTTTTGGGATTGTGATATGGACAAGGACTGGTATGTTTGTTTTTATATCTTAACAACTTCAATATATATATATATATATATATATATATATATATATATATATATATATATATATATATATATATAAACTTCTTTTTTAGCAAATATATATGTACGCATTATTAGCAGAGTTTTATATTAAATACATATCTTATAATTATATAATCTATATGTCGAGGGAGAGATGACCGGTGACGGCAAGATTAATAGAACCGATAATAATAATAATAATAATAATAATAATAATAATAATAAAATTCAAAAATCTCGTTTCTAAAGTATCGGTAAGTTTATGATATCTGCTATTGTAGTTCTGTCTTATATTTTAGTACAATAAAAAATATTGTCAGAAAAATCTTTTTCAGATTTCAATTTTATTATCTTTAAATTAAGAATATTTTTTAGTAATAATTGTTAAACTAGGAACAGTGTGATTTTCAGTTTCAAAAGATACAATTGCAACTTATTTGTATATTTAGTTTCAGAAATGGTAAAGCTAATACTGCACCACGTTTGGATCTTTTTGGTATCAGGTATATATGGAACTGCAATAAAAATACGAACGAATCAGAAATATGGAGTTTTAATTGATGCCGGAAGCTCTAGCTCAAAACTTAAGATTTATCAGTGGAATGAAAGTTCAGATTCGTCACAATCTCTTAATTTAGAACTAATACGTAATACCAAGCATAAACCCGGGATATCTTCGTTTGTGACTACTTCTGAAATGAGTGGCTTTCCAGCTTATCTTGCAGCTATAGTCAACGAAGCGAAATCAGTGATACCATCACGCATGATTAACGACACTGCTTTGTTTCTAATGGCAACCGCTGGTAAGTTTATTTATCTTCAGTACATCTATATTTTGTGTGAATAATACAATTAAGTAAAGACTTTCACGTTTTGTTTTCGTCCATTTGTTAATTTTCTTGGAGGCTTTCCTTGTTCTACTCGTTTGTAATTTTATGTGCGAACGTGGAGAATACTTCCTGACCAGATACCATAGATTCTTTATCAATACTATTGATTATCTGAATCCTAAGGCAAAAGCGAAATGATCAAATTCTTCAATTACATGTATAATGGTAGGACATCATTTATTGCGTAAATGCTGACTGAATGGTTTTGAAAGAATATTTTCCTTGTCTAAAATTTTGAATTTTTGTCAAAACTTTCGTCTGAATAATATACATTTCCAGGTGAAGCAATGCATTTATCTTAATACGAAATAGCGAAATCCTTGCAAAGCATAGATAATGACCTTTACCATAACGTTTATTTACGCGAGACTTTATAAAAAAATTAATAACATGTAAAAAAAAAAAAAAAAAAAAACAAACTTGTATTTATTATCGTCCAAAATTTTTATCAAACTAATGTGTATCATAAATAAGCTTAGCGTTGTTCGTCATTGTGGTTGCAGATATCTTGTTGATTGACACATATTCTTTATTTTACTAGGAATACGGATCTTGTCTGAAGTAGATGCAAGGTCCCTGATTGAAACTGCTCGGCGGTTCCTTTCTAACAGTAACAATAACCCGTTTAAGTACTATCCCGGAAGTGTCCGGATTTTATCTGGAGAAGAAGAGGCCGTCTTCTCCTGGATAACAACCAACTATCTACAGAATTTCTTTGGTTCTGGCAAGTAAGAGAAATAAGTGAAATTAAATGATAATGTCACGATCAGGAACTCTTTCTCACAAGCACCTCTTCACTTCACTAAAATATTGAGACCTTAAAACAGTAAAATCACAGATGACCTGAATTTAATTTATTTTGTCTAAGACCGTTCTTGAAAAGATACACATACGCAGACATACACAGACGAATATTCCAAACTTATTGCGTTTGTTTCAAATTTTCTTTTTGTACATTTATTATGCCAGCTAGAATCCTTCTTTTTCCAGAATTTTTTAGGTCATTTAATTATAACTAAGATTATATTTAAGTTAATAAAATCGCACGTTATCGGAGATATTCGAATTACTAGTATAGAAGTTTGAGTTATCGAAGTTGTCTTAATATAGTTTATATAGAAAACTGGTCGGGGCAAAATAAAGACTTCGAGTTACCCATGGTATTCAAGACATCGAAGTTTGAGTTATCAAAATTAAACTGTACTGTTACAAATAATTATAACTATCGACAACTTATAAAATTATCATTAACTAAAAGGTGACAGGTAACTGTAACTAGTATTGAATAGTGACAGAACACCGTAGTTCATCATTTATAACAAATAACATATATACAGTATGTATAACACACAATAACATAAGTAAAGAATATATAAATATAATATAACACAAACTAGGTGTCCAATATAGGTGGGTTGTTACTATAAAGGTGACATGACAGATGCCTTCAGTCTATGCTTGATCTCTGATACCACATGCAGTAATGCAACGTCGTATAAATCTAAAGGTAGGTAAAGTCCAAATTCTGTTATTTTCGAGAGCATGATTTCGGCATCAGTTTCCAGATAAGATAAAGCGAACAAGACATTCTTTACTGCATGTTAGTAGATTAATGATGTAAACTGCGTAAAAACCTGTCTAACATATACACTGAAATTAAAAATGATGTTTTTGTTGGCCCGTTGCAGAACATGTGTACACCGCATGTTGAATTAATTCTTCGGTGATGTAAGCAAAACAAAAACTGTGACAGACTATAACTAAAAATTGAATTGTGGCAGAACGCCATAACTATCGACAACTGTGACCAGATAATCATGATTACAAAACTGATAGATTGTTGTTACTATAAAAAATTGTGAAAGTTGACAATAACTATAAAAACGGATGTATTTCCGTAAGTTACAAGAAATGTAACAGCAGAGTATTACTTTTAAAAACTGCGACAGACTTAACTAAAATTGAACTGTAACAGAAGACTGTAATTATTGACGACTGTGCAAGATTATCATGTCTATCAAAACTGACAATTGTCGTTACAATAATAATTTGGCAATAACTATGTTCCCATAACTATCAAGGCTTCTAACAGTGACGGAATAACCATAATTAATTAGAACTGCTAACTTTATTGATTCCAACGATGATTTATCGAGTGTCTGTCTTAAGTTTGAAGGGTTACAATCAGTATCTAAATATCTAAATATGTGTTTATCTTTTCACGTTTTCTGTCTTATTTAGAGATTTATATTACTTTATTTCATTTTAGACCACGATCTCAGGCTTACGGAGTGTTGGAGATGGGTGGTGGTTCCACTCAGATCGCTTTTATACCAGATGGTCCCTTGTTGGCGAATATGTTTCCAGTCAGGATATACGGTGTAACGTACAATATATACGCACATAGTTACTTATATTATGGTCAAGATTTTATCAAATTGCGGATTAACAAGAGATTATATGTACCAAACCAATCAGTGGCCAAAATATATAATCCGTGTATGCTGAAAGGTAAATATTTATGTAATAATATAAGAAAAAAAACAAAAGATATTCTTTGTTGTTAAAGTTCATGTTACTAACAATTTGTTACAGTTAATCGAGGGTAAACTATCAATATTGAAATCGAATCTTAAAGTTCTTGTCACTTCCCTTTCAAAAGCAGAAAAAAATAGTTATTTCGTTAAAATATACCAGAAACACAACAAAAACAAGTTCCTCGTGGCATACACCGTTTTGATGAACGTCTAGAAGATTCGTGGGGGTTTTCACGAATCATATTACACCTAGTTAAATCCTACAAATTTTTTATCGTTAAATTGGATTTAAAAAAGTCTAGTATAAATTAACAATGCCATTTTTAAATAGTATATGTAATAACACGAACTAAACATTATACATATCCAGTGCCACATGGTGACTTGACTTCATTTTACATCCTATAATATTGTTAAAATGCATGCCTTCTACAAATGAAGTTTTAGTTTCACACGGTTTCGTTTAAACTCAAAACTAGATTAATTATATTAAAGTCGTATGACGTCGCGGAATAGCTGGTATTTCACATAACTGGTTTACTGTTACATGTCATTTACATGATCAAATTACGAAAACGTTTTCATAAAATTTTTTAAAATTTCAAAAAATTACAAGCTATATTAATAAGCCTTGTGTTGCTTTTAGGTGACACCTCCACATATGTAGATGAGAATAGTGGAACCACTGTGACGGTACTGGGTGGAGGTGATCCTGATAACTGTCTTGAATTACTGCAGTATTTTCTTCGTACCGCCAATCATGACATGTGCTGGCCAAAACCTTGTGCCATTGGTCCAATATATCAACCATCTATCGGAACAGATATTTTCTATGCCATTTCAGCCTTTGTATATGCGCCAATGGTCCATGGTTCATTAAACAACAATGGCAGATTGGACATAGAACATCTAAATAGCACTGCTTTTGAATATTGCCAAAAGGTTAAATCCCATTTATTTCAGAATAACTTTGCATGAGATATACCAGGTTGTTTGTGTACTATAAATATTATGGAACAACAAAATTTGGGGTGAAAGGGACATCAAGAGTATTTCAATCGGAGCATATTACAAAGTATTATTTTTGTAATATTAATTTATTCAATAACCCTCATTGGAAAAATGTGGGAACATTTTACTACGTACACGTATATGAGTATGGTATGAGTATTATATAGCTTGTATCATGTGTCTTCTTTTGATGTGTGTTTTTAAAGACTCATTCTTTTTGTTCTGTTTGGTCAGTTTGAAACAAACTTTGTAACAGGTGACGATAAACAATTTACTTTTTGGTTACCCCTTTTCAAAACTCATTTTATGCTGGTTATATACAATGTTTGCATCACGTGCTAAATTTGAACTCCTTTTTAAACGCGTCATTCAAAATAAAGTGTTATATACAATTATAAAATTGTAAAAAACTTTTAAAAATACTGAATGTCATAATGCCAACTTCATCAAAAGATATTTAAAAGATATAAAAGAAGAAAGATATTTTAACTGAAATCAGACCCCATTTTCGCAATCGTTGTTTGACAAAGATTTCCCTTAACTTAAATCTGGAGCGGCTCAAATCAATAATTCACTTACTTAAATCTGGAGCGGCTCAAAACAGTAATTCACTCACTCACTTAAATCTGGAAAAACTAAAATCTTAATTATCTTGTCAATTCTTGAGATATTACGGGGTTTAAGTTGTCATACGATGATCACTTCAATCTTAAAAACATTTTATTCAAGTTTGTCAAAAATTTTATTTGCGGTTCCAAAACATGATTTGGAAAATTTGCTACATTCAAATTGAGTTAAATCTTAGTTTAGAAATAATTGCAAAAAACTGGGGCCTGGTACTTGGCAAAAGCCCGACACATCCAAAAACATGACGCAATACATGTAAATGACAAAAACAGCCAGTGAAGACTCGAAACCATATTAGAAACACTAGTTATATAATGCCCGACTTTTTAAAGACACTGAGTTAAATTTTCAGTGGTGTGTTTTTGGTACTATTAGAGAGACTTCAGCTATCCCACTTATCTCTCAAGCATAAATACTTTTCTATTTCTCCCTTTTCAGAATTTTACACAAGCTATGACGGAAGTGGATATGCCATCTCAGTTTTTATCTAGTTATTGTTTGTTGGGGCTATATATACCAGAACTTCTAACTTCGGCATATGGATTCCCCGTCAACACAACAAAAATATTTGTAGGTAATAAAATTAACGACCAGAAAACAGGTAAGTTATTTAAAAATATTTAAAACATTTTTGAAATCACTATGCTAAGTACTTTGCAAATAATTATCTCTTTTGCCATCTGTTGAATGTATACATTATTATTATTACTAGTCAAAACGTTTTCCATTGTTGGTAAGCTCGGACATTACTTGTATACTAAGTCGGTGACCAAGTGGTCTAAAGCGCACACAGAGTCTCTGGCCACCTAGGGCCATATCCTGCTCGGACAGATCCAAGTATGAGAAAGACTGTTTGTTTGCTTTCCGATGTTCGGTGATTTTTCCTGGCATTCTGGTTTTCTCCACCATTCCAAAATTGATCGCCTCAAATAAGTGAAAGAATCTTAATTTGGGTGTAAAACACCATTTACTCAGTTCAGTGTACACTCAACTCAAATTAGGGAATATTTCGATGCACTTCTTTTCAATACATTACATAATTAAAATTGAATATCTAATGTTATATTTAAATTGTTTAGTTTTGGTTTGTCGAGAAAAACAACACTTTGTCTCAGAAAACTGAGAGAAAAATGGGAATATTTGCGTTGATTGTACACCCAATTGATTGAATGATTGTGAAACTGAGACCAGATGAACTGTTTTGTTATGAAAAATGAACAAATACTGATGTAAAGTAAAATAACAGACAAAATATCGATATAACATTGTCTAACAAATTCAGACAAATGATCGATATAACGGTGTCCGTCAAATTCAGACAAATGATCGATATAACGTTGTCCGTCAAATTCAGACAAATGACAGATAAAACATTGTCCGTCAAATTCAGACAAATGATCAATATAACGTTGTCCGTCAAATTCAGACAAATGACAGATATAAAATTGTCCGTCAAATTCAGACAAATGATCGATATAACGTTGTCCGTCAAATTCAGACAAATGACAGATATAACATTGTCCGTCAAAATTCAGACAAATGATCAATATAAGGTTGTCCGTCAAATTCAGAGAAATGATCAATATAAGGTTGTCCGTCAAATTCAGACAATGATCAATATAATGTTGTCCGTCAAATTCAGACAAATGATCAATATAAGGTTGTCCGTCAAATTCAGACAAATGATCAATATAAGGTTGTCCGTCAAATTCAGACAAATGATCAATATAATGTTGTCCGTCAAATTCAGACAAATGATCAATGTAACGTGTCCGTCAAATTCAGACAATGATCAATATAAGGTTGTCCGTCAAATTCAGACAAATGATCAGATATAACACTGTCCGTCAATTTCAGACAAATGATCAATATAATGTTGTCCGTCAATTTCAGACAAATGATCAATATAACGTTGTCCGTCAAATTCAGACAAATGATCAATATAACGGTTGTCCGTCAAATTCAGACAAATGATCAATATAACGTTGTCCGTCAAATTCAGACAAATGACAGATATAACACTGTCCCGTCAATTTCAGACAAATGATCGATATAACGTTGTCCGTCAAATTCAGACAATTCAAAAACATTATAAAACTAGGATAATATGAAAACAATCAAACAAGGTTTTTGGCGTTATTGTTCGATGATTAATTTTGTACTTGTTTTAAAATGATGTAAAGAAGGAGGAAAGGTTGATTACTTTTTCGGTACAAAGAAAGGATTCAGTATATCTGGGAGTTTGAAGTGTCACTGTGTACAAAATCAATATTTATCATCTGATAATGTAAACACGCGCATTATTGATTTAAACAACTGACCATTAACATGAGTTCTAGTTAAACATTTCCTGTAGAACTGAATTTTTTTTGATTAATTTTGTTAAAAACCAAATCAATTTTTATCTCTTATATGCTTGAAAATGATAATTTTGACTCCAATTCCCCACATCCAGTTCATGGAATCCGTATCTAACCCATCAACTATTATTACACTACTCCAAAATGTGATATTGAATATGTCATGTGTTGATGTTGAATTTCTATTTAAATAATGCATTGAAATCAGCACATAACAACTTGTCATTTGCTGATTTTTAAAGGAATTATTTTTATAGAAATTCAAGTATCAGCACACGTCACGTATATGTATACTATTATATAAAATAAACTAAGCCTAGAAAAAAGCGTTTTTAAAATATTTATTATTTATTTCTTTATTTATTTATTTTATTGTTTGTTTGCTTGTTTTAATCAAAATGTAATTTTCATCAATTTCATAATCACAACATTTTATAGCTTTTATTGTGTTTCATTCTTACATTAAATACATAAATACATTGTTAATTTTTTTGTAGATTGGTCAACTGGAGCCATGATATACGAGATAGAAAACAGTAGATCAAATTTACAAAATACAGATTGTTATCAGTCAGGGTCATCTGTCATAGCATCCGTGTCAATATCAATTGTAACATTAGGATTTGTAGCAATGTTCATTTATTGAACTGGCAACAACATCAAGAAGCCAATGATTTTATTGTAGAATGTTTAAGAATATGAATTGTTCGATGTTTGATTATATGATTATGATTCCGCCAATAACGTGTGTGTGTGTGTGTGTGTGTGTGTGTGTGTGAGAGAGAGAGAGAGAGAGAGAGAGAGAGAGAGAGAGAGAGAGAGAGAGAGAGAGAGAACAGTTTAAAGACTAAGATAGCACAAGTCAGAATATTCTCATCATTCCATGTCATTTAAATCTAGTATCTCTAATAGAGACTGGGATTGATTACAAATGTCCCTTTATGTAAAGTTGTATGTGTTTTTTTGCTTTATTTATTGTAACTGGCTGTTATTGAACACTGTTACATTTATTTTTTAATAGATTTACAATAGTTTTTACTACTATTGTTACAACCAAACGACTATGTGTTTTACTCGTGGACAACCACTTTAACGTCTCTGATCAAAGCGCCATAAGCTAAATAAAATGGTTGATAAAACTTCAAAACGTTATTGACTTTTAGATTTATCATTGTCATAAAGTTTTAATTTTTATTTGTTAATAAATTGCGATCAGAAATTTGAAAAATTATCCCTTATTAATACTGATTAAGCTTAAGGTTCCTGGAACAACCTTTACACTTGCCAAAAATAAATATCATCATTGCAGATAAGAAGAATTATTGAACCTCATCTCATAAGTAACACGACGTTTTACTTTTTGCGACATTAAAACGATGTACATAAACAAATACATATTATTCTGGATTTGACATATTTACACAATAATTTGTCTTGTATTCATGACCGTCGGTGTGTCCAATAAATCCACTGCTGTACGATACGAAAATAAGAAAAAATAATAAAATAATAAATAATAATAATATATAAATAAATTTTAATTTCCACTTACATCGTCTAAAATCATTGCTAACGAAATAAAGTGAAATTTAACTAGAATTCGTATAATCAGCATTAACTAATAGAATTGTTCAAGCAACGAAAAACAAGAATTCAACACAAAAAATATATATACATGTAAATATACCAAGAAATCCAACACGAAAGAACAAGTCAGGTCAAGTTTTTTTTCACTTATATTGATATTAAGGCCATCAGTTCAGTGATAGTGGAAGAACCCGGAGAACCTGGAGAACCCCACCTTCCTTTGGCAAAGGAACTGACCAAACGTTCCTACGTACAGATACTAGAATGTCCGAATGGGATTCAAACCTAGTGCGATATCATATTCATGACTGATAGGAGCACTAGCACAATGTCAACAAATAGCAAAATAAATAAATAAATAAAATAACAACAACAACAACGAAAAAGTTAATTTGTTTGGAAAAAAACAGTGAACGAATTACTAGCGAGTGTCGCAGTATCAAGAAAATTTATTTTTTTATGTATATTTTGATTAAAATACATAAACCAGTTTTTTTTAAGTGCGGAATATCAAGCCAAACAGGTTTTGATGTATAAAATGAAACATATCGATGTAATGGTGTAAAGTGGTACACTATGACGCAACAGAATTCCCCGAGGTGTGCCGAGTACGATTTTTGCGCACAATGAGGAATGACGTCATAAATACTAACTGCGTAACAGTAGACATTAACAACAACAGAATCGAAATATTATGTATTGCAATGGCTCCGGATCCTGCCAAAAAGTTAACATCGGGACATCTGAATTTTGTTCATAATGATGAAATATGGTAAGTTATCACTTAAAATTCAAGAATTCCCACTTTTTGTGTTTGTATTTTTACGTACTTTTCTAAAATACTGTAAGACTTTGAAGTATTAAATACTTATTAAATCAACTATTTTAAGGCCTTCAGATTTTCATTTTTAAAAATGATAAAAAACATATGCACGAAAAGAGATCAGCCCCCGGGATTAACCTAACAATACTTGAAGAAAAAAACTTATTTCCAAAATTTAAGTTTACACTCGGGTTTAAGAAAAAAACTTAAATTTAAGTTCCAAAACTAGCTTAAGATATGAAATTATGAAGGGGGGGGGAAAAATAATAGAAAATGTATATATATAATAATAATAATAATAATAAAAACAAAAACAACAAACTTGTGTTGGTATAATAAATAAAAAAATCATATACATAGTTAGTGGAGTTTAAAATGCTCAAAATCTTTTACTGTTAAGTATATTTTTTGGACTCTGAGAAAAATTTCAGCGTTTTGTTCATCTGACAAATTAGAATTACCATAAAGTAGAATATTCATACTGATATTATAATGACTTAAGGATAAAAGAAGTTCAGTTCTTCTATCAAAAAAAATTGGACAGTCAAGAAAAAAATGTCTTGTTGTTTCTTTGCTACCACAAGAGCATAGTTCGTTGTCAATAATATATTTTTTCCCCTTCATAATTTCATATCTTAGTCATATATCACAGTATTCAAACATATCTTTATGCTCTTACGATGTATAAATGTATTTACTTTAATTAATTAGGAGACGGATTTATATAATGATTTGTTTACCATTGTTTCCGAATCTTTTTCATCTCTTATGATCATGTCATTTGTTATGTGTATTTGTTGTATACATGTGAAACTTTGATAAGATAAATTATGTTCACACTAAAACTAGCTTAAGTATTGTTCGTGATCCTGTTTAAACCCCCGGTATCTTACTTAACATGTTGCTAAGTAATAAATCGAACCTGGTGTATTAAACAATATATTTTAATATTCACGTCAAATTAATACATACAATTGCGTGTATCAATTAGAATTAATTTAAGTAAAAATTGTCTGTCTATAATAAATGTTTGTTATTTTTGTAATATTTTTAAATTTCACTTTTTTGTTAAGTTTACGTAGTTTTGAACAACTTGGCCCAATTTTCACTTTCATCAATATTTTAATTACCTAATTTTAATTACCCATTATATACAAAAAACATTATTTTGCAAGTTTTGATGAATTATCGATGGCTATTGTCATATCATAAATTTTTGAATATTTCATTCAGAAAATTCAAAAATTTATGATATGACACCTATTGTAATATTTGTACAATTTGCAGGAAAGATCACGTTCGACACGAATCTCTATCTCAAAGAACAAAATGGCCAGAAAAATGGGGATATCTAGTTCAGGAATATAAGTTGGTATGTGATAAAGTAATTTTAATTAAACCATAAGTCAATCAGAGTTCGATTTTAATATATAAATGAACTTTTTTTGTTATATTTACTGAACTTTTCCTCATTTTAACAATCAATAGAATATGCATTTTGTAATCTTTTCTGTTTAAAATTAGCAAAAAACACGTTATTGGTCAGCCATGGCAACCGAAGTGTTTCTTTTTAATTTCTTTCCCTAGTTTTTTTAATCATATAATATTTTGACTATCTGATAGTAAAAGTTTAAAACACATTTGAAACAGGGCCATTTTAGCCAGTTAGTGAATCAAGTCCTTTCGTATGGAAAAAGAAATTCGTAATGATAAAACATGCCACATCAATTTGAAGCGTGCAATAGTGTCTTTTCCCCTTTATGTTTTGTTGTTATCATTTAAACGAAATAAACTTGAATTTTTGCGTTTTACTGATGTCTGGCTTTGTGCTTTCTGGGTAGAAATCTACGTATTCTGAATATCCAATAGTATAGTCTTTCTCTTCGGGTTTATTATTATTATTATTTAGAATCCCATTTATAATTGTGGAATGTTTTACACGCTTAGAGTAAGTTGTTAATTACACTTTTGTAGCTGAAAAACAAACCATCAAAGTAAACGACAAATCAGGCTTCATGTAAGTGTGCAACAACGAGATATTGAGAACTTCGTGCTTAGACGGACGTTAGATGATGAATTTACTTCCTACCATCGTGCCAAAATCTATTTGCTACTTCGTAATTCTTGTAAAAAAAAGTACATTCAGCAGTAATTTGATAGACAAAATTAGAAAGTCTCAGTTGTAAGGACGTCGGCGCCAGGCTTAAAATCCAAAAATATGAACGTTAATATTGTCAATGACGGCTTTTTCCTTGCTGGAGGGCCTTTCTATTTGACTTTATGGCCAATATACGTACTGAGAGGGTAGCGGCTTAATATATAACAATTCAATTAACGCATTTAATGTGTTATATCCATGCACAATAACAAAGAGAATCAGAAACACTTGTTCAAGACAGGCACGTTGTTTATAAGACATTGCACTTCGTTAGGAAGAAAAGTCGAAATTCCTGATGAGATGTTAAACTTTATTCAAACAACACACTAAATAAAAAATGTTTTATTGTTTCAGTTGAACAAAAATCTTTGCGAGATCCCTGCCCTGAAGGCTTCGTCTCTTTATGTAAGATCAGCAGAAAGACAAAGAACATATGATCGTGTAAAACTTCCTCCAATAACAAATAAAAAGCCGACAAAACTCGGATTTCCAGCAACCACAAACCAACAGATTGGGTGGATAGCATCAAAACCAGATCAACAGTTAGAAGTGTACGGTCGATATGGTCCCAAATCACGTGGACAATGTGGTATCTTAAAATTGTTAAGTTGGCCACAAGAGAGTGCGCCGTAATAGCTTGTCTGTTCTTTTGAATAAAAGATTAAATACCTAATTTCGCTGGCGGATTTTAATTAAGAGATGTAGAAACACATAAATTGTGATCGCCATCAGTATGGCGTAGTAGACAACTTCTTTTAGTTTTATTTTACTATTAGTATTATTATTATGTGCGGTATTTAATGGAGGGATTCAAATTCTCCTTTTCTATTTGATTCTTGACGACCGAAACTGCGGTCTTTTTATAATGAAAAAATAAATTATTAAAACTATCAGAGTTTAACATGCCTTTAAACAAGACATGTGGTTAAGGTTTTCAGATTAAACTCGTTAAATTAAAATAAAAACTCACTTGGTGATAAACTAAAGCCACATCGAAACATGTGTGAACGATGCATGATAAACGTGAACAAAGTGCATTAACAGACACTATAAAAAAATCCTTGCTTTGGAAAAACACCGGAAATGGTAAGATATTGAGCTAGCTGTCTAACCTGTAATTATATTCCTTTCAATCAAAAAAAGAAAAAGAGAACTTTTATATTTTAATATTTCTGCAGAATGTTACCATCCTATTTATTTTAAAACCAATGGGTTACAATTCCCTGATATCGATTTGACAAGACAGCCAGCTTTAGGAAAGTTAAATAACTTGCGCAAACTCTAGATTGAAAATAAAACTACAGGTGACAATTTTTATTACGTCATACTTGTCGCCGTGTTGTTTTTGAATGCATTGTTCATAGGAAATGCAACAGCACACCACAACTAAGTACTGACTATTGTCATCCTCTTGATGGCACCATAATATCAACAAATGTGTAAGCTCACATTTTGCCTGAATTCTATACGGACAAAAATGATGAAGATAGTAATCCAATCAGGTTCAGTATATTTTGATCATCTCCACAGCAACCTACACTCAGAGTGAAATAAACACCTGGCGGGTGTCATCCTAGCAGAAATGATTGACAGATCAAGAAAGATGTAAGTTTCACACCTTAAAACAAGTTCTTTGTTTTAAATGAGTAAAGTATCTTTTAATAGACAGTTTGTTTAAGATGTTGATTTTACAAATGAAAGAAACTTGGCACTTTTTCAAGTCATATCCATAGTAATTGCAAACGTAGAACGGTCATGGCACTTTTTCAAGTCATTTCCATAGTAATTGCAAACATAGAAGGTCATGCAGCTAAAATATAGCAACATCATTAAAAAAAGGCCAACTGTCGAATTTTATTCAAATTCAATTCCTTAATTACACCAGCGACGTTTAAAATGGAAATTTCGCTGCTTATACATCCTTCAAACGACATTTAGTATAGTCTGTAATTAAGAACGATAATCATTTTAAATCTAAGAATTCAAATGCTTACATATTTAAGAAATAACAATTATAAAAGATGTTTAGATAAAGTGTAACCTTATTCTTTAAGAGTTTGGTAGCTAGGACATATGCATCTTTTTATTGTGGGTTTTTTCTGTTGTCTACAACGGGGGTCAATTTTTTTTAGCTGAATAAGGTTCTTGTAAATTTGTCATTGTCAGGAGAAAAGGAAAATACTTAAAACCAAAACAAACATTTTATAATATATTGATTTATTATAAATCAGAGAAAAACATTGAAAAAAATCGTAATTTAAAAATTTGTCTATTAAACACAAATCATTCATTAATTTTTATGGAATGAAACAATATTTATAATGGCATTTGACCTACTCTCACCATCTTACTTATTCTATACTGCTGTAATTTTATGAGCTGGAAAAATCATGAAATGCTGAATTAAATTACAGACAAACTATATTTGTGAAGCAATGTTAATATCCAATGTTGATGTCAATAGGTTGCCAGTAATAGCAAGTCTACTAACAGTACAGTAGATGTTGTTTACACATGTATATGTATGTACCTTAATAAAATTATCACAATTCATATAATCTTGTATTTGCATACATAAAACAAATGTGTCTAAGAATCAAAGGAAAAAGTTTAAACTCTGCAGGCCTCAACATGCATACAAATGTTATTTAGACTGAATATATTCTTATTTTTCTTCAATCAGTGTAACATCACTGTTTCTAATAAACTTCTCATCTCAAAATTATAATTTAATCTTTACTTTTCCTTCCCCTCCTTTTCAGAGTCGACCTCCTCATCACTACTATCCTCCTCCTCCTCCTCCTCATACATAACCATCTGCTGTCTGTTAGCATTAACTACCTTATCAGCTAATCCTTCGTTATCAGAGTCACTATCACTCGGAGGTAGTAAGTCATCTGGTATCATATTATTATCACTACTTTTTATATTGTCATCAAACACTGTTGGCCTAAATACAGAACAAATATAGACTATGTTATATACCATTTCTATTCCAGATTCTTTAAAACAATACTTGCAAAAGCATACAAAATTACGAAGCATGATATCATTTTTTGGAAATAATATTCCATATATGGTTTTCAATTCAGAAATCATTTCATACCAAAAAATGTTTGCATTTTAGTAGGCTCAAAGTGAAATAAACAATATGTAAAGTAAAGTAGTACATGTATGACAAAAGCTCTATTTACCACAAAAATAAATGACATTGAACTAATGACATACTGCAACAAGGTATGACGGCAACAAGATATAGTTGTAAGTTTGTTTTCATTAACAATCATATTTTTTCATGGGAAAAAGCTATCTGAAATATGTTCAAATAGGATAATTTCTACATCATATTAATGTTGTCATTTAGAAATAATCAATTATTAAATCATTTGTGTGATATTGACAGATAAAGTCTTAAACTTCAACCTAATAAGCTTAACTCTTTTTTTTTTTTTTTTTTTTTTTTTTTTTTTTTAAGCCAAATAAAGCTTTATTGAGTAATCTTTATATTCATTTTTTAAGCAACAGATATCTGCTTAGGAATATCTTTATATAGAATATGGTACTGATATTTAGATTAAAAAATTAAAACTACATATTAAAATAAAAAGAGAAAAAAAAACAACTCTGTTTTCATGACCTACAACCTTTATTATAACACAATGTATTTTTCCTAAAATTACAAGAGTTATCTCTCTTTAACTGCCTTACATTTATATGCTTATATTTACATTAATAATAGAACCTCTCGCAACCATAATCCAAATTTTAAAATTATATTAGCAATAGTGATGCAAATTGAGGATTTTATGGTGACTAACTAAATAAAATCTCCAGTCAAGCTAAAGATGGTAAGAACTTTTCGAAATTAAGAATGAATGGAGTAGAGCAATGAAGTTCCGTTCTCCCAATCCAGATTCTTTCACTTAAGTGTTAGACAGTCAGTTCAGAGATGGTAAAAAAAAAATCAGATGACCTTTGGCGATCAAGCTGAAAACTTTCCTTTACTAAGATCTGCTAAGTGGGATTCAAATCAAGGTGGTGAGAGGTGCTATGATCTGTAAACAGCAATTAGACATCTTGACCACCAAGGCTCTGGAATTAAGACTAACAAGTATGGTTTCCAGTACATCAAACATTTTTAAAAAATATCTATTTCAATGAGATTGGTCCTTAGAAAAAGTAATTTTTATAATTTAAAAAAAAAAAAAACTTTAAAGATCTTTACCATTTTCCCTCTTCTTTGATATATTTAATCTGGTCCTTATATAATATTGTAACTATTTCTCCTTTCACTTTATCTCCTTCTTCTATTGGATCTATTAAAACATAGTCACCTAAAAATTAAATCCAAAAGTTTTACTTTATAAATATAAAGCTCTTTCATATTACTAAAATGTATTATAGATAATCTTTTAATCAGAACACTTATTCAATTTTTTGTCATTTCTATAGAACTTCAGAATCAACATGCATCAGTGAAAGCTTTTAAAACATGTCAAAAAATTGTTACTAGTAAGTCTTGAATTAGCTTTCTGGTTTATTGTCTTATTTGCCATTGTGATAAAGTTAGATCTTATTCTGCTGACTAGATGAACAATAAATCATATGTGTGTAAGCTTTAGAATAGTTTTCAGTATTGCAGTTGTCCAATAAACATTTTTAGATGGTTTCAAATCTTTTTATGTTAAAAAAAGAATCCAGGAATTCAAATGAAGATCTAATTCAATTGTCTATCAGCAATCCCTTCAAACATAAAAGAAATTGATTTTGGGCATTTGGTCAATGATGAAGATGTTATCAATGGGCTTTTAACTTTTTTAATATAAGTATATATATATAATATTAGAGAATTTAGAGTCTACTAAAATACCTCTTTTAATCCAAACATTTTTCCTAAATTTTGTTGGCATACTGACTAAAAATGTTTCATCTTTTTCAGTCTGCACCTCATGAAGATTATTGCCTTTGCTAGCTATCACCTAAAAAGTAATATGAAAAAAGATTTACTAACATTGGATTGGAATTGACTCTTTAACTTTAAAAAAATTTATAAAGCGATTTGCAATTTTTTAAATAGTCATCATAAATGTATTTAAAAAAGAAGATTTTATTCTAAATTGAACACTATATGCTCTTTATAAACAATGTAGATATCATGATATGTTTTTGGTAATTGCATCAATAGCATCCATACAGAAACGTAACAAGTTTTATGAATTAAATGTAACCATGTCACTAACAATGTAGGTAAGGTTAAGACCCTCTAAAACTACTTAAAACAATGTTGTCATTAGATCTTGTGTCCATCCAAAGAATTTATTTGGTATTTTTAAATTTCAAAATCAATGATTTTAACATGTTTCTATTCTGTATTGTTTTCTTATTCTGTGTACAAATGTATTTGTTGTTTTATCTACTAGCTACTTACACCAGTTGGTTTTTCAGTTTCAAATATTACTATGTAAAAATTATACTGAGGAGGTGTCTTTTCGTTTTTCACTATTTAAACTTGTCCAAGACAATTTAGACAAAATAATCACTTAATGTTGCTAAAATTATGATCATCACTATTTGTGGTACAAGATAAAATAGAAATCTAAATCACAATATAATTACTCAATAACTTAACAAGAGCCATTCTGAATCAAATATACAAATGTATTGAAATTGAAATATTTTTATGTGGTACCACACATTAAGGTAGATTTTATCATTCTATCAATTTAAAATTATCTATCTACCTTTACAATCTGTTGGTTTTGTTCTGGTAGAACAAACTCGTCCATAACCTCTCTAACTACATGCTTCTTCTTTGTAGCTTTTGACATGGTATTTACATTTTCTTATTCAACTGTCCAAAAATAAATTATTTTACCATACTTCCTGATAATAAAACTGAAATTAAACAAGTAAAAATTGAAATTCACAACAGTTCCAACTCACTGTTCTGAGAAATGAACACGATGTTCATGATTTGAATCTAAACTGACATTTGTAATATTGTGCTCATTAGAATAATGTTTGGTTAGTTATCTTACCCAATAAAACGTTATCGATATTAAAATTGAGAAAGTTTATGTTAAAAAATTTGATCTGTAACACACAAATGTTTTCTTTAATCTCTTTACTGTTTTGTCCTCGGTACTGTCGATGAGAGAGAGAGAGAGAGAGAGAGAGAGAGAGAGAGAGAGATTACCGCAGATATTGCAACATGAGGTTTTCAATGTCGAATCTATGCTTTATGTTTACTACACACAAGCATATTTTGCATTTGAAACAAAGCACTCTGGTGAATCAGCTTACAAATGACTTTGAAACGAAAAAGATTCATGAACATCGGATATTTTAACGTACCATATTTTAGTTATACCATATCTATTTAACGCGATTCAGTATCACCGGAAACCCTGTATAAAGGCTTCTGTCAAAATTTATGTATTAAAAATTCATTTACTGTTTTAACGTATCTAATGACTTTAACCCGATGTAGGCATTGTAGTGTTTATATACTGATTTTATAACAATGACGTAACGTTTGCATTAACTTACACTTTTTATCTTTTAAAATTTTTTATATCGATATACACGCTTTAAATAAAATTATCCATATCATAATGGATGGTATTTTGCGGCAAGTCAATCATTTATTCTATAAATTTACGCATGTACAGCACCATTCCAAAAGTCAAATTCCGCATCAGGATTATTTCAAAAATTATATTGAACTTTTGTTTTAAACCGTTGGATGCAGAATTATTTGCTAACATTCATATGTTTGACGTTCCTCTCCATTCTGTAATTCTCCAGAAAAATCATAAATTAAAGCTGCATTAAGTTTTCCAAAGAAAAAATTAAAACGGTACTAATCTAACTAATGATGTTCCTAATGAACAATGTTACATTTGGTTCAACGGTAAAAGCTCGAATAAATGCAGAAATCACAATATTTACCCATCGAGATGCAGCATTTAGGATCTAATATTAGAACATGGTTACGTCATCAAAAACCCGGGTAATTTAAACACAACTTTCAAAACGGTGAAATACGATAAATTAAACACAGAACTTTGTTGAATTTGTCATTTGTGACTTAGTAAGGGATACAAAACACCATTTCAAATACATCCGGATATAAATGAAGGACAATTAATGTAATCTGTTATGTTTCACTTTCGGTTCTAGGGTTTTCCGTACATCCGACATGATCCGTGCGCATGCTCCAAGCTCATAATTACCATCGTAAAACTCTGACCAACCGGTCAGAGGATTCCGTTTATTTACAGCTAAAAGAAATGAAATTTTAGAAAATGAATGTCACGGATCGTGGTTAGAAGATATCTATTTTTAAAAAAATGTATTTTTAGAAAATCAAAAAAAATTCAGAAAATTGATAACCTTAATGCAGCTTTAAACTAACAACGATTATATCTAGGGGATGACTTGTCTAATGTTATACTGAAAAAAAATCCATAAACAACAGCAACAACAATAACTAATAATAATAATAATAACAATAATAATAATAATAATAATAATAATAATAATAATAATAATAATAACAACAACAACAACCACCACAATAATAAACATCATCATCATAATAACAACAACAATAATAATAATAATAATCATAATAATAATATTTATTATTAATTAGCAAAATGTGTTATTGATACAATACGTAAAAATCTGCCTCACCAATAAATTCACAAAACTGGGCCAATATGAAAAAACTGAGCCAATATGGGCGTGTGCAACTATTATGACGTCATTTCATTATAAAAAAAAACAAAATGACTGATCACATGGCGTTTTACATAATCTAAAAGGGGTAAGTGCCAATTGAACATTTTTTATTACAAAATATGCTTATTTTATGTGGAAAAGTTGCTTTTGTTTTAAAAAATTATTATCAATAAAAGTATCACAAAATAGACAAAAAAGCTACACATTTTAAGTCACTCGTCTTTTATGTCTGGTAAGCGTTAACGTTTCTTGTGACGCAGTATGTTTACAAACAAACGGACGTAAACAACTTGGATAAGATGTAACGAACATGTTTGTTTTGGAGAAAGCATGCTCGAGGTTTTTTTCACATGACCTAAGTCTATATGAAATTATGACAGAAATTGAAGATTCTGACTTAAAAACATTCTCTTGGATATTGACACCGATATCAATCAACACTTCCCACAAAAATGCAGATTTGTTGATGTAACAATCGACGATACTGACAAAATCATTATTATTATTATTTAATGTTTGAAATGTTAATTAATAAAATTATCATTAATCAGTAGTTTTCATATTGGCCGAGTTATTTGGCCTCGGTATGTCATATTGACCAAATAACTCGGCCAATATGAAAATTCCTGATTAATAATATAATATTATTATCATTATTATAACAACAACAACAACAATAATCATCATCATCATCATCAACATAATAACAACAACAACAACAATAATAATAATAATCATCATCATCATCATCAATTATAATAATAAAAAGAAAATAAACAAATTCAAGAAATTCAAGAATAAATAAAGAATGGATTTTAAAAAAATCGAAACACTAAAACGCTATTGACATTTACTGGAACGCCACCGGATTTCCCAATAATACAGTTTTAAGCACAGGCGCTTGTTTCGATATTTTTAAAAAAAAAAACTGATAAAATCCCTTGACCCAAGGGATTTTTTTTTTTTTTTTAAAAATATCGAAACAAGCGCCTGTGGTTTTAAGTTGTGAAACAATTTTTTAACTAAAAAGACGTATTGTATGTGTCAAATTTAGTGGTGCTAACAAAAATACACAATGATTATCTTCTTACTAACTACACCAATGTGAATTCGAATTGCAAAATGTGTTGGTTATTACAGGAAAGGGGACTCGGTGACGGAATGGATTACAGTGAGCACTGACGGATAACAATACCTAGCATTGCCAAGGCTAAAACTCCACTAGTGTGAGACAATTTGTCAGTTACTTTTCAAAGGTAAGTAGTTTTCTCTTGCCATTTGTGTTTCCTCCATCCTGCTAGAATTGACGACCACGGTCAAATTAAAAGATCTTAACCAGGCGTAAAACACGGTTACCTCTCTTTAATCTGTTCAAGATTACGTAGCACTTGTTTTCAAAGAACTCGATATTGGTGGTGTCTGCGCCATTAAAAACGGACCCGTTTTGAATTTCGCCTGTGGTCCTGGTTATAATTAATGCAGCATTGTCGATAAGACATAGTAATCAAAACTAGTTAGACCTATTATTATATACAGATGATTACATACAAATCAACATGATAGTGAAGCAAGTTGCATTTGCACCTTTCAAGAGTTTACCCATTTGTTTCCTAGCTAATATCCATACAATTAATTTTCAAAATTTATTATATAATCTTTTTTTTTTTTTTTTTTTTTTTTTTTTTCTTTTCTTTTTTTTTTGAATTATGTCTAATGAAAAAAAAGACATTATTATTTTGTAATTTTTTTAGAAACCAGTTGGCAGTTGCCGCTGAATATTGTTTTTTCTTTCTTTTTCTGTTTAGTGAAAACATTTGATGTTCACAGTTCTAGCCAAACGAACAAATTATTCCCTCTGAGAGTAACAATTGTGGTTTGGTCAGTTTGGTGGTATAATAATCAAATTTAAATTAATTTGTTCAGATAAATGTTTGGAACGTTTTCGAATTTAATCGGAACTTATATTTAACCAATGGAGCGCTCAAGTAAAGTATGTACTTGAAGATTCCAGTACGACCGAGATGAGATGCTTTCATTTTCATTATTTCTGATTATTTGAATAGTTCTTCCTGATAAAAAAACAAAAGAACTATGCAATTTTGAAATTCGAACTCAATGGAGTTTTTTTATAATTATTGTTGTTGTTGTTTTTATTATTATTAATTAATTTATTTATATATTTTAATCATTTTTTATTATAATTTTTTAATATTTTTTTTTGACATCTTTTGACTTTTATTGTTAGTTTTATAACAAAGTCAGACATTATGGCCACAGTCAATGTCTATTTTCATATTAATACAGATATTAGTTTAAACAATATTTTATTTATATATCAATACAAGTACAAGTTTGAAACATACACAAAAATACAATTAAAGGATTCAGAAACAAGACATAGTGTTTTATATTAACCCGTCTCCTTTGTCAAAGCTGTTATATATACATTCAGTATAGGCCGAAATTAAAACATTGAAATCATATAATCTGATATATATAAATATTTTAAATGAATAAATAAGATGCTTTGAAAAAAAAAACAGAGAGAGAGAGAGAGAGAGAGAGAGAGAGAGAGAGAGAGAGAGAGAGAGAGAGAGAGAGAGTCATGAGAATCTTTTAGAGGCAATAATATAATTTTGTACTGCTAGAAAAATATCTCTATTTTGCAAATAAGTTAGTGAATCATCACCAAACAACAATAATTTTTCATTCAATGAATTTGGCAATCCGTATAAAGTATTATTTCTAAGTTCATCATAAAACGGACAGTGCAACAAAAATTGATTAGTAGTTTCTGGTGTTCCGCAGGGCTCTATTTTAGGACCATTACTTTTTATTATCTATATTAATGATATTGTTTCTGACATTCAGGGCAACATACGACTTTTTGCTGATGAAACTTCACTCTATATAATTGTTGAAAATCCTTACACTTCTGCAGTGAAATTAAATAACGATCTGAATAAAATTTATTCCTGGGCTAAAAATTGGCTGTTCACTTTTAATCCTCAAAAAACTGAATCCATGGTTATCAGTTGAAAACAAAACAAACCCTTTCATCCACAGTTATACATAGATAATATACCCATTATGGAAGTAGAATCACACAAGCATTTAGGAATTTTATTTTCGTCTGACTGCAACTGGAAATATCATGTTCATCAGATTATGTCAAAAGCCTCGCCAAGAATTGCTATATTACGAAAACTAAAATTTAAAATTGACCGTTTATCTCTTGAAAAACTTTATTTCACTTTTATTAGACCCGTTTTAGAATATGCAGATGCCATATGGGATAATATATCCTATGAACTTAAGCAACAACTAGAACAAATCAATATAGAAGCTGCTAGAATAATAACTGGTGCTACAAAATTTTGCAGCATTCAATTACTTTATGAGGAAACAGGGTGAGAAACATTGTTATATAGACGAAAAAAACATAGATTAACTTTATTTTTCAAAATGTTTCATGGTCTTGTTCCAGAATATTTATCTAATTTAGTTCAATCTAGTAATTTGGAAACACATTCATATGCACTAAGAAACAGCGAAAATCTGAATACTTTTTTATGTAAATCTAATTTTTATAATAATTCTTTTTTGCTATTAACAGTTCGAGAATGGAACGATATTCCTCTTCGCATAAGAAATAACCCTTCCTTATATCATTTTAAAAAATACGTCGACCATTCTTCAAAAGTTCCAAAATATTTTTATGACGGATCAAGATTGGGACAAATTTTACATACTAGATTAAGATTAGGCTGCAGTGTATTGAAAAGTCTCCTATACAACAAAAACATTATTGACGACAATCTTTGTAGTTGTGGTAAATAGAATACAGATATTTAGATTACCTATGCTATAAGCCTGTACAATGCATATTCCATACTATGGAACAATATCACCGGGAATCACACTATTTTATATTTTCCCCACATTAAATAACGTCAAGAAAAATGTGACGTTGACGACTCTATATCTAATGGAAACAAGAGCTACTGTCTCGTACAATCGTTATTCGGTAATTCACGGTAAGCGGTTGGTTTGGCGTATGCTTCTCTAAATGGGGGTCTATCAACAACATTTTCGATCGCGAAAACTTTTTTCAGTTCGACGAAAAAAATGAAGGAATTGTGAAAACATACATTTGAATTTTGGAAGTTCGTTGGATTTTATAAATAAAAATAGAGCACACCATTGTATTGGCACAATATTACAGAAGTTTACAAATAAAGTGCCAATTAAATTTACCAAATGTAGGATTTTATGACACAGCAACAAATAAATAAAAATAATCTAAAGAAATGAAAAATTAAGTTCACCCAAATTATGAGTTAATTTACAAAAGATTCGAGTTTAGATAAAAGATAAATATGAATAATGAAAAATATCCACCTGTTCTATATCAAGTTAAACCAGATATTACGCATATGTACAGTTGATTAGAGTTTGAACACAAGCCAGAATGTGACATAAACTGCGTCGTAATATTGTATCTGAAGTAGATTGTTAATTATGATAAGAAATATATATAATTTTTAAAAAATGAAAATACACTACTTCTTGTTATTTCTTGAGGTTTATTATACTCGAGTCATTTTGACTGTTAAAATTGCTTTTCACGATTCGTAACAACAAGGATTTTAATAATACGAATAGTAACTCAGAAATTCACACCAACAAATTATTATAGAAGATTTTAGTTTGATTTAGAGCACAATAAGTTTAATAAGTCCAGTTTATTATTCTCTTTCTTTTTATTCCATTTTCAGATATTTTGTTTTGTTTGTTTTACAATTAAAATGTTCATTGCAAATTTTGTTTGTCACAATTAAGATGTTCATTTCCAGTTTTGTTTGTTTCACGATTTAGATGTTCACTTCAAGCTTTGTTTTTTTTTTAACAATTTAGATGTTCACTTTAAGTTTTGATAGTTTCAAGATTTAGATCTTCACTTCGTTTTGTTTGTTTCACGATTTAGATGTTCACTTCAATTTTTGTTTGTAAGGTCTCCTCCGAAGGACCCCGTGACTTTTATTTCTAAATGTCGAGAACTTGGCGAAAGAACAGTCCATACCAATTTTTTAAATTCTTGTCGGACCCGACCGGGGTTCGAACCCCGACCTTCCATACACGAAGCGAACATTCTACCAACTGAGCTAATGTAATGGTAATTTTGAATAGAGATTAAAAAAGACATATGGCATTACCAATCCATGGAAATATGAATAAAAATATATTCACATGTTGCATCACATCTCTTTTAACACAGGTAATGAAGCTTTAAATATAGGTAGTAAAATACCAAATCTTTTTTGTCAAAATCATTCAGTTAGAGAGACTTTGTTACAGGACAGGCTTGGTTTACTTGCTTTCAGTGTCACATAGTTTTAAGAACAAGTTTATACTTCAATAAGCATAATAATTCTCAACAAATATAATAATCAATGAATTTTGGATGCCCAGATATTATGTATTATGAGGCCAGAAAATCATATTTCAAAATTAAAATTTTTGTTTTAATTGTTTTTTTTTTTTTTTTGTTTTTTTTTTTTTTTTTGGGGGGGGGGGAGCTAAATAGAATAGCTAAAGTAGAATACTAAAGCTTATTCGTGTCACATTTTATGCTAACTCGTTATTAAATTAAATATACAACATTTTATGGATATTAAGACATATCTTCAAAAATTCAATTAGTTACAATATCTATTCCGAAATATCAATTAGAATTTCTGTGACCCTGTCAAAGACGATTGATATCTGTCAAGCTGAAATACATAATGAAACGGAATTTGATTTAAAATGACCACGAGTTCTGTATCCAATATCATTCAAAAAGAAAAACGTTATTCCAAATCAGTCTATTTTATCATCTTGTCAGATTTAAACGTTATTATTGCATTTTCGATATAATTGATTCACTCATATTGATGGCTAGGTTTATACAATTTGGTCAGAACTGTAAGTTTTACTGAAAGATGAACTATATCAATATTATACTGGTACAGTTGAAAGCACTGGTCATTATTATCACCATGGCTTAAAATATAAAACAATCTTTCTAGATTTTAGCTGTCTGGTTCTGCTTCAAAATTACCGCACTTCAAAATACAATTGTCTTATATCGGATTGCTAATATGAACGATGCATACAATTAAGATGAAACAAATATTCCAGCCGCAACGATCATCTGAAGCAACGATCATTCTTTTTCTCTCCCACGGTTGTTGATCACGAAGATTGTCTGTTGGTAAGGTTTACCTTTAGATTACATACCGTTATATAAAAAGTAAACTAATCAACGCAATCATCTTTTAGGCTGTTTTCATTACCATTAAAAAGGGGCCATCTAGTGACGTGTTTTTATTTATATGTCATATACCACTTTTTTAAATTTAATCATAATATACATTCAAAAAGTGGTATATGTATTATATACGATAACAATGTAGGAAGTGACTAAATCTCGTGTTTACCAAATTTGAAACAAATCTAAATCAAAGTACTGAAAGTACTGAAATTCGCGAATGACAAAAGACAAATGAATGTTTGATTGAATGTGAATTTTGTGCCCTGTTCAAGATTATGTCATGTAAAGTTAACAGCCTTTGTAGGTGAATTGGTAGATATGTTCACTTTGCAGTGCACTGAAAGACAGCAGTGAGGCATGTTGTGTGCAATGTCTATCATAAACAGCATTATAATGCCATATCATAACCCATGTTACAATAAATATTCAAATCATGAACTTTATCAAATTTCATAAACCAAGTGGCATAAATAAACCATTCCATAAACTATGTGTTTAAAAAGACTATATCATAAACAATGTGGCATTCAATGGCCATTTCAAAAACCATGTGACACTTAATGACCACATCATTAACCATTGGGTATTAATTGACCATATCATAAATCGTGTTACACTAAATGACCATATCATAAACCATGTGACACTAAATGACCATTTTATAAACCATGTACACTAAATAACCATATCATAAACCATGGCCTTATTATTATTAATTATATAATTCATGCAACTCAAAACCACTATATCATTATCAATGTAACTGTAATCATATCAAAAACCATGCGGCAACAAATGGCCATATCATAAACCATCTGACTAACTGACTATATCATAAACCATGTAACTTAAAATGATCATATCATGAACCATGTGATAAAAATGATTCTATAAAATATGTTTTGGCACTTTTTAACCATACCATTAATCATGTACTCAAAATGACTATATTAAAGCCATGTGACTCAAAGAGAACAAAGTTTTAACAATTTGACTCAAAATGATAATTAAAAAACCATGTGATATACCATGGCCATATAATACACCATGTGACTCAAAATTACTAAATCATAAGCCACATGACCCAAAATTATCATATTTGAAGCGACTAAATCAACAGATAAAAAAACCACGTGGGGCAAAAAGACCATATCATAAAACATGTGACTAAACCTGACCATATCATAAACTGTGTCTCAAAATGGCCATAAAATAAACTACGTGACCCAAATTAACAATACCATAAACCATGTGACTCAAAATAGCAATATCATAAACCATGTGACTAAAAATGACCACATCATAAACTGGGTGTCTCAAAATGGCCATATCTTGAACCATGTCAGACAAAATGGTCATACTATAAACCATGTAACTAAAATAGTCATATAATCAATCAACCAAATGGCACTAAATGACTATATCTTATAGCATCTAACACTAAATTACCATATTCTAAATCATGTGACTCAAAAATGTCATAACAAAAACCATGTGGTACTAAATGACCATATCATAAACCAAATGACAATAAATGACAATTATATAAACCATAATGTACTAAAAGACCATATCATAAAGCATATGACACTTAATAACCATATCATAATCATTTGCACTAAATGTCTAGATCATAAACCAAATGACACTAAATGACAATATTATGAATCATGTTGCACTTACTGGTCATATCATGAACCATGCCACACAAAAAGATCATACTATAAACTATATGACTCAAAAATGTCATATCATATACAACATGACCCAAAATGTCATATCATAGACCATGAGGCATAAATGACCATATTATAAACCACATGACACTATATGACAATTATATAAACCATGTTGCACTAAAAGACCATATCATAAACTGGGTGACTCAAAATAGCCATATCATAATCATGTGACTTAAAATGGCCATATAGCACAAACTCTCTTTCAGTGAATGACCATATCATAAACCATTTGGCATTAAATGACCATATCATAAACCATGTGACAATAAATGACCATATCATTACCATTTGCACAAATTGGCCGTATCATAAACCAAATGACACTTAATAACCATATTATAAACCATTTGACTAAAAAATGTCATCATAAACCATGTTTCACTGAATTGACCATATCATTAACCGCGCTGCTTTAAATGAAAATATCATAAACCATGTGGCACTAAATGACAATATTGTAAACCACATGAAACTAAATAAAAATAATATAAACCATATGACACTAAATGACAATAATTTAAACCATGTTGCACTAAATGACCACATCATTACCCATGTGACACTAAATGACCATATCATAACCTGGGTGATTCAAAATTGCCGACTCAAAATGACCATATAGCACAAACAATGTTTCAGTGAATGACCATATCATAACCCATGTGACACTAAATGACCATATCATTAACCATGTCACACAAAACGATCATATTATAAACCATGTGTATTAAATGACCATATTATAAACCACATGACACTAAATGACAATTATATAAACCATGTTGCACTAAATGACCATATAATAAACCATGTGATACTAAATGACCTTGTCATAACCCTTTGCACTGAATGACCATATCATAAACAAATGACACTAAATGACAAAAATATAAACCATGTTGCACTTAATGACCATATCATAAACTATGTGACATGAAATGACTATATCATAAACTTTGTAACCAAAAATGTTATATCATAAACTATGTGACACCATATGACCATATCGTAAACCACATGACACTAAATGACAATAATATAAACCGTGTTACATTAAGTGACAATAACCTAAACCATATTGCACTGAATGAACACATCATTACATATGTGACACTTAATGGTCATATCACAAACTGTGTGACTCAAAATAGCCATATCATAATCATTCCAAAAATGACAAACTAGACAAAAATCATGTTTCACTAATTAACTATATCATATATCATGTGGCACTTACTGACTGTATCATAAACCACATGACATTAAATGACAATAATATAAAGTATGTTGCACTTATTGACCATACCATAAACCATTTGGCACTAAGTGACCATATCATAAACCACATGGCACTAAATTACCATATCATAAACCAAATGACACTAAATTACCATACCATAAACCATATTGTACTTAATGGCCATGCCATAAACTGTGTGACTCAAAATGGCCAAATAGCACAAACCATGTTCCACTGAATGATCCTATCATAAACTATGATACATTAAATGACCATATTATTAACGATGTGGCACTAAATAGCTATATCGTTAACTATGTAACTCCAAATAAACATATCATAAATCTTATGCAACATAAATGAACGTATAATTGAGCGCCACTTTTTTACCCATCTCGAGTAACGATATTTCACTGCATGTAAACAAATGTGACAACCAATAAATTGATGGCGTTAGAACGTTAAGTCATTTAATTTCATCGTATTTACTTCGTTTGATAACAAGTTACAATATTGACACCTGATCTTACCTCCCTGCTAGTCATAATTAAACAAGTGACGATGCTTTTATTTGACTGAAAACGCGTGAAATTTTTACAGTAGTCGAGAATTAATAAAGATATTGCTAGATTACATGGATATCGTTAAGAACAAGTTATAAACTCACTGTAAGATAGTTGTATACATAAAACTCAATTCTGTGGAGTCATGCTTTCGCGTGTGACACTGACATACGACAGGAATCTATTTAAAGATGCATATAAAACATAAGAGCTATTTGCACACATATGGCGAAAACCGGAAGTCAGTAGGTCGTTGTTTACATTGGTTTCATGTTTCACTTCCTAACCTTTTTTAAGAAACATATTGTTTAAGCTTCATATATAATTATAATATTTTTGTTGCATTCGTATATTTTTGTCATATTTACAAACGTAAAGGCGATATTAGTTTGCCTTTTGAACATTGATATCCTTCAATTCGAAGTACTTTTCATTTGTCTTCGATTGACCTTTTGTCCCCGATACTTCAATAAGGAAGAACTCATTTGCATATCGAGAATACAAGAGTAAATCCGAATATTTCCCTGGGATAACCTATAGTAAACAAGACCCGATAATTTTTAAAAATCATCCTTTCCTTCAGGGGACAACAGTAATTAAAACAAACACTTAAATTTCACCTCTTGGATGCATGCATATGAATTATTAGGCAAGAACATATGACAGATCCGTCAACAGGCGATCAAGGGGGAGGGGGGCACCGTGTGACGTCATCAAAATAAAGTCCGTCAAATGCCGCGTTCTCTTTCGATTCTGCAATTCATTTCTGACTAAATCAATTTTAATCAATGAACAGTCACGATTTATCATGGAAATTTCATCACTGAATCAATAGATCAATAGATGCAAAACCCGCCCAAATTTGGGTTATCTGTCCTTATTCAACTTCAATCAACGGACTAGAGAGCTGAAATCTGAACATTCCTTTCCAAAATCCCAAAGGGATAGTATCTTTTTAATCGAAACTTTAAAAGCAGCTTTGCATAAATGTTGATCGAAATTGGTTGGATTCGATTACATTTTGGCACGAAAAATTAGAAAAATTTCACACTTGACTGATGTACGACCAGAAACACAAACAATAGCAGTTAGAAAAGGTACACAGTAACCTAAACAAATACGAAACTCCAACTTACACCATAAACAAATAGGAAACTCTTGTTAACATACAAATAAATACGAAACTAAAACTTACACCACAAAAATACGAAACTCACTCTTACATCACAAACAATTAAGAAACTCCGTCGTACATCATAAACAAATACGAAACTCCGACGTACATCATAAACAAATACGAAACTCCGACTTACATCATAAACAAATACGAAACTCTTGGTAACATAACTCAAACTTACACCACAAACAAAGCGAAACTCCCTCTAACATCATAAACAAATTCAAACTCCGACTAACACCACAAACAAATACAAAACTCCAAGAAACACTACCAAAAGTACAAAACTCTCAGTAACATTACCAACAGATCTGACATTTACAATTTCAGCATAGATAAATGCGAACAGTTACATCACAAACATACAAATAGATACATCACACAAAAAATAGGAAAATCTCAATTATACCACAGACAAATACAAAGCTTCCCATGTGTTCTTACACCGATACTTCTATGAAGATGTAAATGAAAGTGTAGCTTTCCGCTCTAATAAAAATTCATTTACTTAGTGGCGATATAGTCATTTCAAAAATGGCGGATGAAACCAAAGTACCGAACCGAATTGAACTTCTTCACACCAAGTTATATTTAAGTGGATTCATACCCTAAGCGGTGATAGCTGATGTGTTTTGAGCCGGTGCTTATAGAGAAAGAGAATTTCGTTTTCTAGTCCATATATATATATATAAAGAATGGGTTCATTAAGTCTAAGACACAGATATACATCTCTAGTTCATGAAAAAATTAGTTCAAATGGTTTTATTGCAACATTTCTCATTTCTATTTTATTACATATAGTCTAGAAACTCAGAGAATTCCGGTATTTAGGTAATATGGTTAACAAAGATGTTAAATGTACTAAATATATATAGTGATATTACACATATATATGTTATCTTAGGTTTCGACGTTTTATTTGTTTTTAATGCAGTTTTCAGGACATATTTATGATTTTCAGTAACTCTATAACTCAGTATTTCTGTCAGTAACAATTAACGAGTAAATTAGAAAGAAGATAAAAAGATAAAAATCCTAGACATAATGTTATAAATTACTAAGACAAACACCAAATCTTCACTAACAAATTATAGTATTTTTTAGTGTTTGAACTATTTCACGAAGTTGGTTACGTTTTGATAATTACATCAAAGCCAGTTTTCCAATCATTTCTCAAATGAGAATCTCTCACATTATGAAATTTTAGCTTCTTATAACAATACCAAAATACAACATTTACAAGTTGTTTTTTTTTTTTTTTTTTTTTTTTTTTTTTTTTTTTTTTTTTTTTTTTTTTTTGTTTGTTTGTGGTTTTTTTTTTTCCAAAAATGACGGAACGAGGATACATATGTTATAAGCATTAAATAAGCTTCTTATTGATATTTTAAAAACTCTCAAATTGTCTGGTTTTAGTTAAAAAACTTTCTGTAAAGGAATGATTGTGAAACCTGGGCCAGACACACTAAAATTTAAAAACAAAGATATCTTAATGGTTCACTTCGTTTTATGTGTTAAGGATCGATGATTTAATTTATTCAAAATACAGAAAATAACATACGATACATTATATACTTTGATTATATTAAAGCTATAAGTGTCTGACAAAATGTTGTCTCGACATTGCATTTATTGTATAAAATTTTAATGATAATGCAGTGTTGGCCTCTTGAAATTCATTTTTTATGCTAAATCAAACGTTGTTTTGCGGATTCAAAATAGAATGCAAATCAATTGTGCTGTTTAGGAGTCGAAAATTATTTTGTCACAATAATTTTTTAAGAAACTTTAACTTGAATAAATGCTATTACATGGCTCTCAAAAATACATTTATAAAGAAAAAAAACCAACACAAACAAACAAGCAAACCCGTTTTTACTATTGTACCCACCCACATGTTTATTTCTCACGTGTATTTTTGTAACTCTGATTTAAAATTTTTTGTAGTTTATTTCATACATTGGATTACACAATAAGTTAAATGTCATGTTCATTTGACAATTAGTATTTACATGACTGCTTTTCCTCAGTTGTTTCCTTGATTGCTGTTTTCTACATAAAATAAAGGAAAGAAAAGTTAGTGAAAATAGACCTTAGCAACATGCTACAATAGACATGAAATTCATGGTTTTGTACCGACATTTACATTCGGACATATATAGTTACAAGAGCCTTGAATTACAGGCGAGCATGCTACAGTTGATCAAACCCGTTATCGTCTCTGGTTTGATTGCGTAGTTTCATCTATTAAGTCACCATGGAATCTTCAATATAACAGAGAATGTCCTTCACTATTAGTAGCTAGACTCCCCCTGGAACTGCAGTTCAAGCGGTATTATAAAGAAGAATGAAATAAAGTAAAGTTTTCAGGTATTAGATATTACATGTAATAATCAGCTGACAAGACAGAAACTTTTAAAGGAGAATCAGTACACAAGTACTCATCAGTATTATATAACTTTGTCTGGACCCAGTTTCACAATTATTCACTCAAATGAGTGTACACTCAACTCAAATTTGGGAATATTTCAATGAAAATTTCTAAGACGTAACACAGTTAAAATTAAATATCTAATGTAATATTTAAATAGTTTAGTGTAGGTGTGTTGAACAAAACAAAACATTGACTCATAAACTTTTTGATTTTTTTTTTTAAAAATATTGATGAGAGAAAAATGAGAACATTTGAGTTGAGTGTACACTCAGCTGAGTGAATGATTTGTGAAACTGGGGTCTGATGCGTTTTATTTTCTTCTGAACTTTGAAGTGTAACTGCCATTGCTTTAGAAGTTAATCGTGCTCATATATAATATCTAAGCAACCATAATATCCGACTGTTTTTGTAATGCTTGGAACGTAAGCACAGAAAACACCAAAAGACGAATGCCTGTAACAGAATGTTAGGATTAGGAAGACGAAATTTCAAATGCGACATTAGATGAACGGCCACATCGAAACAGGAACAATGACCTTTCTGAATCAAAAAAAATTAAACGACATTAAATTTTATTCATTTATGTATCCTTTTTCGTCTGACATTCATGTGTTTTCCTATAGGCATGATATTGTATTACTTGGGAAGAGTGCATACGTTTGTGGTGGGAGTGCACCAAGAATATCAGGATATGTGTCCAACAGTCATTATGAATGGAATTTTTAATTGTCAAATGAATGTCATAATCTGTTAAATAATGTGCTGTTTTATGTTCCAATGGTAATTCAGTGGTTTATAACCTTGAATGTGTCAAGAAGGCCATAGTCATACATTCATGAAATCCATCAAACAGATGCCGTTTTTCTTCCATGCGTTAGAGTACAACACAAGAAATGGAAATACTACTGTCATATGCCTGGTGGTACATAATTTTGACAGGCGCCCATTCAAGTCCAAAGTATTAATGTGCATTAGAATTTCACACACACACACACACACACACACACACACACACACACACACACACACACACATAAGCCATGTTAAAAACGCACGTAATGACAATATCGCCTTTAAGATTGTGCTGAAATCCAGGAAGAGATTCCGCATAGAGAAGTGGCACAATGGCGTTTTACATCCGAGACAAGGTTCTTTCAATCATAACGAGGTGGTAAGTTCTGGAATGTTGGAGATAACCAGAATGCCCGGAGAAAAACCCGATCTTTTCAAAGTAAACTGACAAACATTTCCACATTAGGATCTATCAGTATTCGAACCTTGGTAGTCAGATGGGTTGTACTTTGTAATCCGTATACTTGAGATTTAGATTAATCGGACAGAAGGGACATTATTCCAATCTTTTTTGATTATTTAAAAACATTTTTATCTTCCTTGAATCAGTGGATATTCTAAACAGCATGAAGGTTTCAAATGTGATTGGATTGTTTTATGCTTGGATTGGATTATTTTATGGTTTTCGTAAAATCTGTTTTATTTTTGGCTTACAATTTTGATTACTCTACTTGACTCGCTAAGGTCATGCTTAGATCTTTATTCCTTTAGACACAATTCAGAACAATGGCTGCGCAAAATTTCAAGTACACATTTGTCCTATTCTGAATGAAAAATTTCCATTTACGTCATAAAGTCATTAAGCAGTGTCTTGGTACAAAAATTGAGATTTTTTTCACGTAATTTGTACCTTAAAGCTTATTAATAAGTTGATTTAAATGAAATTTTGATTAATTTTCGAAATATCTGCATTATTTTGATAATTACAAGAGTACCTACAGATTTTATCATGTAATCACTGTTAGTTGTAACGGTGTTCTCCTTCACTTTGTTGATAATACTGTATATAATCTGTCAGATCTTGTGCACTAATATTTGGCATACTTTGAGATATATACAGGCGTTAAATAGCATTTTCAGACAAATTTGAACAAGAAAACAACTGTTTATGTAATGGTTAATTGCTGGATTCAAGGGAGATGGATAAATATCGCAGCATCGTTGAATCTAGTAAAATGATTTATATTAAAGATGTGGTTTAAGAGCAAAATTCTTTAAATATCCAATCACTGGAGATGGGTAAATATTGCAGCCTCATTTCATCTAAATTATGATTTTATATCTAAAAGACGAAGATGAATAAATATTGCAGATTTTTAAAATCTATGAGGATGGTTTTACATTTAGAAAGGGTTTCGGAACGAATTTCCCAAACATCTGTATTATACTGAATCAAAGTAGTAAAAAAAGTGAAGTCAATCATAAAACAAACAAATAAGACAACGCAATGAAAAGACAAACACATATGGGACAAAAAGAACATATATAGTGGCGAAATAGATAAATAAAGAAATAAATAAATCTTAAAGCGAAATAAAGCTACATTAAAAGACAGAAATAAGAAAGTTAATGACGAGATTAAAAATATCAATAATTCATAAATAAATACGGTTCCTTGATGGTTGATTGGTTGGTTGTTATATTGTTTAACGTCGCATCAGCAATTTTACTGCTATTCGCGACGAAAGCAATGTTATTTATCTAAGGTTTATTCCTAAAACAATTTCGTGTATGCGTGTGATGTGCGAGTGTGTATTTTGGCCTGCTGTGTACTTTTTGATAAGTTGCTAGCTCACCGACTCAATATTCCACAGACAAGCATACCACTCCACAAGTCCATTACCCTAGAACCGGGCGAATCAATCGATACTCTATCCTCTTATAGCCAAGCTTAAGGCGAGGAAGCAGTATTTTAAAGTTTTATGTTTGACCAGGCCGGGGTTCGAACCCAAGACCACCGCTTTTTTAGGCGCACGCTCTACCATCGAGCCAAAGAAGCGATAACAAATTACGGAATAGATAGAATAACATCTTTATAATTTCCAACTAATTTCACAACCAGTTAACATTTATTCGCAACAATTACGTACAAAAAAAACTAATTCGTGATCCTTGTTTGAATAAGAAAATAAAATCGTTGGCAACAGAAACACAAAATTAGCCTCTGAAGTATGAGTAAAGCACTTGGGATATCTGTTATCATTTTACTTTAATTAAAGTTGTATAATCTTTTAGAAAGGAAAGTTATTTGAAGTTGTATGATATTATCATTATATTATTTAGTATTTTTTTAGTTTTATCATTGTGCCATCCCGTGTGAATTAAAACTTTGATAATCTGGATCTTGTATACAAACAGGCGTAACTTGATTTTCTTATACTTTCTTAAAACATTTTTCACCTCCCCACTGAGCCTCCCACCGCCTATATTTAGATCCAACTTTTACCTTTTCTCCTCGCCACAGGAGTGCTTTATCCGGGTACTCCAGTTTCCTCCAACATCATAAAACTGACCGCCTCGATAAAGGTGAAATAAACTTCACTAAGACGTAACATTAACACATAATCTGGAAGTATATTGCTGAAAAAATCATGCGGGTAAAGAAAATCGAACTGCGCATGATCGACTGTCTCATTTTCTCTCGCCAGGTAATATCATCTAATAGCTTTACAACATAAGGGAATAGATCGTTTTTTTTAATAACAGTGATCTCACCTACAGCTATGGACTATTCCGAAATTTTCTACCCTAACCCGCATAATTATTACAGCGATATACTTCCGGAAAGAGTGTTTCTGTGTTAACCATATTCAATCCCCGTAAGTATTTTAAAATGTTGTCGTCTAGCCCGGAGCCGCCTGCCATTTTGTTAACAATTAACATTCACAAGGAGTCAAATATGAACCCAAATTTCTATTCAATTAGGTAACATAATGTTAAAAACAATTATCGTATAAGTCATATATAATGATTAAACTAACCTTGCGATAGTTTAATCTCGAGTAACCATGTATATGTATTTTGTTAACTGGAGATTAGACATCTTTGGATCTTCCAACATTGTCTACAGTGTGGCCTTGGTGGAGGCGAGTGGGAATGCCGATCTGAGATTGGCTAATAGTGGTTATCAATCTGTGTTTAAGGAAATCTACGCACCGTACATGAATTTTGCAGAATTGTTGTTTTAGTTGTTATATATGATTTAGAAAAAATATTAAAAAGAAACTTTTTTAAATACATGTATATTAGTTTTATGTGCACCACTTTCAAGATCATAGCTGAAGCGGTTTTTTTTATCACGAACTGTTTATGCTAAAAATATGGCATGATAAGTCCCATTTTTGGAGTGTTTAAACCAAAATTTTAGTATGAACCAATTTTTTGCCGAAACGGGATATACCTTTATCGGTATATCGCATTTGGTTCCATCGGTATAGACATTTTCAGAAAAATCGTAATTCCAGTTTGTTTGTTTTTTCGCCCGAAGATGCGGCTATGTGCTGCTCGTTAGGTTTTTGTGGTGTTAATCATTTCATTTATGACGAAATGTTCCGAATGAATTCGGAATCTTTCTAGAAATTCCATTCTCTAAGAATCCTGAAGTAAAACTAATAAGATTCAGTGGTCGCGCTGTCGGTCGCCAACGTCGCAAATTGCGATTTTTTATGATTTTTGGCGATAAAAATCGGCGCCTGGCGATTTTTTTGGCGATTACAAAAATTATCCCACAGTGGTCCCCAAATAAAAGAGTCTTATCGGCACGTGTCGAAAAAATACAGTGTATACAGACGACAGGTATTAACAAAGGATTTACTTGGAAGCCATGTAGAAAGATGTGTTAAAGACGGCAATTAAAGTGATTAGGTAGTATGAAAGAGTTAATTATACTTTTAATTTGTTACTGTAATTAATTAGTTTACGACCATATACATAGTTAGTGGTCGTGTGTCTCTAATGTTCTCTTGTGTATCCAAGCGCGGTGTATATATAGAATCTGTGAACTATGTCGGCAAAATTTTCGAAAAATAAACGTAAAAATCACAAAGATCCGACAACACTTAAAATGGACAGCAAAATGACGAGTTTTCAAATACTTAAAAAAATCTTTCACCCGTTATCATGGGTAAACGTAAATTGGACTTCACCGCAACCCAACAATCTAAAATTGCAAAATTATCGTCCTTCGGTTTTGGTTCTGATAGCAATGTTATTGAAAATGTGCAGATGCAACAAACACCAGAAAAAAAAGGAAAACCGGATAAAGTTGTTCATACTTCTAAAACGCCTAGTACACGTAAATTTATGGACACTTGGAAATTTGGACGTTCATGGCTTGGGTACGATCACAAAACAAAACTTATGTACTGTGATATTTGTATTAAAGCTCAAGTCTGCAACTCGTTTACAACTGGATGTGATGTCTTGAAAAAGGAAAGCGTTATAAATTTTTCTTCTTAATAACCAGACCGATTAAAATAACGTATGCAAATTTTATTCATGATCGTGAGGTCAGATCCGGGTCAGAGTGAAGGACTAACTAAATGAATGTGGGTCAACGGCATTTATTGCAGCAAATCACGATTTATTTTTTAAATATAAATGGTAAAAATTTTCACTAATGCCATCTTTTACGTATTCGGTGTTAATATTTTTTTTTTTTTTTTTTTTTTTGTTGTTGTATGTAAGGTTAAACTAGCAGTCAATCAGAACTGTCGTATCATGATGTAATATTAGATCTAAATATAGAAAAATGCGTTACTGTATTTTTAACATCATTTGGCGATTCAAATATCATTGTTATTATTATTTAGATTATTTTCGGAAAGTAAGCGTAAATTCAGAATATTTTAGTGCTTTCCCATTTTAATTTCACACATGATTAATATTTTCAGGTGACAATAGTCATGGTTTTGCCGTTAACGTTTCCAAAAAAAAAAAAAAAAGACTTTTAAAGCTGCATTAAGGTTATCAATTTTCTGAATTTTTTTTGATTTTCTAAAAATATATTTTTTTAAAAATAGATATCTTCTAACCACGGTCCGTGACATTCGTTTTCTAAAATTTCATTTCTTTTAGCTGTAAATAAACGGAATCCTCTGACCGGTTGGTCAGAGTTTTACGATGGTAATTATGAGCTTGGAGCATGCGCACGGATCATGTCGGATGTACGGAAAAACCCTAGAACCGAAAGTGAAACATAACAGATTACATTAATTGTCCTTCATTTATATCCGGATGTATTTGAAATGGTGTTTTGTATCCCTTACTAAGTCACAAATGACAAATTCAACGAAGTTCTGTGTTTAATTTATCGTATTTCACCGTTTTGAAAGTTGTGTTTAAATTACCCGGGTTTTTGATGACGTAACCATGTTCTAATATTAGATCCTAAATGCTGCATCTCGCTGGGTAAATATTGTGATTTCTGCATTTATTCGAGCTTTTATCGTTGAACCAAATGTAACATTGTTCATTAGGAACATCATTAGTTAGATTAGTGCCGTTTTAATTTTTTCTTTGGAAAACTTAATGCAGCTTTAAATGATAGATAATTCGTGATTTTAATTTCTTAGGGGAGCATTGGAAGCCTGTGCATGCATCTGTTTTTGCATTTTTCCTGAATGATTGATGGGGGTTGTTTAAAATTTCAGTGCATGCATTTTATTCTGTCAGGTAGTGTTAAATAAAACTAAATGTATTGGATGGTGAATAAACAAATAAATACAAATTTAATTGCGTTTTTATTCTTCATTTTACAAACAAGTTGCAATTAAAATGCTAAATACAATCTGGTACTGAACAGAGGCCGATGGTGAATCATTTTATCTTCTGGCTCCAGTTTCCAAAAACTGGCGACAAAAATCCACAACTGGCGATTTTTTTGGCACCTGTTTTTTAGGAGCCAGAGCCACCCCTGAGATTGATGCCAAAAATCGATTGATCATCTCAGGAATGACACGACTGGGGGTAATAAAAGCTATATCTATCGAAATGCACGTGTGTATAACTTTTTATATTTTCAAAATACCAATTTCGGAGTAAAAGATAGTAAAAAGGCAGGTGGTAATGTTTTTCACACAGTCAAAACACATGGTCCAAATTTATCCGTCTCGGCTTTGATCCAAGTCTGAATTGCACTAAACGGGCGAAATGTATCAGTGGTATTACAGATATCTAGAAAGCTGAGACATCATGATAAAAAAATCTTAGTGCTTGATATGACAGTTTTGAGTACTAGTTAGTAGTCACAAATTACAGACACGTGTTTAAGAATACTAATCGAACAGAATTCCCTCTTATGTCACTATCGCTTATCGTAAAACACATACGTTGAATGATATTAACAAGACATTTTTTCAGATTAACACTTTTGTTGATAATTTTCTGATTTATAGGCTGATATTTTAAGGTTGTTTATTATTTTTTTATCAGGAGAAACACATAGGAATACTTTATACATGTATCAAACCAAGGGATTTATAGCAAAAGAAGCGGTTTCTTGTAGATATAATTTACTTATTAATAAAGATGTCATTTACTGTATATCACGTGGACCCTTGTTTCGCGTGATCCCGATACATTCTTTTATTATATTGAGACTATCTTTTAACACAAAGTTTATCCACAAAATTTTCATAGCAAAAACAAAGATAAGAGAGTTACTTAACGAGCGTTTCCGCATCAAAGCCGAGATTCATCCCGTGTTTAATGACTGCAAATCTATGAGATGCCAATATCGAATAAACTTGTCGGGTAAAATATTTAAATTACAAAATTTCTATACATTAAGATAAGTATTTATTTCCGACAGAGCTAAAACAAAACAGAATTAAGTATTAATTTATTACAATTATTGTGCCATTATTGTTCAGAGTTTGTAATCAATTGTCGCTTAACTGTAACTTATGTTAGTGATACAAATCTATAATATATCTGACATACTTTACCTACAAATAAGTATCATAACTCAAACCATTTGTAAACAATAAAATTCAACATTCTAGTGTTGACGTGAGGTCTTGTTGGCTGAGCCGAGTGGTAAACAGCACTGTCTTACGAAACAGATCCCTTTTTATGGCCAAGCTTCGAATCTCACAAGAGCAAATCTAATGTGAGAAAGTATGTTAGTTCGCTTGATGATGTTCGATGTTTTTCTCAAGTTTGATGTTTTTTCCATGTTCTTTACTGAATTCCTCCACCATTCAAGAAGTAACAGCCTCTATTTTAGTTGCACACTTTTGATTAGGACACATAACTCATTACCCTTATACTTGTAGAGCCATTTTGGATACCAATTTGTAAGTGATCAGACAAGCGTTTGGACAAAACAAACACTGCATGATATACTAGTAAATATCCTAATGCCAAAGCTTTTTACAGACAATTCATTTACAATCAACGGTCCCTAATACAAATATTTAAAATAAGCCTTTTTACCAGAAAGAAAATCAACAATCCGGCATGTATATTTTATACAGAGCATATTTTCAGTTTTGTTGAGAAGCAAATCAGTACTCCAACTCGCTAATATTTTTAGTTAGTTTTCGCGTTCTATTCAAAGTGTTGCCTATTGCAAAATACGTGATATTCAGCTACAAGTGTCTTTGATTCGTGTCTTGCTCTGAGCACATTTATAACGTATGCCCAACTCTCAACAAACAGGAAAAGAATAGCCGTATTCGACTGGTCGTTTTCCGTTTAGCAAGAGGCTCTTCCAATAAACGATATTTTCCCACCTTTATTTTTGACCAATCAGACTAAAGACATCAACTTTACGTTTCTTATTCGACTGGTAATTTGTTCTCAACTCGACCTTCGTGAACAACAGTGCTTTTAGAGGTGAAAAGTGTGTTGAGCACTTTACCAGTCGAATGACAAATACAAAACTATATTCTGCGATCTGATTGGTCAAAAATAAAGGTGGGAAAATGTCGTTTAATGGAAGAGCCTCTTGCTAAACGGAAAACGACCAGTCGAATACGGCTAATGATAGTCGTGCGAACTTTGACTGTGTTTAATCATGCTTAACATCAAACAGTCAGTTAGAAGTGTAACTCGTTTAACTTTGGTTAAGTTCAATCTGTGTCAAGTTGGGCGTTTGGTAATAACAGACATTGGTTATGTTATTTATTTTGAGATACCGTTGATATAACTATCTGCAGCTTCTATTACGTCAACTGTCATCCAAAATTTTGATAAAAATTTTTATTGACTTGCCAATAAAACCCTGTTTAATGAAAATAATTTATAATAGCCTTTACAACCCTACACCCATACAAACTAAGATTATCTATTTCGAATCAATATTTGGCTCAATATTATCCTGAATTTTGGGGGTGTCAAACTGATGACAAGCTTCTGTTAAGTTTTTAGTCACGTTTGGCCATTCACTTGTGATTTTTTTAAGGTAAACGTGATGCGTTTGTTTCTTAAATTAACTTGCTTTTAAACTAATCTATTTAAATATACACTGGTTGTTATACATTTTCGTTATCTATTTCTAAATTTAAGTTAGCTGACATCCAAACATTTTTATTTATGGCAGAAACATTCTTATGATTCATCTTTATTTTGCTTCAATAACTACAGGATAATCACAGATTAAATTCCATTTTGAATTAAACAAAAACTTATTTTCATATCATATGAAGTTCACAGCCACGCTTCTACAGCTCACTTTCCCTGTTGCTTGCCCTATACCATGTTTCTTGGAGCTTTTCTATTTTGTCTGCAATATATGTATGAAGGTGTTACAGAAACTGTTTATCGCTCGATTGTGGTTAGCTAAGGACATGTTTTGACATGCAATACATTTGCGTGCTTACAAGGCTTACATTTTCAGAAGCTTTTACAGCATTTGACACAAACATATGCGGCTTACTACTAAATCAACAGATATAACTTCTCGTTTTTTTAGCTTGAGTCGAGTTGGTTTGGATAATGGTGTTTAACATCCTAGATAAGATTATGTCACTTATAAACCGGTCAGTTCTAGGATGTTGGAGAAACCATATTGTTCGAAGAAAACCACCGACGGTCGGCAAAGGAACTGTGACAAACTTTCTGTTATCTGTCAGGGTTGGATTTAAGAGGCAGTGTGGCTTTAGTTTAATGGTTTGTTTCAATATGTAACTATTAGTTTAGCTACTTTCGGGTGCATTGTGTTTCAGTTTGTAACAGTGAATTATGTTAAATCCCCATATAGCGGTAACTGTTTACTGTGTACAGAAATATTCCATGGACATCGAGTTACTATAATAAATGCGTTTTCTAAGAAAAACTAAGCAAAATTCACTGTCACAAACACAGTCACTCAAACGAGGAATTAAAATTCCCTGTCACAAACACGGTGACACAAACATTAAGCAAAAATTCACTGTCACAAACACAGTGACTCAAACGAGGAATTAAAATTCCCTGTCACAAACACGGTGACACAAACATTAAGCAAAATTCACTGTCACAAACACAGTGACTCAAACCAGGAAGCAAAACTCCCTGTCACAAACACGGTGACACAAACATTAAGAAAAATTCCCTGTCACAAACACAGTAATTCAAACATTAAGCAAAATTCACTGTCACAAACACAGTAATTCAAACATTAAGCACAATTAACTGTCACAAACACAGTGACTCAAACCAGAAAGCAAAATTCCCTGTCAGAAACACGGTGACACAAATATTAAGCAAAATTCACTGTCACAAACACAGTGACTTAAACCAGGAAACAAAATTCCCTGTCACAAACACGGTGACACAAACATAAAGAAAAATTCCCTGTCACAACAGAGTAATTCAAACATTAAGCAAAATCCACTGTCACAAACACAGTAATTCAAACATTAAGCAAAATTCACTGTCACAAACACAGTGACTCAAACCAGGAATTAAAATTCCCTGTCACAAACACGGTGACACAAACATTAAGCAAAATTCACTTTCACAAACACAGTAATTCGAACATTAAGCAAAATTCACTGTCACAAACACAGTGACTCAAACCAGGAAGCAAAATTCCGTCACAAACACGGTGACACAAAGTTAAGCAAAACTCATTGTCACAAACACAGTGACACAAACAGTAAGGAAATTCACTGTCACGCAGTGACCTAATCAGTAAGCAAAATTCACTCTAAAAATAGCGACTTAAGTTATAATTTTCACGTCTCTTTGGTTTCAAACCCACAAAGGGAAAATTGGAAACTTGTATTATTCGTGTTATCTATCTATCTATCTATCTATCTATCTATCTATTAACACAATATTTCCTAAGAACCTATCCAATTACTGTCTTAGAATGTTTTGTAATGTTATTTTGCCCTTTTCGCTGTCCATATTCAAATAAACCAATATTTTCTTTTCGTTAATCAAGAGTACCAGACAGTTTAGCACAATGTCATCACGTACGCGTCCTTTTTTCTTTAATTGGAAAGTGTTATACAATAACCGTGTTTGACGTCATTGACACCTTGTATTTGTCGTAATTAAATGTCATATTCATGAAATACTATTTAGGTCATTAAACCTAACTTATTTTTTATACGTTTGTGAAATATCTTCAAGTGAAACGGTAACATTACAAATTATATGACTTTTTTTATAATTACCTCAAGGCTGCTTTCTACATAACGTGTCACATTTCACACGCGGATAATCACTATTTCACACTGCTCAAGACATAATTGTGTCTTGAATTGCTGATTGCGTTTTTAATTCTCGCTGAGACCCCGGATGTAATAAGACTCACACGAAGAGGATTGTTAAGTAGCAATTATGTAATTTAAGTGTTTTGACGGTAAATAAAACAAACAGTTTAGTGTATTAAAAGTTTGTCTCTTCACATGAAAGTACTGTGTACAGGTTCTAACCTTTACCAAAGGAATTTCACAATGAACAACTACATCGTTTAATTCGTGGCATTTTTAAGTGTATGGCTTTATGTACATATCATTTACAAAGTGGAAGAAAAAACTATGTGCATTTAATATTTCGTATATTATAATTTTCACATAAATATAAAGTGATGCCTTACTTTGGGTCATTAAACATTTTTATGACACCTGTAAAATTACGACTGGTGCTTATTTGGTTTGGACAGAAAAGCGGCACATGTGTATTCGTGCTGATTAAGAGAGAAAATTGAAATATTTCACAATATCTAATGACTTGGCAAGCATTGTATTACATCCATTTGTATGGGACGTATTTGTATTTATTTATTGTTTGTTAGGGTAATAATTATCATTCTATCACCTCCCAAACTCCGTAACATCGCTTTACGGTTTTGTCATCGAATTGCGCTTTTTTAATTTTTTCGAGAGTAAAAGTGAAAAGAAAACGATGCTGTTGTAGGTGAAAGTTATATTGTAAAGCTGCAGAGTAGATAAAATAAAAACGCTATTGCGATGAATGCGAAAGAGTTAATGCGACATTGCGAAGATGCGGAGGTGATAAAGTTAATGCGGGAATATGAAAATACAAGAAGACGAATCGATAGCGCGAAAGAAACATAAGATGGCAATTTTCCCTTTAACAAATTCGCTTGGCATATTTTTATAAAAACATTTTTTAATTTCACAATATTCGATCGATCGATATACTACGATAGATTAAGTATTAACAAAAAATGTATGTAAAAATAAAATAATTAAAAAGTAATAATAACCTTGGCTGTTTGAACGGTGTGGGAAAAAAAAAAGAAAAAAAACTATGTGGTGAAAAATTTACAATAAATTTACTAGGTCTAAGTGGTAGCTATATGTAATTAAAGTGGTAAGTCAATATCAGTTTATCGGACATCGTGACTTACCCTGCTTACTACCATGTAGCCAAGGAATTCTTTTTAAAATTATAGCTTTTATACAGAATGTTAAATTATGCATATGATTCACCTAACCCGACTATCAATACAACACCATTACCCCTATTTCAATTGGAAAAAATTTTTACATACAGATTAAAAATCAAAGCTAATATAATATTTCCACGAAGTACATGTACTCATTGTTTTTTTTTTCTTTTCGCTTTTTTACAACACACACACACACACACACACACAGCTTGTAGCACGGATACAACTTGTAGTAACTTCTATAAAAACGAAAGTAGTGCGGAGCAGATTAAAATGAAAAAAGTGTGTGAAACTTCAGTAACTTTAAATATGAAAAAAAATCTTAGAAACTATAGAAAGTACATGTTTGCAATACTTCTCTTAACAACTTAAGCAAACAAATTTATATATAAAATATGTTTAAATCACATTCAATTGTGAAACGAAGGAATACCGTTTGCCCTCATTAGCCCTTGGGAAAAACCGCAACAATGTGTGAATATGTAGTATGCGTGGGGGAGGTGTCTGGATAAAACCAATAAAATATCCTTGATATTTAATAAATTCGGGTAAATATTCAAAATTTAAGATAATATTTGTTTAAAAACGTTGATTTATAATGGAACAATGAATGCTTTTTGATGTTTAGATAAAACTTTAAAAAGATAAATATTTATGCATTCCATTACGCCCCTTCAAAATATTGGTATGATCTTCCCAAAGGTGAACCAATGGGAAACGTGTTACTCATCCAACCAATTATATGACTTACGAATCGTACTATAAAACTGCTCATATACCATATGAATAAGTAATAGATAGATGTTATTTCATCCAAAAGATATTGAATCTGTAATAATTTTCTTTTCTGAAATGTACATCGGCTTTGTAGCATCATGACGTAGAATTCGTAGCAGACGACTATTTATTTTTTAAAAAAGAACTTGTTGACTATTAACTGGTTTCTAAAAAAACCAGTTATAGATATTTAAGAATAATGGAAATATTTTATTCATTTATTCTTTTATTATGGGTTGATAAGGTTCTAACCAAAGGAGTTTTGAATCAATTAGATTCTACCCTGTCGACATGTAATGAAACTTGTTTACCGGAAAAATGTCCAAAACCTGAATATTGTAAAGGGGAATTAGTAAAAGACAGCTGTGGATGTTGTTCAGTTTGTTCCACGGATAACTCTACACATTTATACAATAATTATAAAAGGAAAAAAGGTAAGCAAACACTAATATTTCATATTTTATTTTCTTATGGTATGTTGCCACAGTAACTTATACTTGTACATATGTCAGACTCCAGGGGAGCTGGGAACCCGATCTGTATTTTTAACGAGTAAAGGTTAATATTTGAATAATTGCTTATTCCCGATTTTATCTCAAATATGGTAATTTTCAAAACCAGTCCGCTTGTTTCCTGCTAGTTTCAATATAATGACTACATCGTCTGTAATATAGATTGTAACATGATTAAAATAAAATTTAACCCCATTCGTTTATTCCCTTTTTTCCGTGCGTTTTCTGGTGTTCGCTCAATATGCATGTATATCGCTAGTCCGTTTTGCCACCGCATGCAATATTGATATATTCTGATGTGGAAAGTCTTTCAAGCTTCCTAACAAAGTTAAAAACAATTATATCGAGAAACGACCAGCTATTGACTGAATTGCAAAAAAAGTAATTTTCAGTGCGCTTGTGGAAAAATTAATAATAATAAAATGAATAAAACGTTTTTAATCTCTCTCTCTCTCTCTCTCTCTCTCTCTCTCTCTCTCTCTCTCTCTCTCTATATATATATATCTCTCTCTCTCTCTCTCTCTCTCTCTCTCTCTCTCTCTCTATATATATATATATATATATCGTTTTGTTGCGTCGCAAATGCAATAGGCGACAACTAGAAATACAACTATGTGATTATTCACTGATGAAAATAAATGTACTATATATCACATTATAACCATCAGAAAAGGAGTGACAAGTATGATGAATATTAAATATTGTCTCTGCATAAAGAGAACACCTACACCGATAAACATCGTAAGACATATATACAAAAGACTGTCATACCTGAAGTTCCTTAGTCAATGCGATTAAAATACCTCGAGAGTGTTAAATATGTTAAACTGTGTGTTCTAAAGGAACATTGAATTTTGACATGACATGTCAGCAAATAAATTAGTTCTCACTCATTACTTAAGATTTAATTACACATGTAATACCTTCAGTTAAAAGGACATGCATAACGGTCACTGCATTTAACGTACTAATGCTGAAATCAACAAGCTTGTTTATTTCATACGATCGTTCATTCAATTATTGGATACTCAGTTTGAGTGACACGTGTCTTCCCTATTTATTATTTTCGTTTTTTGCACAAATTAAAAAATGGAAATATTAATTGCTCAAAAATCAATTATAAACACAAAAGTTCACAGCATATTTATGTGTCGATATGACATGAATTTCCTAATCTATTTCACATACTTCCCATCTTGTATACAGTTTCCGTTATTATATTGTCGTATTTAACATGTTTTGAACAAAAAAAAAAAAGTTTTGAAAAAGGGGTTGAACTTGTACTCGACTAAGAGTCTCCAAAAGCTAGAATAATCAACTTTCATATTTTTTAACTGAAATATTTAAGCGGGATTAGGGGGTCTTGTGTTTGAACCCGATCAGGTCACAAATAAGACTTAAAAAATCAGTTACTTTTTCCTCATCTGGCGCTCGGCAACTTAAAGAGAAAGTAACGGCTAGCTCACCCAGTTTCAGGATAATGTGACTGGGGAGTGGTATGCTTGTATGTGGCATATTGAATCGGTGAGCTAGCATCTTTAAAAAATGTGGCCAAGGGTATGTACTACTACAATGTAGCTTGCACATTTCACGCATACACAAACTTTTCTACAATCGATTCTTAGAAATTAATAATAAGTCCGCGTCGAAAATAGCTGAGAAATTGATGATGCGTCATTGAACGGCATTACGACGAGCCAAGCATAATTTGTAAGCAAGTGTAAATATTCAAAATTCTGCAAGCGAAAACTGCGTCATGTCACAAAGAATAGATACCTCGAAACTCCTGACACTTCTACTGAACGTACAGCCATTTAAACCCCGCTCAACGTTAAACGCGGAACGTTTTAGTGGTGCAGTCATGTAATAAAATCGAAACTTCCTTAGATCGATTACTTTAAGCTAGAATGTAAATCTATTTCCTCGACAAACACAAAATCAAAAATCTTTTTCGAAATTCGTTCTAAAATTTGAACTTGCGCATATTTGATTACTATGGTAACGATGTTAAGCAACTAGTGGGAAAATTCTTATTCTTTGACATAAAAATCTTTTAAGTTCATTTTTTTCAAGTGTGCCGATATAACCTTTGCCCGTGTTTAAAAAGCAATTAAATAGTAAAGTAACCATAGTCTAGGAGAACGTTGATAATCAATGTTTTAATGACGTAAGTTTAGTTCTCAGATCAATTTATCATTGGAATTACATGTATGCTTGAAAGCCATTGATAGTAAACTAATTGAATAATATGCATATCGCTGTACGAACAATCTAATCCTTATCATGTATCACGGTACATGCATTTTTATCTTTGAAGCTTGCAGACCAGGTGTTAACGTTATCTAATCATCTGATCACTTTCTGTAACATTATCAGAACCTACATGCTTGTTTCTCTCTTTCTGTTGTATTTTGCACATAATTTAAAACGGCAGTGCAGTGAGGGATTATCTAATCTGATAGCACAAACAAAGATACGGCATTGCTTAAAAGATTATCCCATAAAATGGATGTAAACGCCTAGATAAACATTTAAAACGTTTTTAATCAATCAATCAATCTCTCTCTCTCTCTCTCTCTCTCTCTCTCTCTCTCTCTCTCTCTCTCTCTCTCTCTCTCTCTCTATATGTGTGTGTGTGTGTGTGTGTTCACCATGTTGCAACTACGGCTTAAAACCCCATCAACAGTTTTGGATTTTTCTTTTTGAATACATTTGCAGTGCACATAGAAAACCTTGGCTATCATTAGTATGCACCATGCCACACTCTCAACATAAGTGAAAAATTAATCTTATTTAAGTACATTTTACATAGGTAGGTAGTCATTGATTAAATATCGGTGGTATTTTATTTTACGTGCATACGCACGCGTTTTAATCAATTTGTAAAGTACACATTCTTGTTATAGATTGTTTTTTTATCTCGATTTACCTTAAGTTGATTCAATTTGGTAAAGGTATAATTTTATAAAGTCATTCTTCTATATTAAGAATACTACTAGTATTTAAAAATCATCTAGTCATTTTCATACATATAAGTCATGCACTTATAATTAAAGTCTAGATTTAATTAAGATTTTACTGCATTGTATCTAATTAAAATATTTTAAAATCATTTTCAGTTTATTAAAATTAGATACAATCGGTTTTGCACAATGATTAAAAACTCGTTACCAAATTAACCTGTGAACCGAATGAAATCCTCACCGTGTAGAAGATGTAGATAAAACGCAATGAGTATGTATATAAAGTGTATACTTATTTCCCTTAAATAATCACATTACATGCCTATGTCATTAAGAAATGTGTATTGCTATATCTTATACTCCCATCTACAGTATTAATAACCGTTCATTTATCAACCGAAGATTAAACATGTCGAAAATCAGAGAGATAAGTAAATAATACCTACATGATATACGGATAATAAATGATTCTGGTAAGTCAGGCTAATTAATTCTAAGATACAAAGATTACTAAATAACTCGGTGATATGTTAATTATGGTTTGGTATCACTGAATCAGTTAGTTCGTGTTATATCTCAATTTAACCCAGAAATGTGACCTTAATATTAACTGACAATTTTTGACATTTCGCCCCCTTTTCTATAAAACCAGTAGTAAATCAAACCGTAAGAAATTAAAAAGGTACTAATGGCTTTCGTTTGAAAAAAATCATAGACATGACATTTTTGACGTTTCGCCCCTTTTTAAAACCAGCAGTAAATCACAGAATTAGAAGTTTTAAGTAGCTGCTAATTGTCTTCGTTTGAGAAAAAATCATAGATATCCATTTATACCACATAAGATTTAGAATCTGAGTGTTATTTTTACAGACATGGACTCAAAATAATGTGTTTTATTATGAAAACATTATTTGTCTATTTAAACACAGTGTAAAAATAAATTTATTATACAATAAACATTTTAAAATAAACATAGAGAGAACGCACGCACATGAACTGGATTGTGTCAAATTTTACATTTTATCACGTGACATATATGATCCTAGCTAAAATAAATTCCATCAAATATCATTGTCTTGTCAATCACGAAGAAACAATTTGTAGTAGTAGCATGTTATGCATGTATATCCAAAAATCTTGCTTCAGATACATAATTATGCTACTATGGCTTTGTAGTGACTGGTCTTGCAGAAATTCATTATTACCATCACAACGTGAGCAAGCCATTACTTTTCATTCATACTTTCGGGGAAATACATTGATGGTTAATTGTACATTAATGTCAAACCCTGTCAAATTAAAAAAAAAACACATTGGATTTTAAAAAGGAAAAAACATAAACCTACAGATACTTTAGTATCAATGTCAACCTATCGAAAGTCCAGCTAGTGTTTATCATATGCAGCAAGTACAGTGGTATAACTTACAAAAGACTTATGTCTAAGGTTCAAAGTTATGAACTTTAGAAGGCAATATGTATCATTTTGAATGAATATCTTAGATCAAAAGATAGATTAAACCACAAACTGAGCTATATTGTCATGGTTTAAAAAATGATAACATTCTTTTATACTCTACTATCCACAGTTTTATAGGACGACAGACAGGTGTCAAGTTAACAAAAAACAAGTAATATTGAAGTAACACTGGCAAAACAAGGTGCTCTGTTGTAATAAATTATGTTGGAACGAGTAAAAGGTAAATGTAATGTCTTAGTTACCAAAGCCGAAACTTATATGGTAAAATCTTTAAATGTTTTAGGATACTTTTGTAACCACATTTATGAGAAAAGGGAACAGTTATACTTTGGTTCCTGCTATGTGACCCTTTTTAATTGCATTTTATCTAAACCCACTCGTTTATCTTGCTAATTATTCAGTGCAAATTATTCGAAGTTTTTTTTTCAAAAGCTAGTACTTTTAAGTAACACCACATGGTAGTGGGAATGGCTGGAGATAACAAATGAATAAATAAAGAAGTAAATAAATAAATAAATGCATGGATAAACAAATGAATGAATAAACAAAAAGAAAATTTAAAAATAAATAAATAAAAAATAAATAATAAAATTATAAAATAAAAAAGTAATCATAAATAGAAGTTTGTCCTTTATGCATTTAACTACTGTATTTAGATACAGATAGAAGGTAGATTTTTTTAAAAAAATTCTGCAGATACAAATGTACTTGTTAACTCGATCGCTTCTTCATTTTACTATATACAAGACAAAATTGTATATATGAAAACTCGACATGATACGAGGTGATAGATAAGATACAACATGTTGTATCAATACGATAATGTAGTAGTGAAGTAAAACTTTCCGTGATGAATTGTTATCATACCACTAAGCTTTATATTGGTACGCGGAAGACGAGACGATATTGAATTTTGATGTACATGTATATTTCTCCGTCTTTATGTGATGGTATGGTATTATAACACAAGGTGCTCTTATCATATATTAGCTGTCATGTGTTCCTCATAAAGACCTAACAATATAAAAGTGAGAAAAGGTGTAAAATGAATGTCAGAATTTATCGGTACAATGAACTCCAGACATAAAACATCTGTTATACTAGTATCTCACGGACATTTATCAAACATCAATATTCATATCATGTACAGTCAAATCTCTCTTTCTCTTAAAAAAATTGGAAATTCATAACTCGGTTCAAGTTTACTTGTGATAAGATGCCGAATTCTTTTATTGATATTTTAGTATACTCTGTTTTAATAATAACTTTTTAAATTGTTTCATTTTTTTGCCCTACAACAATTTTGAACTTTTGTGAAAAAAGTAGGCCTGACCAATTTGTCAAAAATAAATTTTTAAAAAAATCATATCGTAAAAATTTTAAATCTTTGGGCCTTATTTTGTATAAATAACATACTTTTGTTATACGGAAATTAAAAATACTTTTAATATTTTCACTTTGTCGTGTTTGGAATTTTAAAAATTTATCAACAAATTGACCCGTTTACTTGGATGTGAAATTGATTAATAACATTTATTTAAACTGTGCTTTGAGCTTATTTCAAGTTATAAATGTTCCGTGTATTTTGATTGTCGAGTGGGGTAAAGCGTCGGTCTACAAATGAAGTGACTCTCAAATTTGAATCCTCCCTGTAATAAAAAGTTTTGTCATTTCACTTGCTAAAATGTTAGGAGTTTTCTCCGGACACTTCATCTCCTCATGATACCACTGAAGCTAAACCGACCGCCTCGATATAATGGAAAGAATCTTTGGCGTAAAACACTATTACCTTTCCACTTTACTCTGGTAAACATCCTTCAATTGGTTTGACTATAATATGAAATCTGATATGATAAAAACTAAAAAATCTACAGCAACGAGATTAGGGGACCATGAACATTTTCCAAGGTTATGGAAACAATTTCTGGTAATATAAAATGAAAATAAAATACATATATAAGGGTGTAACCCCCTCTCTCTCTCTCTCTCTTGTTAAACATTCAAAATAACCTTGATGTGGATAATGTACTAGTATTGAAACATTGTTTTTAATTAGTATGTTTTACAATAAAAAATCTGATTCTAACAATTACACGTGGGAAAATAGAAAATATACCGGTATATGTTTTTATTGTAAAGAACGCACTTTTAAGAAAAAACTGACCGAAAACCCTTATCAACACCCCATTGGTCAGAACATATTATAATGTGCAGATGTCAAAATAAGATATTACTATAAAATGTGTGAGTTTGCCAGACTTTGTTAATGGGTCGTAAATTTAGTGTTAAGTTCAACATATGTGTAAATTAAACCATTGAACTATGAACCAGACAATATGTTTCCAATTGTTAGTAAGCTAATACAGTTACAGACTACCATATATGCGCTTCGGATGGACATTGTTGTATATTTGTATTCTTAGTGATTTTTCGGTGTCTTTTTACACTTAATTTATTATAAATATTATGGACAAGACAACGCACAGTTTCCCACTGACCCCGTAAAGAAGTCAATGTTCGATTGTTTCTAATACGCCTATTGATAAAAAAAATAAACTTGTTAGTTTTCCCATCACACATTCAATAGCATTCGCTATTGTACTAGTATTCCATTTTATAAGTCCAAAGTTCCTTCTACAGTCTAGTTCAATTGTTCATATTCATCGGGGCTTTTTCAAAGTCATGCTTTTAATTTTCCCGTTGTATTTAGATATTCTTAACTTCTGACAACTAGTTGATGGTTAAGATTATCCAGACGACACAATCGGCTAATCCTTTAAACATCATGCTTAGTACCCGTCCAATAGTCACACGCTTTAAAATCAGTTGTTTATATGTGTTTTCTGATATTGTTTTCTTGTGATGTTTCATTTGTTGTTTCATGTTCTTTTTATGTAGATTGCTTTATTTAATTGACGCATTTGTCCTACTGCCGAACAGAACTTTATGTATTTTTTCGTATTTTATAGGTGGAGCATGTGAACAAGTTTCCTGTCCCAGGAAACGAGTATGTATGGAAAATATGCAAGGACTTCCTTTATGTACCTGCCCAAATTTACTCATATGTCGACGAAGGCGTAAACCTATATGCGGAAGTGATGGCAATACCTATAATTCGAGGTGTCACATGCGCGTAACATCATGTAATATGAAAAAGAGGATAAAAGTTAAACATAAAGGTGTGTGCCAAACAAGACTTACAATGAATTCAATGGTTGCCACGCAACAATATGGCGGAAGTGTGACTTATCCGGAGGGTGAATTTGATATTCGAAGGCGACGTCGAAAAAATAGACGAAAAGAACGAAGAAAACACAATAAAAAAGAAAAACGACGAAGAAAACGAAGATTTAAGAATAAAAAAAATGACAAAAAAAGTAAGCGACGAAAACTAAGAAGGCTGCGATTAAGAAACAAACAAAAACAACAAAAACGTGTAAAGAAGGATAAGAATAAGGAAGAGTAATTGGCTTCAGTTATAAATAGAATTTTATAGTTGTTGTGACATTGCTGTTTTGTTGCACTCTCGTTTCAAATAATCAAAATACGCCAAAATTTTCTCATCGTAAAATGTAACAGAAGGGTACGGTCGATTTGAAACGAGGGTACATCTTCAAAATGTTTAAATTGGTAAAATGTGATTTTATTGCTTTAGTTTTCATGTGTTTGATGCCACGGGAACACAATCGGAAATGCAACATTAAAACATGAGTTTTAAAGAACGGATATAATCTCCGAGTTTGCTCAACGTCACGTAATTCCGATTCGGTTCGTTTATAGAAACTGTAAATTGTTTTATACTGCCAAAGATATTGGATGGAATCACTTTGTCTTTCAAGTTTTGTTCGAAGATTATTGTGTAAAATGTAGAACATTTGTAATTACAAAATTATAATATCAAGTCCAGAAACATGCTTATTACTTTGTATCCGCATTTGTCAAAATTTCGATCATTTAAAAAACATTTAATAACAGATAAGTGGCTTAAATTTTTTTTTTTTTTTTTTGTAAATTTGCGAAGCTGCAACAAAACATCTCTTGACAAGTAGCTTTTGATAACACTAATTTGTACACGCGTTCATCGTTTTCATTGCTTCAAAAATATTGCATCAATCTTGGATTTATAATATTCGTTTTGGACATATAGGTACTATATATGTCGGAGAGCATATTTTCTGAAGGACAAGGGGTTGGATAAATCTTAGGTAACGTAGGAATTAGCTTTGACCTAGGGAGCATAGAGATGAGATATGGCCATTGAAATAGTAGTAAGGCATGTCTTGTATTTTGGCAACTCCAAGCGTAAAACAATTGTAAACATCATTGTTATCTTGCGTCTATAATGACTGACTTCAAATAGACATGACGAAGTAGAAAACTTATTTTAGAACTTTGCTGGCCAAATTTTAAAGTGATTTTGTACAATTGAATTTTATACAACATTTCTGAAGAGTAATTTTTATAACATGGTAGCCAAAAGGCGACAGTTTGTTTCCAGCATGGAAAGTTAATTATAGTATCTGTCTCTATGGAAACAACCACATTGGCTTTAAACTCTGAAGCAGATTTTCTTGAGAGTAAAATCACAATCAATCTGGTCATTAGTACAGTGTAGTTTAATCTGACGATGATAAGCTTAGTTTGGTCTGGTTGTGTTATAAGTACCGTTGGTGTTAGGTAATAATAAAGGTATATTTAGACTACAAGATTTCCTGATGTCTATTGTGTTGAAATAAAACTGATAACACGTGTTATTTTATGCCATATTGTGTCGGGATATTGCTACTTAAATGTTTGTTCTGTACAGATGATCTGTAAGTAGAAGGTTTTACCTAACCGTTTATAATATTACAATTGTACTTTATCCACTACCGAAAATTATACTAATGACCTTATGACAATGTAAAAAGAAAATATTCGGAAAGTGTGTCAGCAGCTTGCAATATAAAAGTCGAAAATATTATTCACTTTTCATTGACAAATTCTTACATTAATCGTCTCACTACTTCATTTACAATATATTATCGAATTTAAGAGAACATCATGCTTGATAGATAATTTATAACTTTAAGCCACAATTTTGTTATTGAAATTAGTTAGTAGTCTTTTTTATAAACAACGATTATTATGTGATCTGCATAGCCTAGCCATATTTAAAACCTAAACTGTTATTTATTGATAATCTAAAGCGCACACATACGGCTGGTATCAGGTTTTGAAAAAAAAAGTCATTAAAAAAATCCATTACAATTGGTTTAACGATCTTTCACAAGAAATGATCACAAAATCATAATATTTTGTAATATAGTTGTAATATAAAACCATTATTTTCATAATTATAAAATACGGCAAATACCATAAGTCTAGTTGTAATATAAAACCATTATTTTCATAATTATAAAATACGGCAAATACCATAAGTCTAGCATCCATGGAAAACTAGTAACAACGTAATATTGCTTTTATGGAATATTTGGAATATGTTTATTGACGATAAAAGACATTGTCACGTATAATGATCTCCGATTCTTATGTAATAAAATCTTACTGTGTATCGTTTTAAGTTAAGTCACGAATGGATATTTTTCTCTTGCCATCAGTAATTGCAAGACTTTATATTTAATGTCATTAAAATTTCATTAAAAATAGACAAATTTGTTTTATCAAGTTTAGGCAAAAACGGTCAAAGAAATCGACAGACCAAATAATTATTCTGTAAATTTCAATTTTTTTCATTTATAATTTTTAATTAAGCAGTAAACGTAATATCACTTTCAATTATATTTTTACCGGTGATTATAATTATTTTGCATTATGTTTCGATAACTACATGTATTATTTATCATTTAAACTGTACCATTCCTTTAGAATACATGTTAAGAGAATAAAAGCTAAAATTTTGTCATTTAGTAGTTTTTCTTGTCTGTTTGTACACTTGTATTGTCTAAAACTGTTGATTGAAAATTAAAAACATATTGAAATTTGCAGCTAAATAACGGCTTATGCGATTGAATTCGGAAAAATCTCAGCATAATGACTGTACTTACAACACCATAAGCACACTGTAATCACTGTGAATGTAATCGACAATAAAACTGAAGCATCAGAATTTACGGGTCTTCTTGATATTCAAACACTTTATACATGCAATCACTTAGATTTTGTCAGATTTCTTCTGTAATTACATAAAAAGATGGGAAAGGAAGCCACTGCAAGAGAAACGAAAATTTATAAGTGCAAGATACCATAAACTGAGACCGAGATTACTGATTATATCTTTCTTTTTATAACCAATTTTTAAAAGATGCAACCAGAAAACACACAATACGCGTAAAGCAAGGATTTTAATGATGCAGAAGAGACTATAGTTCTTAAAAACATTTTACGTCTCCTGTTTCATTGGCAATAATCACCTTATAAATATATTCTTAATAAAACACGTTTATTTATTGTAGGAGCTTAGCCAAATGAAATCATTTGCCTATTAAGGATTGCGAAATCAATATTTGCACTGAACATTGTAGTAATCTTTAAACCCATTTTCAGTGACGAAGCTGCTCTCAAGGTTTCCTGTTTGTTGTTACATTTAGTTATAGATTGGAATGGTTAACGCCCAATCAAGACTGTTCAAAATTGTTAGAGGAAATGTCTTGATTAAAACATACTACCTGAGCTGAGATTTTCCCTAGGATCATCTTTGCTATAAATGAGATGCATTGCGATCTGCAAGCCGATGAATTAGTCCACTGGTGCTTCTATATTAGTATCACAAATGTACCTGTGCTTTGTTTACATCCCCACTTAAATTGTTAACAGGACATGCTCGATAAGAAAAGATCACATAAGACGATCTCACGAAACAATCTTACAGTAACGCATCCAGTCTTTTGAAATATCAAAATGGAAGAAAGAAAAAAGCTAGATAATGGCATATTATTATGACAATCGATGGTAAATCTCCATTTGAAGAGTATCAAATCTGATGCAAAAACGGTTTCCAGTGGTTAAAATTTAAGACTTCTTACCATTTACCACTTTACTGTTTTAACAATAACAAACTCGCACGTTTTTTTACTGTAACAAATTTTAAACTAACGATTTGGCATTTCTTTCATAAAAGTAATAAAAACTTTTAATTATATCATGAATCTTATTATTTATTTTTATTTTAAATACAGCACATGGGTACGCCCACTTTGATTCACAGAACTTACAATAACCATCGCCCACCTATGTTCAAACGTAGAGGTTTACGGTTGATCCGTGATTGATCCATCTACTTTTATGTCTGTCGTTACGTTAAAGGAAAGAGAATCCTAAGACTGAAGGATGTACAAAATACGTATACCGTTAACAGGACATTTTTTTTTTTACATATTTATCATTTACTTTTACCGAAGGTTTTCGATAATTCTTGAACATGATCTATGAAAAATGCTGTTACTGGACTTAAGTTGAGATTAGTTCTTGAGTCTAATTCGTTGCGAATAGCCAAAAATTGTTGATGGCAGGTTAAAAAACATTCAAACAACAACCCAAAATGGGATGGATCGGCTTCTTATCCCAGCTACTATACAACATGTAAACATTTGACTTTAGAAGCTGTTAACAAAAATTTTAATTTCTTTTGCCAAAATCTTATAAGTAGGCGAGACAAAGCAGTCAACAATGATAGTGATTGTTTAAACATTTTAAGAGATTGTTTCCAAATCAATTTCATAGACGGAAACGTAATTTCCTGTTTTTGATCCTTTCCAACGCCAGAGTTGGATCGGCTCCTTTATCTTGATAGATACGGTGGGATAATTAACACGTGATTGATGTTCGTACTGACAGAAACACGAGATTCAATCAGTATCTCTTATACACCCACTTATCTCCCGATCCGATGATTTATCGATTATACTAAGACGTTTGATACAGTGTGCCAAAAGTTATATCTATTTATGAAATACACAACATCGTACCAAAGATATTTCTGTGTCGGAATGATATACTGGGAAAATGAATGTAACAGGCACATTGCTAATCATGTATATAAATAATACTAATGATAATGTTCAGGTTTTCAAATTCCGCAAGTTTAATTGATTTCTGTATTTTAATTTTAGCCACTGTAGTTTTAACGAAAACAGAAACATGCTTTTTGATCTATGGATTTGTATATAACATTTGCTCGTGTTGTGTCAGTAGTTAGTAACTGTTTGTTGAGTTTGGTTGTTCGGAATGCATGAGAAAAAGAATGTCTTAATAAAAAAAGCTTCCAAACATCTGACTTGACATTTAGTAACAAAACATCCGACTTAACATCAATAAAAAATACGTAAATTGACAAACAGCACCAAAACATGTGAGTTAACAATAGCAAAATAACACCCGACTTGACAAATAAAAAATAAAAAAACATGTGAATTGACAAACTTGGCTAACAGCAACAAAACATCTAACTTGACAATAGGCAACAAAACATCTGACTTGACAATAGGCAACAAAACATCTGACTTGACAATAGGCAACAAAACATCTGACTTGACAATAAACAACAAAACATCTGACTTGACAATAAACAACAAAATTTATGACTTGGCAATAAGCAACAAAACATCTGACTTGACAATAAACTACAAAACATCTGACTTGACAATAAACAACAAAATTTATCACTTGGCAAACAACAGTAAAAGTATGACTTGATTAACAGCACTACATCTGACTTTACAAACAGTAATAAAAAAAATTGACTTGACAATAAACAACAAAATACCTGACTTGGCAAACGGCAGTAAAACATTGATTTGACAAAAAGCAACAAAACATCTGACTTGGCAAATGGCAATAAAAAAACACCTGACTTGGCTAAAAGCAACAAAACATTTGATTTGAAAAACACCAAATTAAAATCTGCCTTGACAAACAGCAACAAAACATACAACTTTGAAAACAGCAGCAAAATTTTGGACAAAAAGCAACTAAACAACATTTTTGACGAGCAGAGAAAAAAAGTATTATTTGACTAAAAGCAGCAAAAATATGACTTAAAAGAGCAACAAAATATCTGAGTTGTCAAACAGAAACAAATCATCTGACTTTACAAACAGAAATAAATAATGGAATTGATAATAAAAATATCGAATCACAATAGAATAATCTTTGAAATTGACAAGTACAAACAAAGCATTGTAATTGACAAACAGAAACAAATGATTGAAATTCAAACAGCAACAGAGCATTGTAATTACAGGTACAAATAAATCATTATAATTGATAAACAACAACAGATTCATGATGTTGAAATACAGCAACAAATAACAAGATCTTTTCTTACTCTTTGTTGTAAGCCACTCGTATTTGGGCTCGTTATTTAAAATTTGCTGAGATTTTTAACGTAACTAACATCTGAATTTTCAAAGAGCATTATTATCGATGGTAACAGTACCCTGTTTTAGACGCACGTGTCCACCATCAATATTATACAATCAAACTATTGATAACAGTATCGAGTTATTTTGCTTAACTTGCTAAAAGAAAAAAAATTATGTCATTTTTTAATCATTTACATTAAGTTTTTCACAATATTTGGAAATGAGTTTTCATATAAAACTTTGTTTATTTTTGGACAAAAAATGTACAATTTATTTAAAATTACCAGGTTTATTATGTCTTAAAATAAAAATAAATTTTACGACTTAACCAGACGGTAAATATTGACACGAGAATATAAATCATGTATTATACGAATTTTGATGGTACAAAGAAACAACATTTGTTTTTTAACTTTTTATACTAATGTAAATGTTAAAAACAGTTTACATATCCCCGATGAAATGTATGTTAAAGTCTGTCTTTTTACAATATGTAAATAAAACGAACGTGATTAAATTAAAATTTTCCAAATTCAACTAGGTCACTGTATTTAGGTAACCCAAAATAGCACAGAATTACGCAACTATGTAATCATGCAATTTAGCTACGAGTAGAGAGAGAGAGAGAGAGAGAGAGAGAGAGAGAGAGAGAGAGAGGCTCTATATTAGATTTATTTATAAACTCTAAAGCAACATACATTATGAAGTTAACAGGTTGATTAAACAAATATTTTGTTTTATATGAAATGCTGAAAAAGTATCTTGCCATTGCAACCAAATATAGAAAATAAAATAAAACCGCACGAATGGAGAAAGAAAACATGAAAAGACAAGATAAACAGAGAACTCTGAATAATAAAAATCCAGGCCAAGGACGGACAATTAGCAAAATGACATAACACAATATCCGGTGGTGTGGCTGTTGTATATATATGGTCTTATTCCATAATTTACAATCTAAAGTATATATATATATATATATATATATATATATATATATATATATATATATATATATATATATATATATATATATATATTCTTTAATCCGGGATTCCGGGCATTACAGCAATTTAAACACAAAAATTTTCTTGTTTATTAACTTTTCAAATTTAAAATTGTAAACTGAATCATTTTAGAAAACGGGAAGTATTTGAACTGGTGTTTTGTCTGAAGATAAGTTTATTACTTTTATCAAAACCAGTAACAAAATCATACAAGACAAGCTGAAAACCTCTCAAAATAAATAGATTTATAACCGAAAGCACATGTTTGCTGTAAGCTTTCGTAGGTAGGTTTTTTTCTCTTAAAAAAAATATTTGAATTTCTTTAAAGTGATTTTTAAAGAAGAAATTTTGCACTCTTTTTTAACAAAGTGTCCATATTAAAACTATATAAGCACTTATTTGGCACACTAACCTTCAGTGAAGCGATATCCTTGAATTGGCATTAATGGTAGATGGCATGCATCCATAAACACGTCATGTTTTAATTTCATGTATATATTCAGTTAATTAGGGGTAATAAACTACACGGTCACATATTTTTATGTTGAATTAATTAAATGAATCAGACGGTCTTGTTTTAATCACATGATAAACAAAATCTTCAATGTAAATTATCTATAATGCTTTGAACTTGAAGGACCTAGGCTCACCAGGCTGGTGCGTAGTAGGAATTCACCGTGAAGAGGCAGAGAAATGGGATGTCGGTTAAATGCAAAGTTAACCTTAGTATATTAATGACGGGTACCCACTCATTTACCAGCTTGGTGGACAAAATCAATGTGAAAAACAGATCCATGAAATACACTGTGGATTTAACCCACGACCGCTACCCTTAAATCGTGGAGCTGCCACCTTAAACCTTTAACGATGTGTGTCCACTACAGGCACTAGAAGATAAAGAAAAATAGGAAATAAATTATACATACCAAAGTTTAATATTCCGAAATATTTAGATGACATGCTTCCGGGGAACCTAGTCTCCAGGTCCTAGATTTCTAGATTAAACGGATACATTTTCTACCGTCATTTCACCTGCATAGAGGTTTATATCACTTTCAACTTTTTAAAGTATTTTAAAAGAAATACAGCAATATTAATAAATAAGGAATTAAACACATAGACTAACACTAAAACTAAAGCACGAAACGGTCCCAATTCGCCGATTTCATTACGAGGCGAAACCGCGGTTGACAAAGAATTTCTAGGGGTGACAATATGGACTGTCACCCTATCAGAAATGCAATATTTATTTTATTATACCAATTGTTGGATTTTTATACTGTACATTACTTATACATTACTGGTACATTCGTCTGTAAACAATTAACCTACCTATTAAGATGCTTGTTACAGAAATTTTAGTTAACATTATCTAGAAAAGCGTTGTACAGATTTAGGACACGTGTACGGATGCGTTCAAACCGTGTGCCTAAGATTTTTGCGCATGTGACATTTTTATAATGTCAACCGTTACTAAGTGTTGTCAGGTAATGTCTACATTGTGATGTAGACTTTATTGTTTTTTTATGTTGAAACCACAGGGTGACATTAAATTTACCAAAATTCTTAATAGCCAATCAGTATTCAAGAACTTCACAAGAGGTATAATAAAAACTAAACTGTAACCAATTAAACCAGATTACAATACAACAAACAGATGAAACATGAAAAAAAATCTTCAGACATAAAGCAAGTTAAATATTGGCTTATAATACATCTTTTTTTATTCGAACAAATGGATAAAAATCAGAATTGGCATTACTAAGTTATCAAACTGGAGATTGTGATATCAGTTTAACCGTGTACTATTATGTGCTAAAATAATTTTGATTAAATCGATACGATATATCACCGCTGATACTGTATAGTTTTATTATTGTAATATTCGGTATAATAATGAATATATATGACAAATTGTAGACATATGGATTATCATTATATCAGATATATTTGCTATTTGACGATATGTAAAGGGTTTGGTTTTTTTTCTACTTATAAATATAAGACTTGCGTCATAAGCATAAAAAATGCACTTTTAAAGGCGAGTGATATCTAAAGTATAGTAAAAAAAAATAACAAAACTAAAATATAGATTTGAAATATAATTTGTCGGACAGCATTGGTTTTGTCTAATTGTGTACATACAATGACGCATAATTTAAAAAGGAGAAAATTAATCTATAGCAGGCTTTATAGTAATATATTGTTTCAAAGTAATTCAAATAAATTCAAATATCGTCATATTTACCACATGAATATATTAATCAATTTTCATTCGCCATTTAGATCAATCAATTATTTTTTTTTAAATGTTGAAAAAAGAATAAATAATTAGAGATGGTAAATGTATTCACACTTGCACAAAGTAGAAATATTAAAATTACCCCAAAATTAATTTTAAAAAATTAAGATGAATTGCTCTAATGTATGTGTGAAATAGCTTTTTCCTTCACAGTCAGGGGGGTATTTCTTCTCCCACATCAAATCAATATAAGAAATTATTATTTTTTCATTTAAGTAGATTATAAGTTCTTGAATTATACTGGGGTAACCGGTCGATCTTAGCATGAAATCTACTGGAATTTCAAATTTTAACCACTGTGGTTAAATGGTACTGTAATCTGTAAGCCTTGCTTTAGACCATTCGGTCACCAATGAAACTGTGACAATTGATAATAGTCTTAGTGTCATGTGCAAAATTTTGAAATTTTTACAAAAAGAAATATTCAAATTTTGCAAAAAAATATTAAAAATTTTGCAAATGACAATTGTATCAAATTTGAATCTAGATGAGAGGCAATCAGCACTAGGCAACTCAGCAATAACCGACGCCCCATTGACATGAGATGGTGGCGTACAGTGAATAAGGTCAAAACTGCTGACCTTCCAAGTTCTTCTTACATAAGTTTTTCATTTCTTTTTCTGAAATTTTTCCACTTTTTAAAGATTTATATTTTATATTTTTTCAACTTAAACAATGATCTACTAAACAGCATGACATTATACCTCGTTTACATAGCAGTTGAACTGCTTCACGGTTGACAAACAAAACACTGATAGTTCTTATAACAACCTTTGGAAGTGAACCTAAAACATTCAGTTATAATATGGAAACATCTAGTTAACAATATGTATCTAATGCGTTTTCAAACCGGAAGTTGACATCTAGTAAACAATGAACAATATGGGTTTCCAAACCGGAAGTAATGATCCGCGATTGCTCTTCACTTGATGTCAAAAAACTTTTAGCCGTGACAAATTTTAAAAAATCTGGAACAAGCGTAAAGTAAAAGGTAACTTTCATCACGATGAGTAACCATGATTCAGTGTTTTTTTTTCAGTTGGCATTTCGTATTTGTGATCATCAAAAAGTGTCATTTAAGCCATTTTTTCGGTCAATAAATACATTTTTCCAGCCGATTTGAAGTTTTCTTATATGAAGGTTTTACAGTGAAATCAAAACAAGGTAATTTTAAAGTACGGGTAATTTATTCCAAAATTTACGACTTTGTATCTAAATTTGTATGTGCACGTAGTGTGACTCAGCCGTAAAAAGTATTATTATATCACCAAGTAGACATAATATACACTTTTATTTCATTATAAAGACACAAGATAAAAGCCGTATCACTATCAGCTGGGGTTAACCCCCCACCAAGAGATGACACGTCTCTGAGGTGTTGTATAACATCATGACAGTTACTGGATAAAGTTAGAAGGAAAGTGAACTTCTTATATCCAAGCAAGATAACTAATTTAAGATTATTGTTAATATACGCTCGGATTTCTTTAATAACATTTTTAGCTATTTTACGTTTAATTTTAATGTACATTTGTTTTTCTTCAGTAAAGTTAAAGGTATAAATCAAGTTAATATTAAGTTAACACTCTTTAATTAAATTAAGTATCAATTAGTTCAAGTTTTAATTCTGTTAAAAACGTATTGCTATTTAAGTGTTATTTAGCAAAATAATGAATAACTCTAGTCTTAAGTCTGTAAATGCATTTTTCCTCTGATAATATGTGTATTTTGAGCGAAGGAACAAAATTGTTGAGAAATTAGCTATTAGGTTACGACAAAGTAAACATGCAAATATAAATTTAAAAAATCATACTTTTTTCTTTGTAAAAAAGAATGATTTAAGCAAAACCGAGTGTTCATTAAAATTTATCTTACTCCACATACCTCATGCTTGTAACTTTACAATAAAGTTGTGTCATTATTTTAAAGAGTTCATTCAATAATATTTAAAATACAATCCCGACTTTGATTTATGTGTGACAAATTTCCATGTTATGAATTTAAATTAGAAAATATAACATTAAAATAGAGTAAACGGCTATAAATTTTGCAAAAAAAAAAAAAAAAAAAAATTAAATTTCATTATAGATCAAGCCAATGATTTTTTATTCTTTTTTAAAACTTTTAAATCTTGTTTATTAAATATATGCAAACTAATAAAGGTAAATGAATATTTTATGGTTGTAGCAGCGAGATGAGTTTTTTGTCATTTGGGTTGCTAACACGTTGATACATATTATAGGCGTGTCATTTAACGACAATGAACAGTATTACATAATCTGTTTGCACCTGAAACCATAAATTGTCGGTAGACTGGAAAAAAAAGTTTGACAAAAAATAAACAAAATTACAACATTGTGTACATTATCATGAGACTTCAGAAAATTAAATAATTTTACTTAAAGGCATTATAATGATAATTCAGAAAAAATAAACATTCTGACTTTTCTCTTCTATATTGAAATAAACAACATTCACAAAGTTGTCTACCATTGTATTGTATTGATGATGATGATGATGATGATGATGATGATGATGATGATGATGATGATTATTATTATTATTATTATTATTACTTTTATTTTACATTACTGTTGTTTTTGTTGTTGTTGTACTTTGAGATTAACAAATTAACACTGTCTGATAAATATAGAGTTTTTAATTTTCCAATTGTATTTACGTTGGAACACCACTTTTCCAAGGAACTCTATATATAGCTTAAAAATAATACACTATATAAAACTTTGATTGTATCGGCTAACGGAGTATGTGTTTTCAGTTGATTGTTTTTAAGTAAATTGAGTTGTTCTATAAAATAGTTTCGTCTATGAAAACATTCAATAATGGTAAGCACTGTATAATTGGTTAAACCATGGTTTGTAGTAAGGTTCATTGCTGAGAAATAATGCTGTAGAACCGCATCACTTAAGAGATTGTAAAGTGTGTTGGAACGCTAAACCCCTTAAAACGTCCATATTATCTCTTGAGTCATGGAATCATTATGTCCGTTGCTGGTTTTCTATATGCTCTCAGAGGATTGCAGTACCGGGCTCAAGTGGTCGATTGTTCTATCCAATGCCCTAATTTTTTAAAGACACCATCGGATGTAACTTTGTCATCAGGTACAATGGCTATCCAAAGTGGAGAATATATATATATATAATCATTATCATCATCATCATCATCAGCAGCAGCAGCAGCCGCAATAAGTGTTTTTTGTCTTATTTCGTCCGCCTAGCTTGGTTTTCTTAGTTATATACATGTATTGTCAATTACCCTTTTCTGCTAAAAGTGCTTTATTTAATTGCAATGGGAAAACACATTATAAAGAGACGAATCAATTGCCTTTCCACTTAGGAAGTTAAGCAGCTGAAGATATCTCGACTAGTGTTATTTTTAAGAACATTTTTAAACATTAATGTTTCGACATTATAAGAACCATTAATGAAATTGACATGCTTCATATTGGGCCGTAAGAGTGGGGGTACCTTGTGTTCAATTCCATTAGAGCGAATTCCCTAAGCATCATTTCATCAACAACTATGTAGCCTTCTTAAATAATTATTGAAGAAACAGTATTTGTGTTCGATCCATTCGGAAATCTGAAGTACCATTTTTCAACAATGACATTTATCACTCCGTATGGGATACCAGATAATCACATAGGAGATAATTGTTCTCACGGTTTCATCATATGTCCACTTTTCTAAGTTTTACTGAGTAGAGATTATGTAAATATAAGCATCTTATCTGACAAGCGTCTAGACAACCAATCACTTTAACTTAAAGACCACATTCTAACAAATACATTAATATTGATAACAGTTCTTATTTCATTAATATTCTCCTATCCACCCATTCCCACTGATGGTTCAGGAGATTATCATTTTCTAACTCGTTTTTGAGATACTTTATGATTTTCCTTGCAATCTAAGCATCTAAATCATTTCAGCCATTATCATGATTTCTTTTGCAACCTACTTAAAGTGTCCAACTCACTCTGATAATATCATTTTTGTTTCCGTGGGTTTTAATTGTTAGCTGGATATTTATGGCTCACTTTCTTGGAAATATTATTTTCTTTTATGCTGTACCTCTGACACGCTTGCAAGTCAGCCCTAGAGATGACCACTTAGTCGGTTTGTATGTCTGTTGGTAGTATCATAACCCGTGATCTCAATATGAATTCATCGTGAGACCTGCTCTTTTTTAGTTTTGTTTTAGCACGTTCATTGTTGCACTGTTTTTGGTAACTGTACTACAGTATTACGAGGGCTGGTTGATATGTTGTGAGCCTTAAATTGATGTAGCTTAGCCAAACAGTCCATTATTGTTGTGACTGACAAGCTTGTTACAGAGAGATATATAACCATTACAGTTAACATTTTACAGGAAAGAGAACATTCAATCTGACAAAGGATCTTGAAATGAGAAAGTTTTCAGACCGTTTGGGAACCAAGACCTCTGACAGTTGATCAGAAGCAAACCACCGGAGGCACTTTGTCGTGTGCTAATCTTAACATTTTAGAATTCGATCTTGCTAATTTTATTCATTCCAGAGGCTAAAAAACAGTTTAAACAATGGAAACACCTGCCAAAGAAGACTTTTCCTTTAGCCGGAAAGGTTATGGCCTCATTTTCTAGGATGCTGATGGTTTATTGATTTCCAAAAGGAAATAATAATAACGATAATACTTTACATCACTTCTGAGGCAGGCAGTTACGAGAAAATATTTCCTCAAGCGCCACGGAAAACTTAGAAAACTTAGGTGTGTTTTCCACTAGGTAAACATCCCTGTTCACAAAGTTTTATAATACCATGTCTGCCATTAACGATTGTAGCTTTAAATTGACTGAGTGTCTGCCTTATTCGTCTGATCTCGTTCCATCAGACTTTCATTTTTTTTCCAAAACTTAAAAACTACCATTTCCGGTATCCATTTCCAGTCCGATGATTATACAAATAGTAGAGGGCTTTCTTAACGATCAAGAAAAGGACTTTTGTAAAAGAGGTATTGAGAACCTTAATCAACGCCGGTTAAAGTTTATAGATACTGACAGGGATTTTGTAAAAAAAAAAAAAAAAAAAAAAAAAAAAAAAAAAAAACCCACTATGTCCGCCAAAATTCAAACCCTAGCATATGAAGATCACAACATATCAATTAGCCCTTATATACTATTAGTAAAAGATAATAAAATAATAATAAAGATACATGTTATATGAAACCTATATTATGACTGTTGTCCAGAGTTTCGTTCCTGTCTTAAGATCCTGACAAATTGCAGAAACTTTCATACTGACGAAGGCGACTAACCCATTAGCACTAATATCTGTGTAAATGTTACTGGTTAAATCTAATTAAGGAAATCGTGATTGAAAACAAGAAAACCATTTAAAATTGATTTGATGAAGTCGTGAAACGTGTCAAATTTCACGGGAAAAAAAGTCGCACTAGGCAGATTGACTTAGTTTATTTATCGTTCAGTAGAATTCGAAGAGAGGGATTGGTGTAGGTATGTTATTTTTCTGGCTTTTATGTTGGCTAAGTAAAGTTCATATTGTAATTTCATTTATATTTGCCTCATAGACAAAGTGTCATTAATATCAATTCTATCAGAAGTTTATTACTTAGTAAATGGGTTTAATACCGGTTTAATATCAATATATTGATTGAATAGAACAACGTTATTTGTAACTTAAAAAGTTCTTAGCAGCGGTCGACGCAACCAAAAACACAAAATAATAAACGAAAGAAACTAAGAAAAAGATTGTGAACAGACCTTGAACGAAAATTAAAAACAAAAAACTTATTACAAGAGTGGATCAAGAATTTTACGAAAGGGGGGGGGGGTGAGAGAATTTTATCATGAGATATTGCGAGCGTCGACGGCTGAAGCCCCCAGCGGCGAGGAGGTCTTGCCACCAAAGACCGTCAGCAGGTCCAGGGTAGAGCCCTAATGGGATACAGTGGGCTAAACCCCAAGTGAAAAATAAATTATTGATATTTCTGGGTACCTTTCTCTCTCTCTCTCTCTCTCTCTCTCTCTCTCTCTCTCTCTCTCTCTCGCTCTCTCTCTCTCTCTCTCTCTCTCTTGCAATAAAAAAGGGTGGTGCAAGCCCAGATTGCGTTATATACTTGTCAATAACTACCAAAACCCAAGAAAAACTTTTTATCTTTATATACCCGATCGATATATCACGCCAGATTCTGATAGCACGATGTCTTTCATTTAAACTTGGAAATAAATCAAGTCTGTAAGAGTTATATAATGTGACTACTTGGTTTGTATATGTTTTATATACAAGTATTAATTAAACTTAATGTTATGTGAGTATGTAAGTTTAATACTAACTTTGAGTGGTTTTTGGCAAAAAAATAAAAAAAAAAAAAAAATAGAAAGGAAATTAAAATCTGGATTTTATGATTTTTTCTTTAAGAGATAAGAACTTGGAGTTAAACTGTCATATTTTTTTACATTTCAAAAGCAGAAATATCCTACAGTATTTAAAGGTCAAATGGAAAAGTAGTGCAACTGTTTCATTACTTAAAGCATAAATCAATCATGTTCTTAGATAACTTTATTCTCTTTCTGAAGAAAATAAGAAAAACTGCAAAAATAATGAAGGAACGAGTGCAAACGCTTTTTTGCATCCCCCTAGTTGCTTTGTTCTCTTGTTGTTTTTGGTGTTGGTACTTATTAGCTATCTTGTTCTTTTTTCTTCTCCTTTAGTTCAAAGCATTATCTTATTACATGTACTTTTTATATTATACATTAAGAGTAAACGTTTTATCATTGCTGTCGTTACTGTTTATTGCAATACTGTTTTTGTAATCACGAATTTGCGTTCTTTTATGTGTAATGGTAAAATGCTTTTTATATTATATTTTATATAATTTTTATATTATACAATTCTGATAGAATAATATTTCGAAGAAAACAATAAATTGATTCTATTTTATCTTTTAAAAATAACAGGGTAAAATTTATTAATGTTAAGATACCAATTGTCTTCTATTTGTCGAAGATGCCTTAATCAAAGATCTTAATCATTGAGTTAGGAAATTCCTATCAATCAATTTGTTTGGTTCATTAATATCGATGAACGTCTTAGTACAACACAGCGTTCATGAAACTTCTTTGGCAAAACTGGCTATAAAATTATATGGGATTCTTTCAACTGTGGCGTCGTGTTACACGTCACGTAACGGAACGCCATTTTTGACAATCCACCCCACCCCAAGGAACTTCTGAATGGTTGAAACCCTAACATCTAAATCTCTTAAATGCACTAACGTGTACTCTTGTATTAAAATCAAACTTCGTGTTTTAGCCGAGAGTTATTTACTTTTGTTATTTGGTACATTTATTACATTTTAAATTAATAAATAATATGTCATGACGATGTTCAAAATTAAACTATGTTTCTGTCATATACCACTTTTTGAATTTAATCATAAAAATACATTCAAAAAGTGGTATATGACAATATATTGCCATATACCACTTTTTGAATGTATTTTTATGATTAAATTCAAAAAGTGGTATATGACATTTTTATTGAAGCGCAAAGTGTATTATAATTAAAGAGTAAAAGTAGGGAAATAAGGAGATTCTAATATGTAAAATATATTATTTGTGCATTTATGTGATATTAATGCCATTATGCCAAACCTCTTAATACTCGAGATGGTTTTTATTTTTTCTAATTTTTATTTATTTATTTATTTATTTATTTATTTATTTATTTATTCTTTTTTTTTTTTTTTTTTTTTTTTTTGATTACATATTAAGATTTCTGTTTTTATCCATCAAACTTTTGTAAAACTAAGCCATTATTTAGATATTGATTTTTTAAATTGCGTTTCAAAGCAAAACATCAACTAATTAAAACTTAATTGAAAGAGCATCTGAAGGCATATTTTATATTTCAGAAGGCAAAAGGTTCAATAAAACTATATGCACGGTGCATAAACGGATTATCTCGGTGCCTAAATGCAAAATATGTGTGCAGTTTAAGTGCAAGGTTATAATTAATTTCTTCAATAAGATTAAAATTTAAAAGTGTCCTATAATGAAACATAATTATGTTATTAGAGGCTGGATTAGTTTGTTACTCCACTTTTTACCGAAACTGATTTAATAGTATTGAAATATTTTGATAGCAAGACAACAAAATTGTAGTATAATCACTTCTAATTCTGCAACATATTGAAAAAATCCCACTTTTTTATTTTGTTTAATTCTGCATTACTTACCAAAAATTTTGTTTTTGTTTGAACATTATTTTATCAAATATAATCTATACACCCATACAGAACAAACTGTTCAGTGATAACTGGACAAGACAAATTTTTCACACAATAAACAGTCCGTTCCGTTCTTACGAGTTGGATACTGAATTTTTATTCAGACTTATTTATTTTTAAATTTTCTTGATAATTTGATATGTTTATATTACATTCTGCTGCATAACTTCGGATTAATGCTGAATAATAAAACTAAAATTTGTTAATATGTCAACACAAAACGTGTTCTCGAAATGATAAAGAAATAATATTAAAGCAAAACGGGTTGACATTTAGTTTTTTTTTAATTTTCATGTCCAGAATTTTGAATAATAGAATTCTGCACTTCTTAAAATACATTGTCCACGTTATTATTTCCAACCGTAGCTATTTACCATGTAAAGTTGTCTTTCTGTCTTAAACGTAGGATCAGTCAAAAAAAAAATAAATTATATATATATATATATATATATATATATATATATATATATATATATATATATATATATATATATATATATATTCCGTTAGTAACAGACATTGGTACCCGTCTTTATATAAAAACATTATCTTTATTAAGCATTGGAACAGACATTGGTACCCGTCTAGTCTCAATCCTAGGGTATTATTGCTTACCTTCATTTATTTATGAGAGATTCTCTAACAATTAGCATAATGTACGTCAGAGGTTATAGACCTGATCATATTTTCAGCTCTATTTATCACGGTATTTCGACAGAGATATCAATTATCATTTTCTTTGTAAATTCAGAATTTTTTCCATTTCGTTTAGGTGCACATGTCTGACGTGATTGCCATTACAATAACAAGGCCCATTCAACTTATTCATATTTGCGCAGCGGTTTTCCTTTGTATTTTAGCTCTAGCGATCAGGTATAAATCAGCGATTGGAAATTCATCATACTGTTTCATCTTTAAGAAATTGATATATCTTTGTAGATAACGCAACATGAAATGCTTTTCCGTTTTATATTTTGCTAAATACCATCAACACTTGACGCCCATTGAATAAATACACGCTCAGTTTACCGGGGAACTCAATAAGATTCAACCTAGAATAGATTTACGACGATCTAGAATTACGCAAGTTGTAAAGAAAGAAATAAATATTTGAGATATTTTTAGGTTTAGAAATCGCATTCCTTTTCTTTAGACCGTTGAAGGTAATAAAGTTGTCTAGTTTAAAATTTGTGATCAAATGCTTCTGTCCATACTAATTGTTCACAATTCTCTCTGCTTCTCCTCAAAACCCCATTTGATTTTCACATACATGTATATTTGTATGTGATGTTCATGTTTTTTTTTTGTATTCTAAGGATGATTTTGCAAATTAAAATTTAAAAAAAATGTTTCACTTGAAAGTTCGGTAATTAAAACTAAAATACACATGTAGAGGTAACTTGCATAAGCTACATTTAAATCGCCGTTTGCATTAAATAAGACACTAAGTTATCCAAAATATATTATTATTTTTGACATTTTTCGTTTAGGTATTTGTGAGTATACGTTAATTTGGCATTCTCGCACCACTTTTCACTTTTTAAAATTAATATTACTCTTTGTACAAATTTTTTATTCACCCAGCACTTACCAGACAAGATTATGGCTAAATTTGGCCCAGTTGTCATGTGCTACTTCGTAAATTTTTGTCAAATAAAACATTCAAAGTAGTACATGGAAATTTGCTACTTTTGAATGTTATTTCATAAAAAATTAAAAGCAGTACATGACACACTATTTAGGGAGCGATTTAAATGGCTTATGTTTAGTTGTGTCTCTTGCTTTTTGTAAGATTGCCAATATAATTTAAATATTAATAACTCCACAATGTCACATACTATGGAATCCATAGGACTTTCATTCATTGTTTGTAACTATACTAAACTACAGTGTGGTAAATATACATTAAATATATCTTGCGCACATGACAAATGCTTTACCAGTAGCATCCTTTGGACAAGTATTGTTTTAAATCTTGTCTACAAACTATATCTTTACCCTAAAAATGATTTAAAATATTTACCCTAAATATGATTTAAAAAATCATCTTAAATGAATATTTAATACTAGTAGCTAGACCTCAAACATTTTATATACAGAACACCTATAACATACTGCATTAACATTCTTTCAGTTTGGTCTAAAAGGAGGTCTTACTGAACACAGTGCCTCCCATTGCCTACTTTAGATCCAACAGATTCGAGTGTTTGATAGTTAGTCAGTTACTTTGCAGAGGGTTGGTGGTTATCTACAGATACTCTAGTTTCCTTCACCATCCTAGAACTGACCAACTGGATATAAGAAAAATAATCTTGACTGGCGTTATACACCATTACTTTATTTCATTCTTTAACTTCAAAATTCCTGTTGTTGCCATTACACAAAGAACAATATGCATAATAAGTCACAACAAATACAAAATTTAAAATTTTCAAAGAAAAACTCTTCAAAAAAGTTTATTTCTTTTTTTTATTTAAAAGCTCAAGTTTTACAATAAATAATGAAGCTTTAATTCACTAGGAAGAACTTTATTGAAGATATACCTGAATACAGACTTACTGCAGTAGCAAAGTTGGGTAACATACAACTAATTAACCCTAATAACACAGACTAACAAAGTCTGTAATATAATGACTACCTGTAAGTATATGGTACTCCATAACATCAACAGAAACAGGTTTTTCTTGTAGCTTTTCCATTAGACAAAATGGAACCTTTGAAAACCAAATTCACTGTTACAATACTGTTACTGATAGATATATCACAATAAAGTCACCCTTGTGAGCATTAAAGAATCTTACAGTTAGGCCATTCGAGTATATCCGTGAAAGCCGTGTATGATTTTTAAAACTTTTAAAAAACTGGGTGTCATGTCCGTGTATGGTCGTATTAGCGATCGTACAAGACCGTGAGAGACCGTGTGAGACCGTATATACAATCGCACATGAAGTCCACTCCACGAGTGAGCTCAACCGTGTCAATATCGTATACAAATCGTATATATCAAAACATACACGAATGTGTGATAATTCGAGCATAACTCGAACAAAAGTCAGTGGGATCGTATGTAAACCCTGTAAATGTCTAGTTAATCGAGTAAAAGTCGTGTTTAATCATACTAGGCCGTAACAGACCGTACTAGACCGTACTTGGAACCGTACAACAATCGTATCAAAATCGTTTGCAACTCATGTTCAAACCGTGAGAAACCTTGCTTGACCGAGTATATCCGTGCTTTGTTCGTACATACTCGTGCTACATTCGAGTCTAAATCATACCAACTCATCCCCAGGCACGGTTGGAGCTTATCAAAGACTATGAAATCATCTGCCTCTTATAACACATCATATAATTAAAGACAGCTTACTGTAAGTCAGCTTTATACTAGCTTAAGCACAAAATTAAGCACAAAGTTGTCAATGAAAGGTATGTTAATACCATTATCACTGATGATAAAAATACTTGTGGTTACTCAAATATTGTCATTTGTAAACTATTAGGCATAAATAAAATGTTGTCCTCATAACATTTAAACAGATATGACAACAGATAATTTCTTAATTTTCCAGTTGATTCTACAAGAAGAGTGCAAAATATTCAAGGTCATCCATTGTTAAATCCAATTTGCATTTTTTATTCTAGCCCATAATGGCTTTACCATACTTAAAGCTTTCCCCAATCATCAAAAAGATTTGCTGTTTTTAATTTCATGATATGATAAATGGCAGACTATATTATCAAACTCCAGGTGTAGAACTAGGGATACATGCCCTGTAAGTGGTACCTAGCAATGAAAGTGCTCTCTCTCTTTCTCTCTCTCTAACACACACACACACACACACACACACACACACACACACACTTTCTCTATGATTCCTTCATATTTATTTTTATAAAATCTGTGCATGAAAATGCACTGCCACATTTTACATAAGTTTTTTTCAAAATCTGAAAAAATACACAATGTGAAAAGGCATGCTGGTATAAATAAACAAAAAGAGCTATTTCAAAGGTCTGATCTTATAAGACTTGAATTAACAGAAACAAAAACATTACAAATAAAAAAGAAAGTCTGTTAAACAAAAAGAAGCTATATTTTAAATGTGGTACAAGATTTTCAGGGTAACAAAATTGTACTTCTAATCATAAATCACGATCTGGTGGCACATTTGGATATCCTTTTGGTGGGTAAATATGAAGAACAAGAATGACAATGATGGTTGCTAGGATACACACAGCTGTTACTATGGAAATAAACAGTAACATGTCTCCATGGTAATTCACCTGGCTCATGGTCAATCCAACTCTTCAGGTCTTACAGGATGTGGTAAGGGTATCATGGACTTTTTCTCTTTGTCTCGAGACAATGCCTTTCTCATATCTGTAAGACAAAAAAGACAATGAACCCTGTAATTGTATTTCTTTCCTTTTACTTACTATCAGTCCATAATTGTTTATCATATACATATTTGGAGCACAAAACTCCATATTTAAACAAAATCATTGAATAATATGAAAAATACATGTAAAATTTACTAACCTAAAAATAAACAGACTTATTCAAAAAGTTTCTTTAAGTCTGTGCATAGAACAATTTTTTTATGCTTTCATTAAGAAACAAATTCACTATGTCCAAAATATCCCTTTTGTACCTTCCTAGTTTACCATATGATATGTTGTCATGATATCAATTTGAATATACATGATGATCACCCCTTGAAAAATGCGAACAAAAAAAAAACACCCAATTTTTAACTTGTGGTTCTTTCCTTCATTTTTCTAACTGAATTTTTGTTTCATATTTTATTAAATTCAACATCCTTTAGTTAAGAAAGTTTGATTTGCATATCAATTCTTTTGACCTTTATTATCCTCAAAATACCCTGATGTAATCTTGGTGAGGACCCAATTGAATCAATGAAGTCATTAAATTTGAGCTTTTTTCCAGAATCTGCTCTATGTACAGACGAATTCAGAGAAGATTTTTTAATTTAAAAAAAGAAATTGGTTAGGTCAATGTTTTTTAATTCAATCTTACTGTTATTTTTATGTGGAAAGTTTTGCCTAAAAGAAATATTTAGGAAAAACCATGTGACAAACAATTATGGACCAATAGTGGTCACCATTACAATGTAAAGGATTAGCCAAATACCTCCAATACATGTCATAACTTGTTTGATACAATGTGGATTATATTTTAGCAGTGAAATATGTCATGAACAATTTCACACTTTATTTTCCATTTAGTAAGACCTCTACGGAAAGTGCCTCAGCCAATTATTAACCACTAGGGATAATGGTATATATAGTATAATATTTACAATTACATTATTTTTGTTTCAATATAGTACTAGTATTTGACTTCGACTATACTTTGCAACTTCATAAAGTCAATGCTCCATGTGCGAACAGTGACGTCACAGACTTAGATTGCCGGAAAAACGTTTTCTAAATTGACGTATAGAATTTTCAATGGCATCCATTCATCCATCTTTTTTGACAATTCATCTTTTAATAATTGTTCATTCAATTTTCACTTTAAAATGTAATTCATGTTTGTTGTTATGTTATCAAATTTAATAAATAATTCAATATCTAGATTGATCAGTGGGTGGGGTCAGATGTCAAATGCTAGTTACATGTGGGCAGGTTCAGATGTCATATGTTCCTTTTGAATTATAGGGGACGACTCATTTTTCTGAGAAGGTGCACTAACAGTGCAATTCCAAACCGTTTTCAACATTACATAAAAATGTGAGTCGGATATAAAATTATTTTTAATAAATATTGTAAATATCAGAAATAAAGTAATACTCAAATGTCTTTATAAACTTGCAAAGTTATAATGGGTTGTCTCAAATTTCTGGATAAAAGGCAAAGCCTATGAGACAGCCCATTATAACTTTGCAAGTTCATAAAGACATTGGAAAATTACTTTATTTCTTAAAGATAGAAGATCTGGATATCAAATATTTAAAAACTGAAACTTTACTTAACTAAAGGAGTTTATTTAGTCATACTATTGATAATATAATATTGACTTATCATGAGGACCAATAGGGCCTGTAATGCTTATCTGCAACACCCTTAATTTTCTTTTCTATTTTTTTTTTTTCATTTTAAAACATACTAGTATCCTATTATTTGAATGTTAAAAACTCAGTAGCAATATCTTGATTTTTTGAATTATCAAAAAATATTAATCATAAATGCATAATTATCTAATTAGGCAAGTACTTTTAAAGAAAACCTTTTCAAAAATTTAGGGAGCATGGACACATGGACACACTTTTTACCACACCATAAGTTCACCTGGAAAACACTCAGATTTTGCCAAGTGAGCTAGAAACTAAAAATTAGTATAATCGCAACAAAATCTTTACTTCAAAAAATGTTTGGTTTATACAAATTCAACTGCACTTCAAAGGTTTAAAATGCATAATTTACCAAACTTTTAAAAGATTTCTGCAGTCTATGTAACAGTTAACAACAGCAGACAGAGCTACAGCTTTCAGTAGATATATTTACTTTAAACAGGTAAAAGAGAACACTAAACAGTCATCATCTTATAATTACATAAATATCTCAACATCATTATTTATACATACTTGAAATTGCATAAAGATAATTTTATATATACAAGTAATCCGTGTATATAAAATTATAGCCTACTTAGTTATATAATTATGAATATTTTAATATAAATTTTGCATTTTCACCTGGTATTTCACCTGTTAGAACACCTACTAAGGCACTAAAACTGTTATAAATTATAGAATTATGTAATTTCAGAATCATATCCTTGGTTTTGATGTTTTGCCAATCTCTACACTAAACATTACATAAGTTATAATGTGCAATTTTCTTAAAATAATATTTATATAAGTTATTATATCAATATTTTCTACAAAAATTAATATCTTCAAGTAATGCCAATGTTTTCATAAGTAACTATGTCCACAGTATTAAGATATTTCCTGTCTCATTATAATTTTACTTGTACATTGTATAATAGTAATTACCATTTTAATTATCAGCAAACATTGCTTAAAATAATTACGATTCCTGACTCAATTAATTTTAAAGTTTAATATACAGTAAAACCTTGATTTTTCTGTACCATCTCTCCCTTACTTGAGACCTTGGTGGCCAAGTGGTCTAAAGCATGCATTTATGGATCACAATGCTTCACCACCTGGGTTCAAATCCAACTAAACAAGAACCTAGTGTGAAAAAGTTTGTCAGTTTTCTTGCCGAAGATCGGTGGTTTTCTCCAGGCATTCCAGTTTCCTTCATTATCCCAGAACTGACCACCTCAATACAAGTGAAAGAGTCTTTACTGGGATGTAAAACACCATTAATACAATCAAACTTAAAATCTTTAGATTTTTTTCAAAATAATTTTTTTTGGCCTTAGTGAGTTCTGGTTTATAGATCACAGTAATTGTTACTGTACAAGGTTTTAAACCCTACTTGGCAAATCATTTGAGTGTTTGAAAAACTGACAGTTCAATTGTCAGAGATTAGTGAATTTTCCTATGTACTCCAGATTCCTCCACCATTCTGAACTGACAGTATATGTGGATCAGATAGAATATGTATGAAAATGTTATAAATCCACAATTTAATATAAGAAGAATATGTTCTCATTCTCAGTAAAATGGTCAGTTGAAATAAAAAACAATTTAATTTTTTCTAATTTTTTTAACAATCTACCTGAAAAAAAAACGGTAGGCAAATATTCAAGAATCACTGTACTAGAATATTAGGATTACAAAACTTAGTAAAACAGAAACTTTGAAGATGACAGGTTCTGACTGCTTTATGACTTCATAGACAAAATTTTCATTTCCAGATAAAAAATGAGTAAAAATAAATTATCTTAACCATTTACATTATAAAGCATTACCTTTTATACATTATAACATATCAATCAAGAATTGTTATTACTAAATAAAATCACATTGTCTTGGCAAAAAAAAGGCATTATCATAAGGGTAATACTTGAGGTATATAAAATTTTATCAAATTAAGCAACCATGGTGACAGGGGAGACAATCAGTTAACCCTTTTCAAAAGAGAGATAATTAAGAATAATTTAATTGGACATTTATACCCAAAATATCTTTCATCAATTAACTGAAACAAGAAAGACTTTATCTTTGTTATGTTATTTTTATATGACATCATTAAAATATCTCTTTTTAGATAACAGCAACTTAACTTTAATTAACCAAAAAGAAATAGAAGATCAGTTTTCATTCACTGTAAGAATGGTTTATTCAGTTTCAGAACAGTGTGTGTGCAAAAAAAAATTTTTCGTATCAACAATTTTAGATAATTATCAAATAATAACAGAATTGAATAAATATTTTATAAAAAATTAATAAAGAAGGCTGGTTGATTTTTTTAGACCATAAAGCCAGTTTTTCAGCATTATTGATGAGACATTTACCATATTTATCTGAAAAATCAATTTAAACACAAGTTCAGGTGGTAGATGAATTATGCGAGAGTGTTTATGATTTGCTTTGTACTAGTGACAATCTGACTTTTAGATAGTAAAACACTTCAATGTCACAGAAAAATATCATAGAGAACTCATTCCATCATAATACTAGATAACTTGAACAAGGATAAAACCTAACTCACCTGTAGTTAACAGATTTCAAGCCCACAGCTATGATATGACTAGGTTCCTGAGAGCACAAAGCCTTAAAAACATGGCCATTGTCAATCAATAAGGCTAGAAATCTGTTTTATGATTTGATTGTAAACCTTGAATATTTTACTGTTTTTATATTCCTGAAGATAATTATTACAGATACAAGAAAAACAGAGAGACAAACACTTTTACAAAGTTCTACATTTAATCATTCACAAAGTGGATTACATAAAAGGGTGCACATCATCCATTCAGATATTTCTAACTGACCAAAATGAACATCGGAATCAATGATTATGCATTATCTGGTTATAAATTGCATACATTTTTCTGACAGACTATGAAATTAAACCAAATCTACTGTATTTACTGTAATTTTATTTTACATCATTGTGACATCTTAAATCATTATTTTTCAACAATCAAAAAAAAATTAATGTAAAACAATAAATTTACAAAACCACCAACCCAAGTTTAACAATAATTTATTAGCCAAGATGGTTCCGAACTTAAAACTGGCAAGTTTTAAATCTTAATGATTTTGTTAGCTATTTAAATATTCAGGAATTTAAGGTCTATATTAAAAGTCATTTCAAGCTTATAAGATCTTAATTTAGTTTTGACAAAAATGTTTATTTGTAATTACCAAAATATGTCAGATAAAAGTTAAGGAAAAATCTCAAGTAATGATTGTAAAACTGAGGCCAGTCAAAGTCAATATGAACACAACTACATTGTCTTTTACAATGTCACAATCAATTTATAACAGTTGATAGGTGTTTGAGCATGGCTATTTATCTTTTGAGTTACAGGTATTGAGAAATATTCTGAACATGATAATTTCCCACATTTAGTTGTGATAAAGGATATGCGTGTTTATGGAATCTTTGATAAAATAGTGAAATGGCATTTGAATTATTTTTGGACTGCCACCTTTTTTTTTTAATAACTACACCCTAACATCCTTTCACATACAAGTTAAGAATGTGAAGATTAAGAAAGTGTTATTCAAAATATAGTTCTTAATAGAGTAAACCCTGATTATGTCTCTCACTTACTTTGTCGAGACTTCATGATTTTTATAATCAAAATTCTAATATTATTTATGAATACATGTAATTGTACTTGACATTTCAACCTCAAGTTCCTCAACTTTTAGTTTAAATAATAAAATGGTACTTTGCTAGGTTTGCAGTAAGCAGATCTCTCGTTCTAAATATGTCCCTACTAAAAATAAAGCTAGCTATTTACAAATGGACCCAGCTGCAATATGGAAGTTTCGAAGATGTTTCGAAGTGAATTGAGTTGATTTGAGTTATGGTGTTATATTCCTCTTTTCCCTAAGTCAGATTTGGTTACACATATAAAGGCAATAAGTTTTCTGGATGTTGGAAGAAACTGAAGTACCCAGAGAAAACCAAGGACAATAAGTGGTTGTAAATAAAGGTTTTTCTTTTAGTACATAACTCTTCCAAATGTACTTAATATTGATGCAGTAGGAGTGTGTTTCTACTTCTGTAATTAAGAGCATGCATCCAAAGGTCAAAGTCCAGAAAAATATTTCCATGATTCACAGATAAACACTCAACTAACAAAATTAATCCAATTTGAAAATTTTGGCAAGCATCTTCATCTTATTATAACCAAGTGAATCTGTTAGGAATATTACTATAGTATAAGTACAAACAGCCAAATATTTAATAACCTAACTTAGTACACAAGTTTTATCATTCAAACACCAGTAACATGTTTGTCTGTGAAAATGATTATTCTAAACATCATATGAATTTACAATTATGCTGCACATGCATTATAAAGAACATTACATAATTCCTTTTGATCTTTTTAATGATAAAAGGCTGCAGAACAATTTTGACTTGGTAGTATTGATAATATCTAAATCATTATCATCTTATTTAAACAGTTATTTTAAGTAAATACATAATCAAAATGATTTATGAATTAATAGCTTATTTAGTTTGGCATGGAATAATTTGTAATTTGTTTTTTATAAAACAATTTCTATAGAATTTTCTATAATTTAAAAGTCATCAATTTAAAAATCAAAATATGCATATGTGCAAGTAATCAAGTCTTTTTTTTTAGGAATGATTTAAAACTCTGATCTGGAACTAAGATTTTCACTTGTTTTTCATCAAAAGTCTGCATCCATTCACATTAAACATTTGACACAATTCAAAGATTTTTAAAATGCATTTGAAAATATAAGAAAGAACGTGTATGAGAGAGCCCCCCCCCCCCCCCCCCATAAAAAAAAAAAAAAAAAAAAAAAAAAAAGGTGATATAAAACTGATATTGATATAAATAAAATTGAAAGTTTAGCTTTATAATGCATTATTATATAATGATACCATTTAGGGCCATAGGAAAGCTCTATTGGTACACCCAGTATATTCTGTAATAAAAGGCTTATTAAACCTCAAAGGCTTATGAATTTAAAGCTAGAACCATTTTTTTTTCATAATATCTGCTGAATTTATACATCTTTTTATAAGGAATGTATTTTATATTTAAACAGATTTACATATTGTTTACAGAATATTCCTATCAGATGAATTTCAACAACCAATAAATTCAGTAACATTTAAAGATGATAGGTTGTTTGTTATGTTAAATATGTCTGGTCGGTATGTTTAAATGTAATATATTATTCAATCATTGTTCTAGTTTTACGACTGAGGGATAAAACTACATGTTATTTTTACTATGAATGTCCAAATAAAAACTTCAGTTATAACTTGATGCAATTTCATATGTAAATCTGAGCATTCCCTGGTAAAATATCTCGACATGAATTTGACATTACTGACAGAGCAGAGGTTGTGATGTTTTATTCACAGTATAATAAAAATCAGATCTAGTTTCTATTAAATGAGACATTTAAAAAAAGTTGACAAAAACATGTTCCCATACATCACTGAAAGTTTTCAATGATTAAGTTAGGATTTAAATCAATGTTTGATGGACCAGAACCCTTGCTAAAATGTAAACCACATGGCTTACTAGGCATTCAAAAAGTTCTGTTTCAGACTTAAAAAATCAAAATGCAATGCTCAAATCTATTTTGATTCAATCTATCAGGTAGTAAAAGTATTCCTAATAAAAAGGTCTTAAATAGATATATACTATTAAAATAAAGTTAAAATAAGAGTGTTTCAAAGTAGACACTTCAATATCATCTTACCTAATTATCTCTCTCTCTCTCTCTCTCTCTCTATATATATATATATATATATATATTAAACTTTCAAAATGATTTTATTCCTATAAAAATAGCAACAACAGAATTGTCCAACAATAATAATTTATAGAAAATATGTGTATTCGTTTTCCTTATATCTTCAAAATTCTCAATTTAAAGTACATGTGTACCTATTTACTTATTCACTTATTTTTTTACTCAGTATTTTAGAGAAGACAGAAATAATTTGTGATAACACTGGTTGTATAGGGCTATGTGAATTGTAAAACTTCATTTGAGGAATGGAGTGTGAATTTGGACGTAAATAGTTTAAAGGAAATTTCAGAAGATTGAACAATAACTTAAAAAGAGTTAAAACAGAAATCTTAATTTATCAATGAATTAGAACTTTCAAGCACCTTTCTCTTTCAATACTTTACAATGCAAAAGACTTTATGAATCAATATTGATCCTCAGCATTTTGATTCTTTTCTCTTTAGCAAATGACCCAATTAAATCCACAGCATATTCAAAACCGGTAAGCGGTAGACAAATAAAGGACGGAAATTGAAAAATGTCCCCAATAACATGTTCTCATATTTGAAGGTTACCGGTAATATGCATTCACAAAGTTATCATCACTTTTTAAACATTTACCAGTAATTTTCAATTCTTGTGATAGATATCAATATGACATATTGAAAGAAGTTCAAGGTCAACCATAATTACAAACTTTAATTGATGGTAGGGCAAGTTAATTTTAATGATTAATGATTTGATGAGGTTCAATGTACTTAATTAAACTAACTTTAGTTTGAATAATAGAAAATTTAACCTTTGATTCAGTTGACTTTTTCAAAGTTGGAGTGTTCACTCATTTTTCCTTTGAAATTTGACCCAGTTTTCTCTATAACGAGAAGTTATAATTTTTTTTTCTATTTTATTTTTCTAAAAACCAATTCTGACAAATTCATTCAAAATTGATCATTTTGATTTATTGAAAGTGGTTGAATAAATAAAAGATAATATAGATACTCCCATCTCTTTCTTTTTTTCTCTATCATTGCAAAAGTAAATGATTGAAAATACCACTGTATACAACCTTGTTAAAGTTGTAATGATTCAATAAAAATCTAATTTCAATAAAATTGTTGATTAATAGACTTTCTTCATCAATACTCACTCCCATCTGTTTTTTATCAGTGTGCATTCACACATGTCTCTGGGTTAAGCTATTCATTTATAAAATATAACAAGTGTCACCTGCAGTTGCAGAAGAGTTATGTAATTGAATGTTGTTGCTAAGCTGAGAGTCTGTCATTCATTCTCATCTGTTCAAGTGATTTTTACTTGAAGATTTAATAGTTGTCACTACCATTCCTGCGTTTTTTAGCGGAAATATCTTCTGGGTTATTGAATATTGTTTGTATGATTTTTAACACTGCATCATAAAGATTGTGACACTTTTTAGTGTTTGATAGTTGGTTTGTCTAAATTCTACAGATTGTATGCAGTGAGTTCATACATTGTATCTTGAAATAACAATTTAGTTTAGCCAATGCATTCTTTGTGACATTTAGAACAAGAGATTAGCATTAATATATTATGGTAAATTTCTTTTCTAAATTCACCGATGAATATTTTTATATAGACATTTGCACCAAAATATTTGTTCTTTGTGATTTTATGCACATTATTGCCATAAGATCTTAGTTCCCATTCTTATGAATGAGATGATAATTATCTTGTGTCTATATTTATGTGTGGACCATTTTTATCTTTCTCTGTTCTAAGTCAGCCAGGAAAAGATTCAAGTAAGACAATGCCAGGATGGTTTCTATGGCAATGCTCTTGATTTGGAGGTTAGTGTTGTTGGTTTAACATTAAGTACTGTTAATTTCAATGTAAGGACCTTGACTAAAATGTAGTTAAATTCATAAATTGCACTACAATTTATGTTGAAGATAGCATTGTATTAAATGCCTGCAACAATCACTGTTAAATGAACCCAAAAACAATTAGTGAATTTGAAGTTTGAAATTAAACAGGACAAGTTTCAGACTTAAAATGATTGTTTAAGATTTCAATCAGGAAAAATGTTATCTGGTACTTACACTGGCTTAAACATATTTCAATGTTTATTCAATTACAAGAAGATTGAAAACATGTAATATAACTAAATCTTCTAAATCAACAAATAGTTAGTTAAAACTGCATATGTATTTGATAATTTAAAGGAATTTTGCTTGCTTCCAAGGATTTATAATCCCAATGCATTTAAATAGACTTCCACTCTATATGAATAAAGTACAAAATTTTCAAGTTTGTTGGCTTTATTATCTAAAAGTCTTATTTTAGTTTGATAAATCATGAATGTTTAAAGTGATATACACTTTTTCTATCCTTGGTTCACTTTATTAACTTTTTGACATTACTTGGCCGACAGCTAAAGTTTCTAACAATAAAGACATGTCTATAAAAATTCACTGAAACAAACTTGTAGTTGTAAAAAATCTAGAGTTTGAGAGAACATGTCTTGACCAATCTGGAGCCTTGGTTGCAAAGTGGTAAAAGTGCACTTACAGCCTAGAAACAAATCTGACATGGACAGATCCTAGTGTAAGAAAGGTTGTCAGTTTGTTCACTAAAGGTCGGTGGGTTTTTTTGAGACCCTTCAGTTTCCACCAACATCCCAGATCTGACCTGCATTAATGAGGCAAAAGAATCTTGACTGGTGCATAAAAAACCATTACTTTTCTTCACTCTGCTACACATTCTAACTTAGAATGCTGCTGTGGTCTTACTCTAACTCAGAATATCACTCTGCTTCAAAGTCTTATCTTTCAGAAAGAATGGTGTGGTGTAACATTCATTTTTTTTAAGTAAGCCAACCATGGATAAAAATCATGAGGATTGACTGAAGTCTTTATTAAATATGTCATATATTAATGAAAACATTTTGCCTGTTAAGATATCAATATCTATATATCAGTAGTATTCTAGATTTTGAACTTATAAATATTTATGTTTATATTGTCAAATTGAAACATGTGTTTCCTGGAAAGTGTATTGAGTTTCCATGGTGATCAGCTACTCCATGGACAAAGGTTTTAATAATGTTTGGAAGCAAGCATATTTCATTGCAATAATAATTTCTTTAAAAATGAAGTAGGGGAAATAACTCCTGAAAACACTTGACTTGTAATTTTCATTGTAAATTTATACATGTATATAGTTCCTATTCATATAACTTAAATTAAAGATTATAATACATACAAAGCTATGTTTTACTTTCATTTTAACCTTTTTAACAAAGACAGGCAAAATGTGTCATTATCCCTTACATAAACTCCATAATTTAAAATTTACTTACCAAATGCGTCTTCATCCACATCTCCAGAGTAATACTCTATAACCCTTCTATATACGGCATATCCAAGTTTATTGTACATATCTACAGCTACTTTGTTTGATACTCTCACAAATAAATCCACAAAGAAACAATGCTTCCTGAAAAATGTAAACACTACATTATAATATTATCTAACAAGTTACAAGATAGCAAATCCATAAAGGAAGTGGTCACCTAAGTATGGCTCGCACAGATTTGGTTAAACTGCCAGTCAGGCTAGTCAGCTAAGTATGGCTCGCACAGATTTGGTTAAATTGCCAATCAGGCTAGTCATCTAAGTATGGCTGGCACAGATTTGGTTAAATTGCCAGTAAGGCTAGTCATCTAAGTATGGCTGGCACAGATTTGGTTAAATTGCCAGTCAGGCTAGTCATCTAAGTATGGCTGAAATAATATGGTTAAATTGCCAGTCAGGCTAGTCATCTAAGTATGGCTCGCACAGATTTGGTTAAATTGCCAATCAGGCTAGTCATCTAAGTATGGCTCGCACAGATTTGGTTAAATTGCCAGTCAGGCTAGTCATCTAAGTATGGCTGGCACAGATTTGGTTAAATTGCCAGTCAGGCTAGTCAGCTAAGTATGGCTGGCACAGATTTGGTTAAATTGCCAGTAAGGCTAGTCATCTAAGTATGGCTGGCACAGATTTGGTTAAATTGCCAGTCAGGCTAGTCATCTAAGTATGGCTCGCACAGATTTGGTAAAATTGCCAGTCAGGCTAGTCATCTAAGTATGGCTGGCACAGATTTGGTTAAATTGCCAGTCAGGCTAGTCATCTAAGTATGGCTGGCACAGATTTGGTTAAATTGCCAGTCAGGCTAGTCATCTAAGTATGGCTGGCACAGATTTGGTTAAATTGCCAGTCATATAAGTATGGCTGGCACAGATTTGGTTAAATTGCCAGTCAGGCTAGTCATCTAAGTATGGCTGGCACAGATTTGGTTAAATTGCCAGTCATATAAGTATGGCTGGCACAGATTTGGTTAAATTGCCAGTCAGGCTAGTCATCTAAGTATGGCTTGCACAGATTTGGTTAAATTGCCAGTCAGGCTAGTCATCTAAGTATGGCTGGCACAGATTTGGTTAAATTGCCAGTCAGGCTAGTCATCTAAGTATGGCTCGCACAGATTTGGTTAAATTGCCAGTCAGGCTAGTCAGCTAAGTATGGCTTGCACAGATTTGGTTAAATTGCCAGTCAGGCTAGTCATCTAAGTATGGCTGGCACAGATTTGGTTAAATTGCCAGTCAGGCTAGTCATCTAAGTATGGCTGGCACAGATTTGGTTAAATTGCCAGTCAGGCTAGTCATCTAAGTATGGCTGGCACAGATTTGGTTAAATTGCCAGTCAGGCTAGTCATCTAAGTATGGCTCGCACAGATTTGGTTAAATTGCCAGTCAGGCTAGTCATCTTAGTATGTCTGGCACAGATTTGGTTAAATTGCCAATCAGGCTAGTCATCTAAGTATGGCTGGCACAGATTTGGTTAAATTGCCAGTCAGGCTAGTCATCTAAGTATGGCTGAAATAATATGGTTAAATTGCCAGTCAGGCTAGTCAGCTAAGTATGGCTGGCACAGATTTGGTTAAATTGCCAGTCAGGCTAGTCATCTAAGTATGGCTTGCACAGATTTGGTTAAATTGCCAGTCAGGCTAGTCATCTTAGTATGCCTGGCACAGATTTGGTTAAACTGCCAATCAGGCTAGTCATCTAAGTATGGCTGGCACAGATTTGGTTAAATTGCCAGTCAGGCTAGTCATCTAAGTATGGCTGAAATAATATGGTTAAATTGCCAGTCAGGCTAGTCATCTAAGTATGGCTGGCACAGATTTGGTTAAATTGCCAGTAAGGCTAGTCATCTAAGTATGGCTGGCACAGATTTGGTTAAATTGCCAGTCAGGCTAGTCAGCTAAGTATGGCTGGCACAGATTTGGTTAAATTGCCAGTCAGGCTAGTCAGCTAAGTATGGCTGGCACAGATTTGGTTAAATTGCCAGTCAGGCTAGTCAGCTAAGTATGGCTGGCACAGATTTGGTTAAATTGCCAGTAAGGCTAGTCATCTAAGTATGGCTGGCACAGATTTGGTTAAATTGCCAGTCAGGCTAGTCATCTAAGTATGGCTGGCACAAATTTGGTTAAATTGCCAATCAGGCTAGTCATCTAAGTATGGCTCGCACAGATTTGGTTAAATTGCCAGTCAGGCTAGTCATCTTAGTATGTCTGGCACAGATTTGGTTAAACTGCCAATCAGGCTAGTCATCTAAGTATGGCTGAAATAATATGGTTAAATTGCCAGTCAGGCTAGTCATCTAAGTATGGCTGAAATAATATGGTTAAATTGCCAGTCAGGCTAGTCAGCTAAGTATGGCTGGCACAGATTTGGTTAAATTGCCAGTAAGGCTAGTCATCTAAGTATGGCTGGCACAGATTTGGTTAAATTACCAGTCAGGCTAGTCATCTAAGTATGGCTGGCACAGATTTGGTTAAATTGCCAGTCAGGCTAGTCATCTAAGTATGGCTGGCACAGATTTGGTTAAATTGCCAGTCAGGCTAGTCATCTAAGTATGGCTGGCACAGATTTGGTTAAATTGCCAGTCAGGCTAGTCATCTAAGTATGGCTGGCACAGATTTGGTTAAATTGCCAGTAAGGCTAGTCATCTAAGTATGGCTGGCACAGATTTGGTTAAATTGCCAGTCAGGCTAGTCATCTAAGTATGGCTGGCACAGATTTGGTTAAATTGCCAGTCAGGCTAGTCATCTAAGTATGGCTGGCACAGATTTGGTTAAATTGCCAATCAGGCTAGTCATCTAAGTATGGCTGAAATAATTTGGTTAAATTGCCATTTACGCTACAAGGAAAGTTCAAAGGTAAATCATTTAATTTTATATTTCTAAAGTCTACCCGGCTAATAACTGCTTTGGGCATGTTAAGATGTTACCTATATTTCCTTACATAGATATCTATTTTTATTTCAATACAGGATACTTAAATGGATGGAAATCAATACATGTATCTTTATAACACTTGTTTCAATTTTGGGAGAAAATCTTTCAGACTTTTGTATCAAAAATAATGTCCCTCTCTATATAACAAGCAAGTTTTCCATGATAACCAAGTGCAAATTCTCAATGACCATATCCTTAAGCCAATGTAGATGTAGTTTTACACACCCTTGTTATTTCTAATATGACTATGGGCACTAGGTACTGACATGACCTTTATACAATTTTTAACTATCAAACAATAGGACACTATTGGATATATTTAAATTCAAAATCAATGCAACTAAAAGATACTTACTTCTCAGATATTTCCTCTAGTATGTTCATAAGTTTTCCAGCAAGTCCAAGACGTCTAAATTCTGGAGCAACACTAAGGGCAGTCACATGACCATGCCATGATTCACCTGATCCTTCTGCTTTCCCCATTACTGAAATAGACATACTAGTATGTGATCATATAAAGTATGTTGTAAACAGGGCTATACTAGTATTGTCAATACATTTTAGAAAAAAAAAAATCAGTATTTGATTTGCTGTTTTGAGATTGGACCTTTTCAAATTTGAAACATGGTGAATTCAACTAAGAAACAGAGTAAGTATTCTCACTGTTTTACTTTTTTACTATTCATTTCTGCAAAACCATCTAAAATCGAGAACACTGATAACAATAACATTCTTGTATCAACAGTTTTAATTATTCTTTTTCAATAACTACATATATCATATAGTAACAGTATAGTTCCAAATAAACAGAATAACATTTAACCATCTTATGTATGAGCTCACACAACAACCTGAATGATGATGTAATACATAGTACTGCAATATGTTAATCTAGATGTTTTACCAATAAATAAACCAACAATCTTTGTAGTGCTGAGTATCTATTATATATTATGTCAAAATACAATTGCAAAATTGTATTACAACTTTTGGTCAGAGATAACATGCAATCGAACTAAATTTGGATATATATAATAATTTCCCTTCCAAAAATATTGAAAGTTTTTTCTTGCTAATAATAATAATAATAATAAATAAAAAAAATAATAATAATAATAAATATAAAATAATGGTTTATTAAGTATTCATTCTTTTAAAATGTTATATACTGCCAAGCACTCTATAATTAATCTGTGTAATATTAATGCATGCACACACTTTAAGCCATAGTCAATTTTTTATAACTTTTTGTTTGTCTACAGAGAACAATCTTTTGCATAAAATGCCAAACAGTTTAGGTTGCCAAACTTTACTCTGACCCCTATTTTCAGAAGCTTAAAGCTTAAAGTTTTCTACAAGAACTTAGACTACTGGGAGCCCCTGATGGTATATGTATTTCAGTCAATTAAATTTTTGCTAACAGAAAAGTTAAATTCATAAAATTTAGCCGTCTTTAGACAGATAGCAAATATAGAACAAAACTAACTTAAAAAAGTAAAAATAAAATGGCAAATAAAATTGATTGAAAACTAATGTCAAAGCAATACTTACTATATCCCATAATTTCTCCACTAGGTGACTCTGCTATCTGAAAATATTCTGGCCAGTGTGCCAAATACTGCATATAAAATGGCAATCCATACTAGAAACCAATGTTAAGGAAAAGACAACTAAAAAAAACTGAATGCACTATAGTAAGTTATTGGATACATATGGTAGAGAGAACTGTATTCACAAATTTTACATAAGACACTCAAACCAACAATGTTAGATAATGGAGACTTTCAAGTTCATATACATGTACTAAATGTACTACGCAATTAAGATAATTCTTTTTGTTTTTTACTGTATTTTTTGGCAAGAAAGCCAAAACTCTTGCAATAGTGAAATAAGCATTGTCAACAGCATTTTTAGTTTGATAAAATTCTATCAACATTTATTTACATTTTCAACATTAATTTGACAACATATTTTAAATTATCCACAAATCAAATTTTGACTTATCAATTATGGCAAATAAAAAAATCAAGCTTCAAACAACAAATTTAACCAGGTTATGTTCAATATGACAAATCAGATTTTTGTTTGGTCTGACATCTCAAACGAGAAATAGCTAAGTTTTATTACTTTTTTAATCTCTCAATTTAAGTATAACTTTTATATACTAAATTCATTGACACATTTTAAAAAAAAAAAAAAAAAAAAAAAAAAAAAAATTGAGAGTAAAACAATGGCCATTGTAGATGTCTTGGATATCTAATACCTTAGAAGACAAATCATAAAGGATACTGTTTCTGTCAATGGATCTAAATTTCTGTAAAACAAAACAAATAAACAATTAAACTTAATATTTATCAGGTACAAGAAATGACAACTTTATATTTGGATAATAGTGAATCTTATGAATTATGTATAGGTTGTTCATGATATAATGACAAGACGTTGCCTCTACCAAATGAACCAGTATACAGAAAATAACAGCATGTCATCTACATGTTGGTAATCACAGCTTGAGACCATGTTTTTGACATGAAAATGACACCAATGCAATGTACAAGTGCTTTTTGTGTATGGTAAGTGTTATGCACAAAATTCTACATGTATATTGTAAAGGGTTGTTACAATGTAAATGTGTATTTTTATTTGTACATTGTATTAGACATTATGTTTATCAACAACATGTACAAAACAAATGCGAAATTTCTGACTCTAAGACAGTTTTACATTTATATTAACCAATTTGGTATATTTAACTAGGGTAAAATTTGTGAATGATGAATACAACGTCAAATGAGAATTAAACCTAGAGCATGAAGTTCAAGTTTATAATCAAAGTGGACCAATTCAGTTAATCATTAACAGATCACCCATTTAATTAGTAAATGGAACTGAACATTTTTAATTTTGAGTTCCTGACCTAACAACACAGTTAAAACACTTGCTAGCATAATTACTTTTGATGTTCAATAATTTTATGACATAAAGAGAAAACTAGATTTTTTTTAAATTAACAAAACTTATTTAAATCAGATTCAATTTCTGCTAGAAATTGTCTTAGAATATAATCACTGTAACTTTTCATTTACTTATTGTTTATAAATAATTTATGTAGTTGAACACTTGAGATCTTATGTCTATAAGATTTATAATAGCATGTAAAAACATAACAAGAGGCCCATGGGCCTTAACGCTCACCTGAAGATATGTCCAATATTGTTTGCAAAGTGCAATAGACAATATATTATGTACAGAAACTTTAAATGTTTTCTCAAGTTAAGAACTCCCACAAAACTTAATCAGAAATATATCCTCTCACATTTCGTTCATAAGTAGCTTATATAATATTGAACATATAACCTTGAACCATACATCAAAATGATCGTTGTCGTAATACCTACAATATTCTACTATACATGCCTATACAAGAAGCTAATAGTTTTCGAGATAATTAGTAATTTAAATCTTCTTTTGCAGCTGTGACCTTGACCTTTCAACAAATGACCTTGAACCATATATCAAAATGATCATTGTTGCAATACCTACAATATTCTAATATACATGCCTATACAAAAAGTTATTAGTTTTCAAGATAATTAGCAATTTAAGTCTTCTTTTGCAGCTGTGACCTTGAACTTTAAATATATGACCTTGAACTATATATTAAAATGATCGTCATGTCAATACCTACAATATTCTAATATACATGCCTATACAAAAAGTTAATGGTTTTCAAGATAATTAGCAATTTAATTCTTTTTTTGCAGCTGTGAACTTGACTTTTCAACATATGACCTTGAACCATATATCAAAATGATCGTTGTCACAATATCTACAATATTCTAATATACATGCCTATACAAAAGTTAATAGTTTTCAAGATAATTAGCAATTTAAGTCTTTTTTTGCAGCTGTGACCTTGACCTTTGATCATATGACCTTGTACCATATATCAAAATGATCATCATGTCAATATCTACAACATTCTAATCAGGGGTCCGGAAATGGTCATATTTGCCGGACATGTCCGACAAAAAAAATTTTTTTGATGTGAAAAATCACTTGTCGGACATTTTAGTTAATAGTAGAATTCAGTTAATCGGACACGTAAATAAAAATGTTTGTCGGTCATTATTTACTCGAGTATTGTTTGCTTTCACCTGTCACGTTTTCAATAAATACCACAGATCTTATAATTAGACTTTTGTTTATTAATCAGTTAGAATCCATGGTCTCAATCTGTTCCTTTTGTTTCATTTTCCGAACCCTCATTAATTTTTTGTTAAGATGTTTATTGAGAAATCACATCGCTTGACAGACGGAAGCCATAAACAGCTGATTATGAAAGTTGATCCTGGAAGGTCATGGTCGTCGGACTATATTAAAGAGGTTCCACGCGGGATGTCAAATAAGACTATGAAGTGCATCGTATGGTCTTGACAAACTGTTAAGTTATAAATAAATAATTTTAAAAAGTCTAAAAACAATCAAAAAGGTCTCGAAATGAGGTTTAGTAAAGTTCATGTAACTTCGGTAAAACGAAAATGCATGATTGTCAATAAACAAAGATGGCCATCAAACCTTGTGTCGTCAACGCCGACAGTACAAAAATCGACACTGTGTGGACACATGAGCCTGACCACATGTATCTAAATAACCTCTACGTAGTATTTAAATCCTTTTAAAAATCTATATGATATTAAAAATTTAAATCTTTTAAATACAACGTCAATACTATTTAATAAGTTTTGCTATTCACAACAACATCGTACAACATTGGTGGTAAGTTTTTTTTTTTTTTTTTTTTTCTTTTTTTTTTTGCTTTACACAGCATCGGTGGTACGGTTGCTTTGAAAAAATGTCCGACACCCCAGTCAAAGTTTTCCAGAGCCCTGATTTTAATATACATGCCTATACAAAAAGTTAAAAGTTTTCAAGATATAGTGACAAATATATAATTTTTAGCAATTTCCCCACTCAGTGCCTTATAATTTCCCCATTTTGAGCCCCAAGGCTACCATTTGTGCAAATCTGAAAATAGATGACCTAAGGATGTTATAAATGAAATAACTAAGGTATATCTCTTGTAGATTCAGAGGAGAAGTTTTTTAAAGTTTTTCACTCTTTCCCCCCTTATGGGGCCCCAAGGGGACATAACTCCTTCATTTGTGCAAATCTGAAAGGGTTTCACCCAGGCATGATGGTTACCAAGTTTCATTAAATTTGACCAAGTGGTTTTGGAGGAGAAGATTAAAATGTAAAAAGTTTACTCACGACGCACAACGGACGACGCACGACAGACGGTGAACCATCGCAATAGCTCATCTGAGCTTTCAGCTCAGGTGAGCTAATAATAACGAACATAGTGAGTCGAGGCAAAGCCGCGACGAAACGAAGTTCGTTCTATAGATAACGCGTATGTGATATGTGGAAATCATGTGTTCAACCAGTAGACCATCCATTCATTTCTTTTGAATACCGGAAGTTCATAGAATATTCTCCCCATAGGACAATACGGAAGTAGAATAAAATCTCCTATTATCTCGTCTCCATTACGCGTTAAACAAAATCAAAATCTTTATTTCGTCAATAAGACTGTTAGTTGTGGAAACAATAAACAAAATAAGTCGAGAGTTCTACATAAATGTATTTACAGCATATACTTTCCTCGTAATTTGAAAAATAATTCGATCTCCAGTAGAGCGTTATCAAGTATCCTTAGTAACAAGATCATTAAGCCGAGCAAACCCGTCGTTATTAAAGGAAGAACTTTCGACTTAACATGAAAAAGAAAAGGGTGATAATCTAATAAACACAAGTGACATGCGCAACACCTCTTATTTTTCCCTTCAGTAAAACTGTTATGTCCGAATGTTTACATAATGTAAATGTCTGATATTTAATGTCCCAATGTCTTGCCCATCAGTTATCCCAGATACAATCTTCTGTCACTATGTTCGTCAATAGGCAGTGCCTATATTCATATTATAATAACAAAGCTTTTTCCTTCTAACAATATTCCACACCCTTTAATGACATTTACAATCATAAAAATAAAAAATCAACTGCCTGAAAACTGGTGTAGTATATAGGTTTCACTTCATCTACAGCGTGTGAAATCTCAAAATAATCACTTCTGCAAATTTTGACACACGAACCACAAAAACACATATAGAGTGTAGTTATGAAGTTATCAGTTTATGACCACAGAACTTTTCACCCCCCCCCCCCCTTTGTTGCAGAACGTGATTTTTAAACTCTATTAAACGTACACGTTATTGAATTTAAACAAATCGTCGCAAGTAAATGGTCTTATTGTTGTCATCTTCAGAAAATTTTCGAATGTTTTTCTGCTAAATGTACAGAGCGATCCAAACTAGTGAGATTCACATGTTGATTGTAAACGGAAGTTTTCTTTTAGCGCATGCGTATCAGAGAAAATTTTGTAAACTTCCGGCACTGAGAAGGATGCGGTAAAATATGAAAATGCAACAATATTGATAAATATCTTGTTTATGTCTCAGGGAAACAATTTAATCTTATTATAGAAGGTAATGAATTCAATTAACAAACAATTGTATCCCCTAAAAAATCGAAAAAAGGAAGAATATTGATGAAAAAATTCGGTAAATATTTTACTTTTAACAACAAGCCTGTGCATGTAAACAAACGGAATGCATGTGGCTAGCCATACACTTGTCATCTGTAACTGAGGTTATTTCCTTTCTTTTCTTAAGTGTTAATTCACATCTTTTTCTTTTGACTGTTAGCATGTTAGTCTGAAAATGCGCAAATATTATCGCCAGTCTTGCAAACAATTTGCACGCATGAATGCTTCAAGATCTGTAAGTTATCCTGTACTAAAATTTAAAAACAGGAAAATTTGTTAACTGGAATGGACTCGTGGTTGACAATTGAGGATTTGACACTTTGCTATTAATCTTTAAAAGATGAGTCTAATATAAACTTACTTTGAGTTTTGTCTGAAAAAGGTATTACTATTGTAACAGGAGGGAGAAATATGCAGGGTCAGACGAATCCGGGTCTTTTCGCCCTGATTCCCGTTCGCCCCGTGGGTCAATTCGCCCCGATTCCTGTTCGCCCTTGGTAGATTCGCCCTTATTCCCATTCGCCCTGGGTCGATTCGCCACATTGTTTATTAAATTAACTAATAAAAAAAAGACAATCTTAAATGTTGACATATTTAATTGAAGTTGCTTACAAAAATATTTTTTTATCTGTTTTGCATTAAAATAACATAACTTCTCAACATAAGTGTTTAATAAGTTGCATAAAACAATAACAAACAACACAGCTTGTGTCTTCATGGGTCAAGATACTTTAATGTATATGGACAGCGGTACATCAAAGCAGAAATAGCAGTCATCCGCGGTACATCAAACAAATACCCGGTCATTGTACTTTTAAAACAAAGAACTGTGCACAAACAAATACATGTTTACATGCGCGACTCCAGGCGGAAGCATATTTGCAGGGCGAAACGACTCACTTCCGGGGGAGAAACAACCCGGGGCTAATCGACCCAGGGCGAACGGGCATAAGGGCGAATCGACCCGATACCGGTCAGACTGGGGATCGAACTGGGACCTCCCGCACTATAGGCGAGTGCTCTACCACTAAGCTACCCAGACCACTTCATTTCTCCCCTGTTATTCTTGAGTTTCCCATGATCCTATGGGAAATCTCACTCCAAATTCCCTTGGATGGACTTAATACGGCCAGATATATATCAGTCCATTGCTTCCAATTAAGGGCCACACTGGCCACCAAACTGTAACAGGAGGGGGAAAAATGCAGGATCAGACCGGGGATGGAACCCGGGACCTCCAGCACTACAGGCGAGTGCTCTACCACTGAGCTTCCCAGACCACTACACTATTAAAAGTATTGATTTTTCTACCTTTAATTTTATTATTTTCAGATTTGTTTCTAGGAACTGCATTCTAAAATCATCATGGCAACATCAGGATATACTGATGATCCAGTGTACGTCAGCTTAGACCAAAAATTTGACAAGGCACTTGCTGACATGAAACCCTATGTTTTAAAATTACCTCATAAAACAGGTAATGTATTTATTTTTTGCTTTTATTTTGATTTCTTTAAAGCTGTATTAAGTTTACCCATTATTAATCTTTGGTAAATCAAACTAGCAGCAGGTTTTTCCCATGGATTTCAACCTAAGTATAGGTTTTATCATAGAGCCAAGTATTACATTTTTCATGAGAGGCATAGTTAAGAAAAAATATACTGTTTATATATTATGTATTGGAAAACTTAATACAGCTTTAAGTGTAAAATAGAAATTTTTCGAGTTAAGGGAAAATTTTTTCCAGTTTTATCACATGATTGAATATCAGGAATGTCAGATGTGGCAGTTTTCTGGTATACTAATATACTTTTCAATGGGGCAACTCTTGACAATAACCAGTTTCTAATAACTAATTTACAGACAGGATGTAAAACACAAATTTTAATTCATATATAATCACTTTTGTTTTACATTTAAGAGAATCAGGAATATTTGAGTAACCTCAGTGAATTAAAATGCATTCTATTTATTAATTGAAATGCATTCTATTAATTGAAATGCATTCTATTTATTAATCGAAATGCATTCTATTTATTAATTGAAATGCATTCTATTAAGGCTTATATTGGTATCTTTAATTTGAATTTTTCTGTTGGTATGTTATGGTTTGTTTTTGATTGCTTTGGCTCTTGCCAAGTATAATATGTGTTATTGGGCTGTAGGCTTCTATATGCCACTATAATAAGAATCATCGAGATGATCTGATACTTTATTGAACTAAATTTAAAGTGTCATGGGCCCTTGACCGTATTATGAGATGTTATAATTGTAAAGTCATTTAATTTGGACAAGTAGTCCTTGAAAGTCATTCAAAACTCCTGGAATTTCTATATGAATTTTTCTATGAAGACCATTGGCATGTTATGTAGTTGTTGAATATATCGTCAGAGTGCTTTGCCTTTATATGGAGTTGTACAGTATGAACTAATTCTGTACTCTGTTCCTTTTAGATCGTCAGAAATGTGCTATATGGATAAAGAAGCTTTGTGAACCAGTATCTGGTATAACTGGAAGGTTTGTTTATTAAATTAGTAAAATCTACTAAACAAATGTGCAAACATTATGTTTGTTTAATTTAATGGTGTTTCACATCCAGTCAAGAATATTTCAGTTATATTGAATCATCACCAGCTATAGGTGAAAAGGCAAAATTTTGACCTTTGCAGTGCTCTAAGGGCAATGTGCAAGAAGGATACTTTAATGTGCCATGCCAGCCATGACATGGGGCACCAGTTTTTAAGATCTTTTCCAAAGTACTCCATGACTTTCATTTCTAAATGCCGATTGCTTGACGGAAGAACAGTCACTACCAATTTCCAAGTCTTGGTCAAACCTGGTTGGGGTTCAAACCAATGAGCTACCGTAGTGGTCAGACATTATAGATATCATGTTAAATGTTAACCTCTGTTGATTCATATATTTTCTAAAGGATTAGATGTCATTATGTTTTGTAATGTATTTACTAGTAGGTTTTCTTTATAAAAATATTATAAAATATCAATGTACATGTATTTTGTCATTTTTTAGGAAAAACAGAAATGCCTATGCACAGTTAATGCTACACATGTTGAAGAGAGGGGTACTAGAAGGTCCTTTTACCAGTAAACCACAAGATGGATCACTGCCTACCTTGCCACCATATATGGTAAATTGATAATATAAGTTTTTGATTGTTAATACTACGACATCTTTACATTATCCTGTCTAGTGTATTACATGACACACAGTAACATTTGTCTGGGGTTATTTCATGTATTTCTATTGGTTACAAATTTACATAATGTTGATGTGAATTTTAAATAACAAATTAATACTTAATTCCTAACATAGGAATACATGTACTAATCTGTGTGTGTGTATTTCCAGGACAGTTTGACATCAAGAGTCAATTCTTGCATGCAAAAATATAGAAAATCTTTGACCATCAAATTGCTTGGAACAAAGAAGACTTGAAGTTTTTTAATGGACAGAAGACTATAATAAGAATATATGAAATACATATACATCGTACAATATATATAATTTTTATACCCAATATAAATGACGGTTCTGCACAAAAAGTAACATGGTTTTCTGGTGAGGCCAATCAGATACATAAACATATGACTGTTATTAAAATTTAAGAGAGATTGCTCTATTAACAGTATCAAAAATATGACATTATAATTCAGAAAATTCATAAAAAATCTGACCAATTTTATACACTTTTTTCCATTTTATTTCAAAATGATACATAATTTCATGTTTTATGATTTCAGTCCATATATTTTGATGAACCTGCTGGAAATAAACACAATGAGGATGTAAGTAATAACTATTTAATATTATAAACTGCTTTTTAGCTCACCTGAGCCATAGTCTTGTAGTAATCTGTTTTGATCATCTTCTGTTTTCATGTGTCTTCCTTCATACACTCATTTTTTTTTTACCATTTAGCCAACAGTGAAACTTGACACGGATCTCTTTATTCCAAGCTCTTTGAAGTTTAAGAATTTAGATGACCTTGACCATCATAATAACCTAAAATGATTAACCCGTTAAACATTGCCATATTGTGAAATAAAAGGACCAGAAACTTGGACCTATTTATTAAGCACTTAGTTTGTGAATAATTCCAAATTTTTAAAGTTGGCTAACCTTGACCTTTGTATAGATTTTTAACAATAAATTTTGTAGCAGCTTCTTTAAATTACTTAAAAGGCTTAAATGCTTGATATATTTTATTTAGAGAAATGCACTAAGAGCTTTATACAATTTTTTTATATATCAAGTCTTGTTCTTCATTTAGTATCACAGTGATCTTGTGTAGAACCTGACATATAATCCCACTCGAGGTATTTATACATTCATTCATTTTCTATTTAGGATAAAGTTCCAGACTGGGTTGCAGGAGAATTAACTACATCAGTTGGTTCATCATTATTTAAATCCTCAATTGGAAATCCAGCTGCATCATCAACATGGAAATCTGGATTATCTCCCATTGGAAGGGAGAGGTCACCAGCTAGAAGGTATACAACTAAGTCAATGATCCCAGTCAGGTAGATATTTACAGTCATTCTCATAGCATGGCTGATTTGAAGTGGCTTCTTGTTCTTAACCAGGGTTTAATATTTTGTTCTTACAGTTTGAACAAAGTATTGTAAGTATTGCATGAATAACTTTTTTGCTTAGTATAACAATAAGCAGTTGATCTTCTTTTTCAAGACTTTGATGTATTAGTCAGGGCTGAAGTCTCAAAGAATGTTAAATTTGTTATTTAAATGTTTGTATCAGGATTTTTTTCCTTTTGTATAACTTTCTTTTAAACCTTTGTAATGTTGCATGTAGTATCCATTACTGAACATATGAAAAGTGATTCATTGTATTATTTCTCAGATTTTATTAATTATCCACTGTAAAATGTGTCCTTTTAATTAAGATTTATTGATAAAACCATTCTTTTATTTTGTCAATTTAAGAGGACGAATTATTTTATTTTTTTTTTTTTTAACCACATATAGTTTTTTTGTTGAAATCATTGTTTATGTTTGAGAAATGTAGAGTAGAATTAAGTAATTGTTTTAGCACCAGTCAAGTTTGTTTCATTCATATCAAGCCAGTCAATACTGAGTTGTTGGAGGAATCTGGAATGCCCAGAAAAACCACTGACCTTAGACACTAGCATATACCTGAGTGGTATTTAAACTTAGGCAGATAGAGGTGCTGTAACTCATAAACTATTGTTTTATTCCAATCATCTATGGAGCCTTTTTGACTGATTTTATTTTAGAAATATAATTTAGATACAAGATAACACAGTAAAACCTAATTGCATGTATAACATGTATTAATCTTGATTAAATTTAACATGGTATTTGTGAATATTCAAGTGTTTCTGATCTGCATTGTAATATTGCACACTTATGGGGACCTTCAAAGTACTAGTGCACTCATCTGCTATTTCGAAGATAAACAAGTTTAGTCAGGAAAGGTCTATGACAAGGAAAATTCTTTCTCACTAGCAGTTGACTGGGGTTTAATTCACAGCTGTGAGATTTCCTGAGTTTGAATGCTAACCCCTTAACCACTTTGCAACATCAACCTCCAATACTGACAAAGGAATTCTCTTAATAATACCAAAATTTGACTGACTAAATAATTGAATGAAAAATGAAGATGATGATGATAATTGATTGAGATTAAACTGCAGTTTATTCCTATGTATTATGTACAAAACATTTTTTAAGTTTTGCATAAAGTTTCATATTTACACAAATTTGCAAGAGTGAAATTGTGTAAAAATAAAATTATTTAGATTTTTTTTTAAAAATTGCAAAAAAATATTTACCCTTATTTGAACCATCAGGCTGTAAACTGGCAATGCAAAAATAACAGTAATAAAAATATTCAAAATTTACAGTATAATGAACCATTAAATATCATTTGTGCATAGTGTATGAATAATGAATTCAAAGCTTTTGTGCATTTTTATAATAATATATTGTTTTATTTTATTATTTTGTGTGTAAAAACTTTCTTAACACTAAAGGTTATATGAACAGGCTTGAAAAAAACTTTTACTCATTGTTTTCATCTTTACATATTTTGTCAACTAGATTTCTTGCATATAAATTTATGTTCTTGTTTATTATTTGATACATTAATATGCAACAAATATATTGTGTTGATATAGTATATCTGTTATATCAAGATAAACTTTTAGAAAAAAAATTTTTTTTTCTTAAAACTACACATTTTAGTTTCTGTATTCATTACCATTTAATTAAAAGTTGAAAGCATGATTTTTAATGACATTTTTAACACTATATGTATTTGTAAATAGTCCTATAAATTTTTATTTTAAGATCCCATCCACATACAAGTTTGGGATTAGATTTTGATAAAGAACATGGTACAACTTCTCCAATCAGAGGATTAGATCAACCAGATATGGGATTAACATCATATGTAAGTAATATTTTGATTAGTCCTCAATGTTACAGACTTGTTGAATTATTCCAAAATTAAGAGAAGAGAAATCTTTGATACCCAACTAAAATAATAAAAATATAATAAAATAATAAAATAAAATAATTCAAAAAAAAAAAAAAAAAAACAAAAACAACATTGGTCATAGCCCAATGATTATTTATTGGCCTCTCTGATTCTTAGAAATTTAGCAATTTGTTCAATAACTTTGCTGTTATCATCAATAACTTGTTTGATTTTCTAAATGTACTAGACATAGGTCCCACCAGTGGAATTTTAGCCATTTCAGTTTATGGAATATTTCAATAGAAATCAGTGTTGAACAATTAATTGCTATCAACAAGAACATGATTTATTTACCTGGTAGAAAATACAAGATCACAATCATTTGTATCTGTATCTTTGGAGGGTTTTATGTGATATAAAACATTGACAATTTCAGAGTAGTACAGAAAATGTGGTGAGTTTATTGTTTGGAAATGTTTGGAAATACTCCAGTAGTCTCCCCTCGATAGACCCCTTTCCAGAATCATTGTCAAAAAATTATCGTTAAAAATCCATTTAAAGACTATTGTTTCATAATCATAAACTATTATATATCTTGGTTCAATTTTTGGTTGACAACATGAGAGAAAAGAGGTTTTTCCATGCCATTCACTTTAACTTATAAATTCTAAATTTGTGTACATGGTTAATATAAGAATGTCCTCAATGATTTAATGTCATGGATCAAATTGTGCAATCAGGATTCAGTTACATCAAACACATTTTTGGATGTTTTTTTTATAAGATTTTAAATAAGTTGATCATTCTTTTACTTGTAAATCACAAAATCATTCTGGTCAAATGAAAAAGATTACAGATCTTATTTGAATCAGTGAAATGTAATTGAGTTGTTGTGCATCAGTGTGCTAGCACTAAGTAAGTTGCCATTACATGTAATAGGCTCAAGGACAAAAACTGATCTAAATTTGTGCACATCACACAGATACTTTATAATAATGAATTAATTCTTGTTTTTGAATACTGAATATCATGCCATTCATGCTTGATAAATTTATTATAAAATTATAGCTGTAAAACTTTTCTTAAATCGGCATTATCTAATTTTGAAAGCCACATGATCACAGATAGGGGAGACTACTCAGTATGTGTTTTACCACAAGTCATAATGAATTCAGTCTGATTTAATAAGGTTTGTAAGTGAATATTACTATGTGATGTTTTGGTCTTACTTGGTGACTAATTAATGTATTATTTTATTGAAATAAAGTTTTATTTTTTCATTAGTTTATCATTTGAAACAGTATTTCACATGTGAATTTGTCCAATATATGTTTGTCATTTGATCATATTTAAAAAAAACTGTAGATCAGTAATCTCTTTATTGTCAGAAGCATTTGTTTGCTCACTTAATAATAGCCTCAGATTAAGTTAGCAGGGTCTCAGTTTTAGGTATTAATATCTTACCTGTCTGTTTGTAGACTTCTTTAAAGTTTTGATTACATAAATGATTAGGACTCTTAAATATGGATTCCTTCTGATTTGTACTTGTTGTAAAATATGAAAATATTTTGTGTAACTGACAGTCTGTTTGTTCTTTATGACCACAAAAATACAAATACAAAATTATTGTTTTCAGAACACTGCAGAAAATGTGGTGAGTCTGTCATCAATTAAAATGATAAAAAAAATTCCCATATACATGCACTCATTGAAAATATGATCTTATTTTTGGTGTGGTGATGTTGTTTTTGTCACTAAGATTGTGTTCTTTTTAACTAACGCATTAACAAATCAGACAAAACTTTGATGAGCTTGTTGTTGGTACACCAGTATGCTGTTCTGTTTGTCCATCCATCTTGTATGTGCCTAGTAAAAGTTTTAGTTTGACATAATTTTTCCAAGAGTTATTATTGTCATACTGAGGGTTCATCGAGCTACATTGTCATACTGCAACACTTGATTTACAATTCAGCTCACCTGAACTGAAAGCATGTTTGTTACACTAAATTCACAAACAAGTTATGCTGTTTCTGATAACTAATGTAATAGGTTATTAATGTACATGTATTCATGGTGTTGTAAAGGGAGATAACTAATTGCAACATAATATTGGTATACATGATATCAAAACTTCTCTACATTGGACTGGTTACTTCATGTACTAGAGACCACTTTATACCAGACAGTATGTCTTGATGTTAGTCCTTCATAATTTTGTTATTTTTAACAGCCAATTTAAGGCTGGTAACCTCAAGGAAAGGTTGAGTATTTTATTCCAGCAAAACATAAACAAAGTTTAAATGAAAATTTAGACTTTTTTTAATTTAAATAAAATTTAAATTTATTTCTGTAGACAGAGTTTTATTAGCCATTTCTTTTGAATTAGAAACAAAGATTATTTTAATGAGTCATTATAGTGTCATAAAAGCTGCAGATTGTAGGTTAAGTTTCCTTTTAGATTCATTATGACAACTTACAGTATTATCCATTACAATATGGCTAAATAATAAGTATTCATAATTTATTGGTGGTAGTGGGGTGGAGATGTGGGTATCGGAAGCACCTTATTTTACCTACCCAGTACTCCTATATCTGTTTGATTCCTAACATGGGTGTTGATGTGTTAAATGAATTCATGTATATGTAGAAGTGATATAATTTAGAGTTGATTATATTGGATTGTTTTGTACATATCTTATTCTAATAGGTATGTGAAGAAGATTATATTGTTATGTAATATTTATAATGTAATAATATATGTGATAAGTAAATAGAGTATTAATGACACTCAAATGTCTCTATATTCTTGAATATATTTGTATTTTGCATAAAATTTGTTGTGGTTGAACTGATGAAGTGATTTCACTGCTAGACTTACTAATCAGAGATTGGGAAATCAAAGCTAACATTAGAGTTAGTATTCATAACCATATTCGACTTATCCAGCTCAGGATATTTAAGTCTCATGATAACATTTCGGCTTCTTATCCATTTTCAGCTTTTCATCCATTCTCTAAATCGTTTATGGTTTTTCTGCCTTGTTTCCTTTTTTTTTCTTTACACTTAAATGTGTGAGTGGATGTTATTGTAATCAGTTAAGATAAACAGTGTGACAAGTTATTTTAATATGGGATCTGATTTTTATTTTGGTCATTATGAAGTTACCTTTATATGCATACTTGTAATTTGTAAAGCCATTAGGTGGATATGGCTAAATTGTGTTAAGATTTTTACCTTTTCATCAACCAAATTGTCAGATTTTTAAAAAAAAAAAAAATTGTTACATGATATTGGTAAGTCTGCAAAAATATAGGTATTTGGATATGCATATTTGTTCATATTGATATTACTAAGTCTGTATAATTTAAAAGGTTATACATGTACTACTGTTTACTGTGTGCTTTTCTGACAACCTGTGTATTAAATCCTTGTTGCATTATTAGATCATCAGTCTGTAATTGCCATACAGCAAGCAGTTGTAAATATACATAAACAACACATCATGCTACTTCAACTCATAAAAATGATTTTCATGTGATAACATAGTCCAGCCACTTTGTAAACAACAAAACTTTATATCTACTGGTGTCACATGATTTGTCATGTTGTTTAAAATTTAAAAATTATGATCATCTGATTAAGGATCAGTTTAAATAATACAATAATTTTGAATTTGGTTGTATAACTGCCATTACTATATCAGGCAAACTAGTCATAATGTGCTATTGGATGTTATTTGGTTTGCCATAAATAACTATGACAGTTATAGGACTGTAATTATCACATCTGAGCAATGCATTGCTTGATTACTTATATAATTTTTGTATTTGATTTGAAATATTTAGACTTTTTCAAATTCTTATGCTGTTAGATGCTTTCTCAGTCAAGAATGTTGTGTTCTTTGGTAAACATCCTCAGTTGCATTACTGAAAATCAACATTTTTTCCATGTTTAGTAAAAGAAAAAAATTAATATTAAAGGTTCCAAGGTTTCATTTTTGGGTAAAAAATTGGAAGTTATATTGTATATATTAAAAAGGGACATCTCTTATATTTCTAGCTTATCATAAAAGATTCTAAACAACAAAATGTTGGTTTATAGTAAATGAATTATGCATTTGGCATGTATGTATAAGCATGAACACTGAGAATTACTGATGACTTGCTATTAATGCACTCTCTGCTTAATATTAGTAACTCTTAGTTTATACACTTATTATTTGAATAATAAGTATTCACTTTTAATACAGGACGATTTAAGTATTGGTCTCAAGAAACCAAAATCTGGTTTTTCTTTATTGGATGATGAAGACTTTAAAAAATTCCGTGGTAAGTTATCTCCCTTAGTATCCCTTTACTGGTAATAGCTCTAGATATAATATCATAAAAGACCAACATTAAAACTAAATTCACTCAAAAATTGTTTTGAAAATTGATGTAGAAATTTTAAGATAAAGTTTTTTTTTTGTTTTAAAAGTGAACATTCAATTATAAATATTTTTTTTTTGTTTAATTCCGAAATGAAATTTGTTTATAAAAAATATAGTTTAACATCAGAAATGCCTTTTTAGCTCACCTGAGCTGAAAGCTCAGATGAGCTATTGCGATGGTTCACCGTGCGTCGTCTGTCGTGCGTCGTGCGTCGTCCGTCGTGCGTTAACATTTTACATTTTAATCAACTCCTCTAAAACTACCAACCCAAATTTGATGAAATTTGGTGATGATGATGCCTGGGTGAAGGCCTTTCAGATTTGCACATATGAAGGAGTTATGTCCCCTTGGGGCCCCATAAGGAGGGAAATAGTGAAAAAAATCTTCTCCTCTGAATGTACAAGTGATATACCTTAGTTATTTCACTTATAACATTCTTAGGTCATCTAGTTTTAGATTTGCACAAATGAAAGCGATGGGGCTCAAAATGGGGAAATGGCAAGGAACTTAGTGGGAAAATTGCTAAAAATTATTTATTTGTCACTATATCTTGAAAACTATTAACTTTTTGTATAGGCATTTATATTAGAATATTGTAGGTATTGCGACAACAATCATTTTGATATATAGTTCAAGTTCATTTGTTGAAAGGTCAAGGTCACAGCTGCAAAAGAAGACTTAAATTGCTAATTATCTTGAAAACTATTAACTTTTTGTATAGGCATGTATATTAGAATATTGTAGATATTTGGACAACGATCATTTTGATATATGGTTCTAGGTCATATGTTGAAAGGTCAAGGTCACAGCTGCAAAAGAAAAGTTAAATTGCTAATTATCTTGAAAACTATTATTTTTTTGTATAGGCATGTATATTAGAATATTGTAGGTATTGACATGACGATCATTTTGATATATGGTTCAAGGTCATATGTTGAAAGATCAAGGTCACAGCTGCAAAAGAAAAGTTAAATTGCTAATTATCTTGAAAACTATTAACTTTTTGTATAGGCATGTATATTAGAATATTGTAGGTATTGACATGACGATCATTTTGATATATGGTTCAAGGTCATATGTTGAAAGGTCAAGGTCACAGTTGCAAAAGAAAAGTTAAATTGCTAATTATCTTGAAAACTATCAACTTTTTGTATAGGCATGTATATTAGAATATTGTAGGTATTGACATGACGATCATTTTGATATATAGTTCAAGGTCATATGTTTAAAGGTCAAGGTCACAGCTGCAAAAGAAGACTCAAATTGCTAATTATCTTGAAAACTATTAACTTTTTGTATAGGCATGTATATTAGAATATTGTAGATATTGACATGACGATCATTTTAATATATAGTTCAAGGTCATATGTCAAAAGATCAAGGTCACAACTGCAAAAGAAGACTTAAATTGCTAATTATCTTGTAAACTATTAACTTTTTGTATAGGCATGCATATTGGAATATTGTAGATATTGACGTTGCAATCATTTTGATATATGATTCAAGGTCATATGTTGAAAGGTCAAGGTGACAGCTGCAAAAGAAGACTACAGTCACTTTATGCATATTAGCTGCTTATTAATGAAATGTGACTGAATATTTCTGATTAATTTTTTTGGGAGTTCTTGAGTTTCTTTAAATTTTCTGTACTTGATATATTGTCTGTTACAATTTTGGAGATATTCTCAGGTGAGCGTTAAGGCCCATGGGCCTCTTGTTTCTTTTAGAAATTTTTTACATGAATAAAATTCTTCTCAAAAAAAAAAAAAAAAAATTAATTAATCAATTTAAAAAAAAATTTGAAAAATTGCAAGAATTTTGTGAATATTCCCTAAAATTTCGATCTTCTTTTTACATGTACTTAATGCTGCCAGTATCTTTTTCAAATGCATGTGGCTTGTCCTTTCTTATATAACACTGTGCATGTTTTACTCAGAGACAAACAAGAAAAAGAAGGATGATGCTGATGATAAATATCATAAGGTGAGTGGTGAAAGCGGGATTTATATTCAGAAATACATTGTAGTTAGATCAGCAACCATGGAAACTATGGTTTAATTTGGTTTATCAGTATTATCTACAGATTGATAGAACCAGCACTGGAATGCTTCATGTTGTGATACTAAAATGCACACATACTAAAAAAAAAAAAAAAAAAAAAAAAGAAGAAGAAGAAAAAGAAAAAAAAAGAAAAGAAAAAATAATTAATAAATAAATTTTGAAAATTTTGCTTGTGCCAAGAATCAGCCAAGAATCAGCCATTAAAGCACAACTTATTGCTTGTAATCACCAAATCTCTAAATGCAGAATTTAATATTTGAATTTGGTGGGAGACTACCAAAGTTATAGGACAGTTGATTGACTAACCATGGTTTCTGATCAAACTGTATCATACTAGGTATAAGGCTGTTAGCTTTCCTAATGTCTAAAGTATATTACTTGTTTAAAATTCTCAACTTCATGGTTTGGAGTGTTGGGTGGTACATGTGTTAAGGTGTTTACATTAACATACATGTGCTGTGGAGTGTGAGGGGTGGGTGTTTGTATGATTAGCTTTATATTTGTCCGTTTCAAGTTAGTTATAAATAGGATGCTTTTTATGTTATAAAATATTTGTATTAATGAAGCTAACTTTTTTTTAGAGTATTCAGACTTATATATAGCACATCAAAAACCCTATTTATATGAATGATGTAATTTTACTTTAGACATCAGAATCCAGAACATATATTTATTATACAAGAATACTTTTATATACATGTATATAGCTAAAGTGAAAATCAAAACTGGGCAAATCTTGGCTAATAGTGTTTTATGCCTCATCTTATGATGTGAATTGCATTGATGTTATTAAGGCAGAAATATGTCCTGTTTTCAACATTAAAATTCATTAGATAAAGTAATAAGCATTGGCTGTAATGATGTCCCTTTGGTCACAGTCTTCCATAAATATGCATCTTTTCTTCATCTTTGCATTTTTTATCGAAAAAAAAGGTAAATAAATCTAAGTATTACAAACAGGCTTTTGTTTGATTAATACTATATTGCATAATTTTATTTTAAAAAATATATAAATACATACCATAGTATGTGATAAAAATATTATTGACTTTGCACAGATTTGGACCTTGAAAAATTAACCTACTGTACATACCAGTGCGTGGATATTAATTTAATTGAGTTTACTATAAATAAAAGGATTATTTCTGAGGAAAGTTTTTCAGATTTTTTTATCATGGATGTATTGATGATTATATTAGCACATTGTATTCATTTTGCACAAGTAGTTAGATTTATTGTAATTAAAATAGTTTTGGAACAAGGTACAGATTTAGTTTTGAATTTTGTATTCATAGTCTTTATTTTTTTAACTCTATAAATAAAGTTGACATCTGTCTGTTTACCTGTCCCAAAACCGTTCCCACTCTATAACTTCCACACCTATGGGTGGATTTTATTCAAACTTTGCACAAATGTTATCAGCATTTAAAAAATTGGTGTGTCTTATTGGTGTTATGGTAATGGTTATACCAATAATATATTTTAGGCTAGGTTCTTGTATCCCCGGTTTGTAAGTAGTTAGAATTTCATGCATGTTGGTTTAAGGGGTAGTGGTATTTGGGATAGTTTAACTTTCAGACATCATTTTGTGTCATAGATAGAAATTAACTTCTTTCATTTATTACATTAAAAGTTGTACCAATGCATAAAGAATACAGGGCTAGGAAATTTGGTTTGATAAAAACAGGTGCTTTATAAAATGCCTAAGTTTTTACATTTTCTCATAAACTTTAATCTAAAATATCATTGGAAAAATTTTAAAACTTCATTTCTCATAATGCATCATATGCATAAAAACAAAGTTAAAACTTAAACCACTGTTCTAAAACTCTGGAATTCCCAACTTGAAAACAAAAGCAGAGAAAATTTTTGATAGAGCTGTTATGTAAAAAAGCACATTTTAAATTGTACTAAATTGTACTCTTTACAAGTAACATAGTACCTAATTTGAACTGTCTGTAAAGGCCACTTGTACCAGTTCTTTTGGTTGGTTTTTATAGACATGTTCAAATATCTTGCACCATCAGAACTAAATCTTCTGATAGTTAAAGTTTACCAACAGGTTTTTTATGTCTAAATGCCAAAATGTTTTTGCTTATAACCGTTACTGTAGTATTTACATTATTATGAATGTTATATTTTAATTTTGCATGATTTCTGATAAACCTGTCAAAAACATTTGTCTGTTTAAGAATCTCTCAGTTATAGTTGGATATGTTGTAATGAGATTTGTATTTATTATAATTTGTTATTTAGTCATGTATTCCACATATTGTAAAATTTACATAATGCATGTATAGCCATTTACAACTATACAATATTTACACAAATTTATATGTATATACCACACATTGTTATATTTTGCTATATTAGTATAATGTATTGCTACAGCCATGTATAGATTTTTAAGTACTGGTACTATAGTGTATTGCTTATATATCATAATCATATTATATATGCATGTATGTATTTTTCAGTTGTAGTAGTATATATGGAATTAAGTGCAAAATGTTAACTCATATACCAAAGTTAATAATGTTAATACATTAAATGTTACACTGTTAGCATTTAATTCATATACAGTAAAAGCTTAATTGTTTGCTTATTCAGATTTTTGCATTATTAAGGGGTTTAGTAATAATCCAAGGGAGACTCATTATGAGAAATATAAAGAAATAAATGTTTGGACTTTAAAATTCTGTGCCATCAGGAAAATGGAAAGATTTCACAGGATATTACTACTTGGAAACATGTACAGTTTATCTTGTATAAAGGGGGATATAATTAAGCATCATTCTTATATTTTGCTTATTGTAGTGTTTGGCTACCTTTCAGAGTTTTAAGGATAGATTTACATTTAATAATGTTTTAATGGTAATGTTATAATTCTTGTGCTCTGTGGTATTTTCTTTGATTTTACATGGTTCCAGTCCACCGGCCTGCCAGATAAATGACCACTGGCAAATATGCTGGGGTTTACCTTACAATAGTGAATTAGTTTTTTCATATGCATGTGGATTTAGTTGTACTTGTATTAGGAAAATTTAATTTATTTATAATATCTGTTTTTTTCAGGGTACAGATGATGATCTTAGTCAGCCATCACCACCATACACAACTACAGGTGCTCATAATTTATTTGGAGGTATGATTTTATTTTGCTATTAAGATGCACACAGAATTTTTTGTAAAAAAAGAGGCAATTATAATCAACTAGTAAGGGAGTGAGTGAAAAGGATTTTAGGTTCATTCAAAATTATTTCATTTATATTTAGATGATGCATGTTATAGTTGAAGTTCCTGAACTTAAATTTATACCTTTTAAATTTGAACTAAAGCATGTTTGACCATGCATTCATTATGATGTATCAGATGTAATACAGCAAATGCTGCTGTAATGAACACCTTTATATAAAGACCACCTGTCCTGTAAGACCAGTGTTTTTAAGTCTTTGATCCAGATTTTAACCAAAAAAACTTTTATACATGTATAAAGAAATCTTATCTATAAAGTTTATAATTCTTAGCTCCCTTGAGGAAGTTTCACTGTATTCAGTTTTCTGATTGTCTTATTAATATACATTGTATTACAATAGGTTTTATATGGCTGCTTGTTTATACTTTTCAATGTAAATTTTTGTGTAATTTTAGTATCTTCCTCATCATCTGCTGCAACAACAACAGGATTGTTTGATGACTATACTAGAGATGCTGGAAAAGATGTAAGTTGTAAACAAACGGAAAGAATAGACTCTAAATACTAACGAAATATGATCATGATTTAATGTCAAAGAAACTTCAGAAAAAAATTGGGGAAAATCTGTTACTATATTTAAAAAGAAAAATGATTTGCAAAGATTTGGAAAGATTTTGAAAAGAATTTTTTGTAATGCAGAGATGTGGAAATATTTAAAAACTGTTATACAGATAAAATTAACTAAAAGTATAATGCTTACCTTGCTTTAACCAACTAAATTTAAAGAATATAATAACATTAATTGTTCAAAATTGTTAATTTTATTTCATTAAATATTTCTCACAGACTATACAAATGAAGACAAAAATGTTAGAAGCAAGATTTCATGAAGAAAAGTTAAGATTACAACAAAAACATGATTCTGCTGTTCAAAAGGTGAGATTAATTCTAAATGCTTTAATTAATAACTCTAATTTGATTTCTTCAAATGATATACATGTTGGCTGAGTTGACTGGAAATGAATAACCTTTAATGAAGGTAGCCTCTAAGACCAAGTTGCCTAAATTGCTGGTATATGGTTCACAGTGACTGTAACCATCCAGGTTCAAATACAAATCGAACAAAGTTAAAAGATTTGTGAGTTTGCCAACTGATAAAGGGGGATTTTTCCTGGCAATCTAGTTTCCTTCACCATCTCTAAATGTAAGTGAAAAGCTTGATTTGGGCATAAAATCCTGTTCTTCAAGGCCAAAAATTCTAAAAATTGTAGCTAAAATGGTACATACAGTATTCATGGTGATATTTGTAACAATTTGTAACACATGCAACAAAAACAAAAACAACAACAAAGAGAAAGGAAAAAAAATGTGCCAAGGCACTAAAAGGAACAAACCTCTGCAATATTTTAGTAAAAATTGTAGAAAGTTGTCATTCTTCTCTTAAACCTTAAATGTTTGGATTAAACTTCTACCAGTTGCAGCATCAGCAAAATTATTTAGACCTTCATCTACAAATTTGCAGCATTAGAACATTATTATACAAACCATTTTTTTTTTTGTGGATTTTAAGTGCATATAACAAAGCATTCAACAAGCTAAAGATGAACATATAAAAATGATGCGTTGAAACCACTGATTATAAAGCTCATTACTTTGGATAAGTGTTAGACAAAAACTTTCAATTATTTACTGTTATTCTTCACTTTTCAGATATTAGATAGAAAGAATGCAGAAATAGAAGAATTAAAGGCTCATTATAGGTCAAAAACAAGAGAATTAGAAGAAGTCAACACAAAATTAGAAAAGAAAAGTTAGTGTTAGGTGTAGAAAATTTGTTTGAGTGGATTAAAAATTTTATCAACATCTTGATTGTTATCAAACAGTTAAGACTCTTGATTCTCTAATTAATAATCTTAATGGAGTGGAGTGGAGGAGTGGAGTAATAGTGTTTTACGCCCCAGACAAGAATCTTTCACTTATTTCGAGGCGGTCAGTTCTGGAATGGTGGAGGAAACTGGAGTGCCTGGAGAAAACCACTGACCTTCGGCAAGTGAACTGACAAACTTTCTCACACTAGGATGTGTCCCGAGTGGGATTTGAGCCCAGGCAGTGAGAGGGGCTGTGATCTCTAAGTGTGTGCTTTAGACCACTCAGTCACCGAGGCCCCTAATCTTAGTGATATCTCTAATAACTGATATAAAACTGATTCTGAAATATGTTTGTTCAAGCAGAACCTTTAACATGATAATTTCAGTTCTAATGACTTATCTTTTGTAGTACAAAATGTATCTAAAGATTTACATCTAAAGATAGAGACCAAGGATAAACAGATCTCTGATCTAAAAAGTATGGTAGAGGATACAACATCAAGAAGAAAGAATGAGTATGAAAAGAAGGTAATTTTTGGACGACACTGTAAAGTTATACATTTTTGTTGGGGAGTGTTAAACTGTTAAACATCCAACTTTGCTCATCTCTACAATTTTATCTTGTCCCTGTTTTTCCTCTACATGTATGTAATACCTTCACTATAATGTCAAATTCAGTTATTGCCTGCCTTCTTCTATAAATTCCTCTGATAAACATTGCTATGTATGTCAGATTATTATAAATTCATTTAGAAGTTTTTTTTTCATCATAGAGTAAACCACAAAGAAGTAGATTTAGGAAGGGGTAAAATTGGCCAATGAAACACAATTTCTCAACATTCTTGGATAAGTTGACATTAACAATCACATTTAGAGAAAATATCAATCATCTCAATTATCAGTTTCAAAAATATTATAGATAAATCAAAGTCATTATATTGTTCCCCATGGCTTTTATTTGTTGTTGTTTTTAATTAAAAAAACAAACTCTTGAATAATTCAAAGACCCTTTGAACTTAGAGTTATCAATGAATAATTTGTATAGGTTTCCCCATTGAAAACTGTATTAAGCTTTGTACATTTATGATTAAGTAAGTTGATCTTTTAGGACAAATTCAGAAATTTTATTTGTTTTTTAGATGAATGATTTGGTGTCAGATTTTGAACAACAGAAATTTGAAATGCAAAAACACCATACCAAAAATATACAGGAAATTTTAGATGATACAAATTCTAGACTACAGAAAATGGAGAAAGAGTACAGTGAACAAACTAATGCTACTGTAAGTACTTATTGCTTGTAGAGAAAACAGTTGTGAAATATTGTGAAATTTACATCTTACTTACAGCTGTCAATCATTGCTAGAATATAGTCAGATGGCATGTGTTCAGATTCTTCTAAAATGAAGGTTGCTTTGGAAATAAAAGAATATAAAATGTGAAATTTACATCTCACCCACAGCTGTTAATCATTACAAAAATCTGGACAGTTGCCAGGTGTTTGATTCATCTGGTTGCTATGGTGATAGAGGGATATACATTGTGTATATATTTTTTGTGAAAATGACATGTTATTTCTACTACTATGAAATTTACATCATACTAGGTCTTTCATTTATCTGCTACAAATGATTTCTGATGTGAAAGTCACTTGAATAGAAGTGACATTTATTTAAAATTAAAAAATTATAAAAAAAAATTATGACCACCTTCAAAACATGTAAATTATTTGTATCAAAGTAGATTTGCATTACTGGTACATAAAATCCCTACTGTATTTGAGTGATAAGTTAATTGTAGGAATGATGTTTTACACCTGTCAAGATTATTTCACCTATATCCAGGCATTCTGGAATGGTACTGGAAACTGAAGAAAAAAACAACTTCCTATAAGCGGCATGACAAACTTTCTCGTGTTAATCTATGACAATAATGTCCACCTGACCACCATTTGCATGAAATTTATACATAACATTTTTGTAAATTTTGTTTATTTTTACTTCAGAATGCTGTAATTAAGGAGTTAGAAAGCAGAGTACAACAACTAATGTCTGATTCTGATCTTAATGCTAAGGCTAGAACAATGTTAGAGAAAGACAAGATTGAATCTACAAATAAGATAGAAAGATTAACAGCAGATTATGAAGATCTCAAAGAAAGGTATGTATCATATATGGTAGATACAATGTTTGAATTCCTAATTTTTGAAAAATTTGATTTACTGTTAGTTCTTCTTTGTGTAGAAGCACCAAATTTTATAAGCAGCCTTCTCATTAAATATATTTTCAGGAAAAAGAAATTTGAATTTACGGTCACTAATATTTAGTCTTAAAAATAGATATTATGACATCTGCATCAACTCAAGGACAACCATTAATACTGTTAGGCATAGCTTTTTAGAGAATTTCTAAACAACAAGTACTTGTAGTCATTAATAGAGGTGAAATGTTGTAAGGAACATTAATCTGGAGAGTAAAAAAAAATAAATATTAAAGTAGTTCTACAGTCAATTTTTAAAGTTTTTTTCCTCTTTGAAAATCTATGAAACAAAAAAATTAATTGTGAATCAGAACTGATTTTTTATGATATTTCTGTATTATGTAAATTTGTTTTTCTATATCATCATGAAATGTGTCCAGCCATAATAAAAATTAAGATGAACAAATTATTATGTGTATTATTTCAGGCATGCCAGTTTAGAGAAAGAACATCAAAGAACTCAGGAAACGTACCAACAAGAATTGAGAACTTTGACAAATAAGACAGAAGCTAGTTTAGAGTTTATGAAACAAGAACATAACATTATGTCATCAAAGGTAAGTCTGCTTCATGTAGAGTTATTTTCAAAATTTGCTTCCTGAATATTTTTACATAGTTTTGATGTATTGTTTGTGTGAGTCTTGTCATGATTTTTAACTGTGATTTGGCACTGGAGTATTCCATAATGGTCACATAGTTCCCATGAGATTTTCATTCTTGGCAGGGCTAGAAAAATTGGTTTAGACATTCTGCTCGAACCAATGCTCAGAACTGCGATTAGTGGAATTTTCAAATCTGGGAAAATAGTTAGATTTAAAATGTTTTGATACAAGTGTTATAAAAAAGTATTAATTCAGCAATTTATCCACATTTGAGATTAATTGACTTAATTATTGTAATTAATTTGTTAGTTGAAAACAATTACTTTGAAAAATAACATTGTTTTATTATACATGCTTTTTATTGAGGGTGCATTAGTGTACACACAGTATATAATCCCCTTCTCTGATAACAGTATGTTATATATTTTAATTGTTTTTAAATCTTAACTTGTCAGTTTGTGGTGAATATAATACAGTAAAACTTCGATCGCTCGAACGTCGTTGCCTCGAATACCCCGGATAACTCGAAGTCATCTGTTGGTCCCGACCAATTTCCTATTATATCTTATGTAAATAAACCTCGATGGCTCGAACTTCGTTAACTCGAATACCCCCACTCACTCTAACAATAAATATTTTTCAAAAGTATAAAGTTAGTCAAAATTTAACTTCTTGCACTCGAATACAGTTTTTGCCAGAAGGACATGTGGTCCCAGTGGTCATTGTAAACAAACCACAAGCTGAAGCCATATTACAGATGTCATCAAAAGTAATAGAGTGGAACGAAACGATTAATCTAGACAGTTACTTAAATTAATTAATTATTAATTATCCTACTAAGAGAATGTTGATATGCTCAGTTCTTTAATCTCTTAATCCGATTACGACACGCGGAAGTGTTTGATCGCTATTTTTAAAACACCTCAGTCGCTCGTGCCTTATAATTGCACATTAGGATTCTGTAATTTACATGCCCTTGGAATATGTATAGTAATGTGTATTATCGTTATTTCCCGTGGTTAAAACGACCGGTAATGATTGTGTTTTGTATTGTTTTTCTTTAAAGTTTTACATGTGCAAAAGAATAAAGTAAGTTTATTTTGTATCATCACCTGTTGATATTAAAATAAAGTGCCATATTCTAACCCGGTAGCCATAACATAAACGGCAGATTGCAGGTCAACGTGTAATTTGAAATGAATTTTGTATTTTAATTGGGACATGTTATTCTTTTTTATTTATTTATTTTTTTTAATATTTCGTGATAAATAATGGATTTTTAATTCTGACTTTTCATAATTTGACCTTTTAGTTTATTTACATGTAAAACAAATTTAAAGATTCTTTAACGATCGGTAAACATGAGAACTGCGAACCTCAAATCATATCTTGATGTTCGATTGCTCGAATATTTAGTTGAAGTCCAAGTAGTCGAAGTCCCTTGGACTTCGAGCCATCGAAGTTCTACTGTATATAGAGTATACTATATCTTTACTGCATGTGAATGCATTGAGTAAGTTGTTGTAAAATTTTTGCAGGCTGCTGATACTATATCAGAACTTGAACAGACAATAGAACAGTTAAAGAAATCACTTAAAGATTCAGATGAACAAAGACAAAGACAAATCAGGGTGAGTGTTCATTTTATACCTTCTCACTCTAGATAAGCCAGTATTTGGAAAATTTAATACACATTGCATATGAACTACAGTAATTTTTAAGTTCTTATATTATCTACTCATAAAATCTAAAATAAACTGAGCTGTATTGTTATATGTTTCATAAACAAAGTCTTTAAATTAAACAATCTGTAAAATTGACCAAACTCTTTAATCCAGTATGTGTTTGACCTGTATTACTGTTATCAGTGTTTTTGCTATGGTTTTAAAAAATACCTTCCACCTTTCAGATTGGAAAAATTTAGACCCTTTTTATGTCGCATATCACACTCAGAATTTTGAAATTTATTGCAAAGATTTTATATTGTGATAATATCTAACATTTTTTGTCCGTCAGAACAGTTTTGGACAACTTAAACTATTTGATTGTGTGTCACTGTTGCCTTTTGGGGAATTTTAGTTGTCGAATTGGGAAATTTTAGTCTTATTCTCAAGGGGAAACTACCTTTATTCGGTAGTAATTTTAGGCAAGCAAAACCACTGGTTATATACATATGTTTCTGTCTAAATGTCATTATAATTTACATAGAAGCTTGCATTAAGTAAGTGTATAAAACCTTCTTTCATATTTTGTGCAAGTGTCAAGGCTAGTTACAGTTAAAGTCTGTCCTATAGATTCAGCTGACACATTGGTTTTAATGTCATAAAGCAACTGAGAGTACAACATTGTACCTTTGACAGGATGACAGTCCATTGCATGGTTGAACTCAACCATATTTGCCAGAACTCATTCCTTTGGCAGATGGGTAGACTGTTCTAAAATATTAAAGTAGTATGTAAAATGCAATAGAAGATTGAATGTCTTGTTCAAAGACATATCATACAACATAGCCATGGGTCAAACCCATAACCCTTTATCTATGCTAATCTTTAGATTTCCTTTTTTTCCTTTAAATGAAGTAAAAAATAACAATTTTAAAATGAAACATTAATTATTTATTACATTTTAGGAATTAGAACAAATACAGCAACAAGATAAGATTCACATGGAAAATCTACATGACAAACAGGTGAGTTGAAAATTTACATGATGAACAGGTGAGTTGAAAATTTACATGATAAACAGGTGAGTTGAAAAATTTACATGATAAACAGGTGAGTTGAAAAATTTACATGATGAACAGACGAGTTGAAAAATTTACATGATAAACAGGTGAGTTGTAAAATGTACATGATAAACAAATGAGTTAAAAAATTAGAAGTTAGATGAAAATTACAAACTGGTGAGTTAAAATCATTTCACTGCTGTTTAATTTTTCATGGTTTTAAACTTGTCTGTACAAAGTTTATTAAGCTTACATCTATGTTCTGATTTTATCATTATTGTCTGCACAACTTACAGTTTAACTCACTTGATAAAGCTATGTAACCTTTCGCTGTCACTCTTGTTCATGTCTATCTGTATGTACAAAGCTAAAATTTTGGGGTTATACTTTCTTAAGAACTATTATTATTCAAATAAGATGTGTAGTAGGATTAAATTTTGTCTGAACTGTTATTGTCACATAGAAATAATACAGTTTTGTTTACAAATGTACCAGTATATGATTCCTTCTTTATGTGTACACAGATGAGAGCACTAAAATTAGAAATGGAGCAAGTAGATCAGGATTATCAGAAGAAAATCAAGAAACTAGAACAGACAATCATGTAAGTACATGTATATCAGTTAATAAGGTTGTTATGTATTAAGATCAATATTTCTATGTACCATATAATGCATCATGATAGTATTTCACAGAAATATATTTTTAAAGTTAATAGGCCGACACTAGTATTTCAGCTAATCAATTTCCTATAAAATCATTTGTTAATTAATAAGCTGTTAAATGTCCACCAGGATCTGATGAATTGATTAACCAAGCACAAAAGATACATGTATTAGGGCATCACAGTGAATACAAAAAAATCCATTTCTAGATGATTTTTGTAAATTCTAGAAGGCTTCTACATTTATATAGCATTTAAACTGTTATGTTATTTCCTTTTTTAGGATTTTCTTTCATGCTTTAATGCTTTTAAACCATGTATAGTACATGTATTTCATACTTCATGTATGTAATATTTACGTAAAAATGTCCTATGATTACCATATAAAGTAGTAAATTTTTACAAGTATTTGATAGCATTTTTGCATTTTATTGACCTGTATTTTTCCAATTTTAGAGAAAAAGAGGATGAAGTGAAAAACCTTAAGGATCAGAATACCAAACAAGCCCAGCAAGCAGAGAAAAGTCTGGAAGATTTCAAACAGAAGGTGGAGAAAAATCAAACTCAAATGTATGATGAAATGAAACAACAGGTATTGATTTTACAGAGATATACCATATTTAAGTTTGCTTATCTTATCTGTGTACTACAGTCGAAAGAGTGTCTTTGTATTAAAGTTTAACTTCAATGTAGTCTTGTCCCACAGGATATTTTCTCCTGAAATTATTGATTCAACAACCCAAAGTTAAGCCTGGTTCCTGTGGTGTGAACATAACACTCCTACTTGAAAGGAACATGAATCTGTCCATCACAAGCTTATCTCTTAGTACCCCTGACTAAACACATTCATCTTTTGGTTTGTTGAACTATACCGTTGTAAAAATAAATGTTTGTGTTAGGGCAGTGACACAGTTTATCTATGAGCTCAGTTAATCAGCTTTCAATCAGCTGAAACCTGTATTACCTTCATACAGATACCCTCTGTGTTAATCATGACAACCAGTGTTTGCATGTGTTATTTGGGCCATTTTGAAATACATTTTAGTTAATATGTTTGACTGTATCCATAAAGTAAGGCAAATGTATCTTTAATAGAATTATTCTAAAGTTTCATGTTTATATTTACTTTGCTTGTAGATGGAGAGGGTTGAAGCAGATTTGAACAAATCTAAGCAGGTCAGAGAGAAACAAGCTAAAGAATTCAAAACACAGATAGATGAAGAAAGAGCCAAACATGAGAGAACAGTAAGTTACAAAACATGACACAGTTGACACACAGTAAACTAAACACTTTCTAGACCAAAGATTATGGTTTTCAGTTTACACAAGTTAATTTTACAAACAATGTTTATACTTTATATGTACTAAAATTACTTCAGGCAGATTTATTTAGGGTTCACATTTTTACAAGGTAGTAGATATGGTAAGTTGTGTATTACTTACACTTCAGAAAGTTTGCAAGCAATCCAAAATTAATCTTTATTTTGAAACTTCTAATTATAAATTTTACTTTATTTTATGTATTTCTTTTAGTAAGAGAAACTGTATATAATTAGCCTTCAAAGTCAGTAATACTAGTATTTTGTGTTCAAACGTTTACAAAATGTTTTGGATATACCTTTACATGTACATTTTTTGTATTTATTTGATATTCAAAATTTAAATTGGTTTTTGAATGGGAATCAGAACTAAAGGCTTTAATTAATGTTGATGCATTGAGAATTATACTGAATGTGAAAGAAAATAAACCATCCTTTATTATACAAAAGGCTCTTGCCAGAAAAAAATAAACAAATAAAAAGGACTCTGTAAAGTAACTACATTATTTTATACTGTTGGATTCAATTGATATATGTAATTTCTTTTTGTTTTAGGTTGTGGAATTAAAAATGCAATCTGATGCGGAAAAACAACAAATGATAAAAGATTTCCATTTACAAAAAGAAATGGTTCTGTCTGAGCATGACCGTGAGGTAGAAAATCTTAAGGAGTCACATAGGAACGATATATATGATCTTGAGTGTAGGATGCAAGAGAGACAGGAAAAAGATGCCAAGGTACAGGCTAGAATGTTAAAATTTTGTCTTATCTTTAAAGTACATGTAATTAGAAAAAGATACATTGAAAAAAAGTGAAAATAATTAAGAGATTACAGAATAAGTGTAGTTGTTATTCAGAGTTGAAATTTAAGTTTTTTATACAGTCAAACTTCAGTTATTCGAACTTCTATCATTCGAATACTTTAGATTATTCAAAGTTATCCATAAGGTCCAGACCACCCTGCACTATAACTTCTTGTTAAAAAACTTCTTTTATTCAAACTTCTTAGTTTGAATACCTATGATTATTTGAACCTAATTTTAGTTCTTGCATTAGCTTTTTCAGTGGAAATATACCCCCAAAAATTTGAAGTTGACATTTTTATTCATTTCTAAAAAGAAACTACTCTCACCTGTACCGTTTGATACAAACGAGTATGGTTTCACCTTTATTCATTTGTGTTACCGAAGCATAACTGGCGGTCATTTTGCAGATGTGTATGCCATGTATTGTCCATCATAGGCCATGATGATCATTAATCGCAAGAAATAATCGTACTTGTTCAATTAAACAGTAATCTCAGATGTAGTGACACTTAAGTAAGCGATAAAAAGAATTCTGTTAACCACGATTACCATCATCGAAAATTAAAAAAAGAACGGCATCTGAATATTCATTTAATTTTTTTTATAACCTAGTCGGGAAATAAAAAAAAATTATTATTTTGTAATAAAGGTTGACAGGAGACAGTTTTACGCCTTATTCATATTTCAGTTCCTGAAATCATATGAACCTGTTCCGTTTTGATTCGTTTGAAATTCTGTAAAATGTAAAACATAAGTGTTCTCCCTCTGGATGGCTATCGTTTGTCTTGCATGTATTTTCCATGGGTGTTTGATTCCATACCCGATGGTATTAGATTATAATTTTCAATGAAATAAAATTAATATGTCTGTTTTTGTGGAATTATTCATGATTTTGTCATGACATTATAAATTAAACACTAACACCGATAAAACACTTTCAATGAGCAATAGGATACTGTTGTGTCTTAAGATAACACACAGTGAATCGAAGTTTGAAGTTCCAAATTCACCTATTTGATTATTTGAACCCCTTGATTATTCGAACCAAAAATGAAGACCTCTTCAACTTCGAATAATCAAAGTTTGACTGTACTTTGATGCAAGAAAATAATACTAGTGTTCTGTAAGTTTTATTTATATAGGAATTTATATGGATTTTTAATCACCAACAGATAGTGCAAAATAACTCTAATGTGAGCCAATATTATGCTATGTTTGAGTTTTTTTAACTTGGTTAGTATATTCTTTTTAGTTTTTTATTAAGACATGAAAAGCAAATTTGCAAGGGTCAGAGATAGGTAAAGGTCAAGTTAATTTGCAACTATGTAAAGAATCTAACCAAAAACATTAGCATTTGAATGATTTAAGTGTTATGAATAAATGCATTAGATGGTATAGTTGCAATGACTGATGGGTAAAAGTCAGGGTCATCTGTATTTGATAAACTTGTACAGATAAGCTACTTTGTCTTCTATCAGTTGTTTTTTAAACCTTACACAAGGTTTCTTTTGTCAACTGGAAAGGTTATAAATATTTCTATAAACAATATGCAGTATATTCTATACAAGATTTAACCTCTGTATTGTATAAAGACCACCTGCTCAAAGTCTTCAATAGATTTTATTATAATGACCCTCAACCTGCCTATAACAACCACTTCTGTTATTTATGAGGGTCTTCATATAAAGTTTTTACTGTAATACATTTATTATTTATTTTAGAAAATCAACAATCTAGAAAATACAAATCAGGAACTAAGAGAAGAAGTTGTACAATCTAATCAACTACGTAAACAGCAACTGGTAGAGTTAGGTCTGTTACGGGAAGAGGAAAAACAAAAAATGCAACGAGATCATGATTCAGAAGTAAGTATACCCTCTTATCAATGACATTGAATCTACATGTATGTGCATGCAGAATTACTTTTTGATACAGTTAAGTTTTTTTCAAAAACTACAAATTAAAAACAAAGACAAGACATGGGTTACATTAATACCAGGTACCAATGACATAAGTTTTTAATTGTCAAGTGCTTGGTCACAAAAATTCACTTCCTTTTTCTAAGGGTTGATCAGAAGGATTCAGGATCAACTTTGTGTTACATTTTTTTAAATGATAGAGCAAAGGTTATTTGTTTGAGCCACTGTAGTTGTACTGAATATAATATTACATTAAACTATGTTATTGGTTTATAAAAAACAAAGTAATAAATAAAATTTATTTATTTATTTTTATTTATTTATTCTTTTTTTATTGACACTATATTTTTGCATTTCAGATTACAAAATTGAAATCACAGGCTGAACAACAAAGGTTAGAATTACAAAAATCACACAGTACAGAACTAGAGAAAATGTTAGAAAAGGTCTGTATCTTTGGCATTCATTATAATATATTATAGTTGGGCTCACTCATACCTGGGGGGAGGGGAGGGTGGGGGGAGTCATCATATCACATTGCCTTTCACTGCCTGGGTTGGAAGCAGTAAATTTTAATGTGAGAAAGTTTGTCAGTTCTCCTGCCAAAGGTTAGTGTTTTTTCCAGGCATCTTTTGCATTTTTAATTTAGATTGAAAGTAAACATATAGGGTGGTCATGTTGAACTGTTTCTTTGGAAAACTTGTAAGGGAGGTGACTCTCTCGTTTGTTATAATATATTCACTGTTATAATTCTGCATGTACATTGTATATATATCACTAGGCTAAACAAAATTACCGTATTCTTTAAAGTTTTGTCTTGAAAAAAAAACAGACACTTCATTGACTTGAAATTTTTATTTATATTCTATTTTTATCACGAAAATCATGAGATATTTTTCTTTTGTAAGTTACATGTATGGGAAACTAGTCAGAATAACAATGATGAAAATATAAAGTAAACATATCCCATTGGCAATTAATTTAAAAACTTTTTTACTTTTTTAATTATATGTTAATTGCAGACAAATGCAAGATTAAAGGAAATAGAGAAGGAATACAATGAAAGGGGACAGAAGTCAACAGAGGTTAGTTGGTTGTTGTTTTTGTTGTTATAGAAACCATTTTATAACTTAAATGTATTCTTGAATGATTTTTTATGAATTTGCAACAATTATCATGACAGTTTGATTAAAAACCATGTATGCTATGCAATGATTATTTTGATATTTAAGCTTTGTTCTTTAGACTGTATATCTTGTTTAGTTATCATATGTCTGTAAACAGTTTAACAGATTAAAAGGTTGATTTTCAATATACCAAAAATCTAGTTATTTTCTTTTTAATAGTTGCAACACATACAGTCCCACTTCTTGTAGAACTATAGCCAAGTTAAATGTACAATAGTTTTATGGTAAGTTCCCGTAATATCATAAAGTCTTACTGACCTATTCTGTTTTTATTTTAGACTATTGCAGAACTACAGGCAACTATTAATCATTTAAGAGAAGAAATAAAAAGGTATGTTTATATGTAAAAGTTACATGTAAAAATGAAACTTCAAAAAATGACCTCACATGTCAACATTGTAGGCATTACATGAAAAACCCTCTCTCCACCTAGCTGTAACTATGTGTACTTTGTAAAAGTTTAAACTTCTGTAGTTTTACATAAATAGCTGGTAATATTTAGATATAAATTAATTAATATTTATTGCTGGAAAATGTTTATGCAATGAAACCAGTATTCAAAATGTATGATAAGACCTTGATTTTGACTTTTGAGTTATCCAAAAGTCTGATTTTTTTTCAGTTCAACATGAAAATGACAACATAAAATATCTAAATACTCTACTTATTAATGACTATCTGTCTTATATAGCAATAGTTTGACTGGTCCAATACAGATTTTTATGTTTAGCTGATAACTATACATATGTATTAAACTTATATTACCCCTTAGGAAGTGATTATAAAGTGAGGTTTACTGCAGTGGGTCTGACTGTACAACAAGAATGGCTAAAAAATAGGTTTTTCTACTAGACTTAAACAATGACTCAAATTCTAAATGGGTATTTCCTAAGGGATATTAAAGAATTTTTACTTAAATTATTATTGACTTATTGTTATTATTTATCCTTGATAAGAATAAAAGACACTGGTGATAAAAAGATACAAGAGTTGGCAGTTAAACAAGAAGAAGAAAAGAAATCACTGAAAAGACAATACCACAGTGATCTAGATGTAAGTACATGTATATATTACCACAGTGATCTAGATGTAAGTACATGTATATATTACCACAGTGATCTAGATGTAAGTACATGTATATATTACCACAGTGATCTAGATGTAAGTACATGTATATATTACCACAGTGATCTAGATGTAAGTACATGTATATATTACCACAGTGATCTAGATGTAAGTACATGTACATAAAATAATGTAAAGAAACATAATACATGTAACTATGATTCCAAATAATGTATCATACATTAAAAGTATCTTATAGCATTTCAAGTAATCTTTGTACAGACAACTTAGACAAAAAAATTTAAGTACCAGAATTATTGTTTTGAAATGGACAGGTTGAAAAGAGTGTACTAGTACATGTAATATATGAAAAGATGCCATTTGGAATTTTTTTTATATACTCCATAATACCTGGTAGCTTTTTGTACTGTTTCTGTAATGTTAGCAGTATGTTGGCTATTTCTTGTCAAATGTATTCCATGTTTAATTGTACAAAATTATCAAAATGTTTTGTTGTTGTGATACTGAAAAACAGTTAAACCTTGATTCATTGCCACCATTTGCAGGATGGCAAAGACATTGAGGGGCATTATAATAAGGCTTTGTATCTTTGTACATTTTTTACCATTAATTCACATTGTGTCTGACTTGAAGTTACTGAGGCTAGCCTTCAGTTGCACCACTAATCTATTTATTAAACTTCATGTTTTTTTTTCAGGGTTTACAAAGAGAATTAGATGCACAACAAAGTAAAGTTAGAGTTCTTGAAAGAAAATTGGACAAACAAGAAGCTGACCATGAAGAAAAGGTCTGTTATTGCATAAACATGAAATCTGATTATGTCTTCAAATGTTGCATTTCCTCTGTATTTGTAGAGACCATTAGATTCAACCTTATTAATAATAAGACAAGTGATTCATTTAACCTTCTTTTTCTCTGTTTTTTATGGGGATTCACACTTTGACTTAAAAGTTAAAAGTTATAATTAATAAAAAGAACCTTGGAGCTTGTACTTGATCTGAGTTTCAATTTAACAACATTAAAAATTTCTGTTTTCCATGTTTACAGACAATAAAGGGGTAATTTTTAGAACATTTATACCTATATCAGTTTTTGAGTTTAATTAGCTGTTTTAGAGATTGAAATGTATTTATCTAAAAATGATTTCTAAATCAAACAGTTTATGCTTTTTTAGAAGAAAAACTTAGTTTATTTTCCAGGTTTCAAGTATAATTTGAGCATAATGTCAGTAACTGTTTAATCTACATTTTAGGTAACACATTTGAAGTTATCATTTGAAGAAAGGATGCGTGGTTTGATGCCATCATCTGTAAGACAGGTAAATATTGCTGATGTATTTCAGTTTGCTTTCAAATTATTTATCATAATTTGACTTTATTTTGATAAACTAATGGTTTCCTTAGTAAAATCAATATACATGTACTTTACATTTAAGAAAATTCTTGACTTAATCTTTGAAAATTGAAAAAGCAGATTAAGCAGGGTCAGTAGTCCAAAAATCTCTGATTTTATTGATTTTGTTTGTCTCATTTAGACGTAAATTTTTACTCATAATGTCTTACTTTATTTGTGTTCGATGGTTAACATGAGGACCATACACATATGTTACTGACAATATTACGCAACTCTGTACTTGGCTTTTCTGTCCTTTCATGAATACCTTGTGGTTGTTATTTCTTTGTGCATCCCTTCACCATATAATCTCTGGTCTACCTGGGGGATCTATCTTAGTGCCTTGTGGGGAGGGGGATATTAGATGCTTTTCTTAAGAATGTGAACTAATCATCCCTACTTACATTTATAAATCTACAGTAAGGTGGAGTAATGTGTTTTTACTCTCCATACATTTATAATCTACAGTAAGGTGGAGTAATGTGTTTTTACTCTCCAGTCTAGATTTTTTTTTCACTAATAATGAGGTAGTCATTTTTGGAATGATAGGAGAAACAAGTGCCCAGAGAAAACACCAACCTTGGCCAAGGCAAACTGACAAACTGTCTCTTACATGTATCTACCTGAACTGATTCAGTCCCTGGCATTGAAAGGCACTGTTATCCATAACCCTGCACTTTGGAGCACTCATCCATCAAAGCTTTCCCTTTGGATCTGGATGTTGAATCAGTCCTAACACTTGTATTGAATAAAAATTTTCTTTGTTTAATTAACAGGAACTTGAAGATACCATAGATTCCCTTAAATCTCAAGTGCATTCTTTACAGCAAAAAACAGCATTACTACAGGAAGAATTGGATGTAAAAAATCAGTATCCCCTAGGTCCATTTGGATCAAGTTCACCCATTAAAGCTGTATGACGGGATATGCATTAGAGGGACTTATAGAATCAATGGAAATGGATTTGAAGTGTTAATTTTAATGTCAAAGCAACTGTGATTTTTCATCTTTTTTTTTTTTAATGGATTGAAAAAAAATATTTTTGGCTTCTGTCAATGTTTTATTAAGCTATAGGTTAAAATTAAGAAAAAGAGCCAAGGTGTTCTGTTACCAGGTGTACAATGTGCTCTAAAGATCTTGGCTTAAACTGTGTTTCTGCAAAAAAATCTGATCGTTTTAACGCAGATCTTCCATCCTTTTTTTTAACCATTTTTAGATTTAGATCTGCTGTTTTATTTATTGATCTTGATTCCGTCCAAATGATTTTTGCCTTTTATGTTTTCAGTTTTCAGTCTTGTAAATAATAGTAATTGTTTTCCATCTACAAATTTACCTATTTGTTATATGTGTTTCATTTAACACAGATAATACTCAGGATGCCTTTGTTTGTATTGTGGGTTGTAATATAATGCTACTGCAGTGATTCGTTCTGATTGTCACTTTTTGTTCAGTGTTTGATTAAATGGGTTCATCAGATTATCTCCCTTGCTCAAAGATAAAATCATTGATATCAGGGTATTATTATCTAATTATTGATTTTCCAATAAGTTCTGCAAGATATCCAGGAAATATATTTTATTTTTAATGAATTCAAATGCAAATGAATTGAACATTATTGATTTATTTATTAATGGTACATTTTTTAACAATATCAGAAATATTTTAATCCTAAGTTAGTCCAATTGAATTTTATTAACCCTGTTATATGACACTTCTATACTTTCTTAGCTTTAAAATTCAGAGAAATTTTAGATTTTTTAATCAGAATTTTAAATAAAAATTTATCAAATTATCTTGTAATTTATTGTATATGTTTATATTAATGTAAATATGAATATTTAATTCACACACTTGTTATAAACAGCAACATTCCAAATTGTTACAGATTTTATGTATAAATGTTGTTTATGTAAATCCTTACCCTTATCAAGGCAGCCCAATGCAAAGTTATAACATTTACAACCAATCAACATAAAGCTATTGCTTAGAAAATGTCAAACATCACATCTCGACAGACAATATCCATAAGTTTTTTAATTTAATTTTTTCCCCTTTTTAAGTGCTTGTCGTAAGGTCAAATCTAGAGATTGAGATGAAGTTTGGTTATACTTTGTACATTTTAGGGTCACTCTAGAGTCATGTTCAACAACCTTTTGGTACTCTAACTTACTTTTGCCAACATTTTGTGTTTCTCTTGAATGAAAGTCAACAGTAACATTACATCTAGGTCACTGTAATCATCCAGATGACCTTTAAGTTATCTCTTAAATCTGGAAACCATCCTTGATTGAAACACAAATTCCAAAAATAAGTCATATCAGTCATTTTATCATTCATACCTAGTTAAGAATGATTTAAGACACTTGTACTGAAGAAATGCAAGTTGGTTTCAGATTTTTAAAAAAAAATTCTTTTAGTCTTTGTGATGCCATCTTGAATCTAAGGTAAACAATCTTTCAATAGTGAATGTGTGTTTACACATACCCTCTTGCACTAACAGTCACTGTTGAATGTATGTTCACTAAAGCAAAAGCCAATGTACACACAAATGTATGTACACTAAAGCAAAAGCCATACCTAAGGGTTAAATTAAATGTTATTTTAAGTTTGCCAGAGTGAGACAAGGAGAGCTTATATTACATTCTTTCAGAAACATGAACATACAATGTTGGTTTGTTTATAATGAACTAAATATAAAGACAAGCTACACAAAGATTGTCTGTTATGACTGTTGAGAGAAATTAAGTGTTGTCTTCAACCATATTTCTGTTCTTTTCAGCAATAAAATCATTATTTATGTAAGACCTTTTGTATTGTTTATATATGTAATGTGTTGATCTGTTGTGATAGTCCTCCTGTAACTGAATTATTTATATTTTATATATACATTGTACATAATTATGTATACATCATATATTTTGATATTAAAGTTGTATAAATGGAAATCAAATATGCTTCAGTTTTGTTTATGTTACAAAATAATTTTGGACAGTACTACACCTGTACAAAAGAACAATGTTGAATAGCTTTAGGGTAAAGGGGTTTTGAAGTGTAGACACACTTAGCTTTATATTGACGATGTTTGATATATCCCCATCAAGATTATGAGTTTATTTTGCATTCAAAATTCAACCAGCTTGAAGAAATTGCAGATATATATCAAGTGATTATGGTAATTCAGAGTTTTTTATTGTGATGTCTCTTTGGTTATGAGAAACAAAATTCTTTTCTCAGGATTTATCTACCGTAGCAATAGCTTAAATTTTTGGCACCTAATATTATGTAAAAGAAACCTTTAATACACATTATTATATCTTTGGTTTAGACTTTACTGGTATTTGATATTCCATTTAAGGAGCATGAACCTTTACAGTAAATTGTGTAAACAAGTGCAGTCTGTATCCAATTGTCAGTAAAGACTGGTTATATCAAAGGTTAGCTTAATTTTTATTTATTTTTTGACTTCATTTTCAAAGATCATTCAAAAATAAGGTTCTATGCTATTTGTGGGAAATTCTTGAAAAACCTTTTTTAAAACTTCTTGGTGAAACTTGATAAAATTCACACAAGTTTCTTTGTCAATAAAAAAACAATTTTGAGAGTGTTGTTCATTATTACATTAACAACAAATAGCTATATTCTACATATCAATCTATAGGGACAGCATTTTCCAGTCTTGCTGCTTGATATGCAGATTTTAATAAGGGAAAATGAGATCTTATTTCCATGTCAAAACTCTTACATCCTTATTTACACAGCTATGGAAATTGTACAAAATTTCTTTTTTTTTTTCATATACCAAGACTTAACTAATTGTGTTAGATTGTGCCTAGATTTGGTGCCTAAGGGTTCACCAAATATTTAAGTTTAGACTACATTAAACAATAGAAGGACAAGCATCATCTTTATATAGCAATTACACATTTTCAATACATATGTGCAATGAGATGTGATAATTCTTTGTCTTGGAGTGAAGTGGATTAATGATTTATGCCACTGACTCTTGAAGAATTTTTCACACGAGGGACTGCTAGAGTTAGAAAAAATCCAAACAGCAAGTGTCACTATAATGCAGGAAGTTGTTTAGACCACTCAGCCACCGTAACCCTAACCACCAATCTACCTGAACATCATCTCACCCTGGAAAAACTGACTCTTTTAAAGGCTTAAGGTATCACTCTACCTGAATTCAATTTTTTACCCCAAACTTGTTGAAGAAGAGGACAGTCTAATAATATTTTTTGTAGTAATGTGTATGAAATACCAAGTCTGTGTCACATGGTCCTGAAAGATCAACCTTATTTGACCTTGACATATATAGGAAAAAAAGAATATCAGCTGGCTATAGATGTACATTTTCCATATATATTACCGGTACATAAAATGTATACTGGATATATTATGATAAAGAAGAATGCTAATCTATTCTATATACTGTAAAATCACAAACATTCATGGGACTAAATTCCATTATTTTTGTGGGCTTGTAAAAACCACATAAATTTAATGTGATTGAAACGTTTTAATTACCAGGCCCCATTGGAATTAATTTTCACAAAACTTCTTGCAACAGAGTTTCTTAAAATTGCAAAACCATGAAATGTAAACCTAACAAATATTAATGATTCTACAGTATAATAAGTTTTACTCTTCCAGCATTGGCAGAATCTCAATATATGACAGTTATTCATTAAAGTCAGTATGACATTTGATGACTACAGGAACTAAGGGAGACATATAATTCTGTTGCAATTCTAGTTTTTTTTTATACAAATACCAACACATGTATTTATATATTAAAAAGCATTTTTATTTTTACATAAATCAATGATAAATACACATACAAATGTAAACAATTTATCTTCATATGTAGTTGTGTATATAATAACTCTTAAATTATGATAATTCTTGTAATTCGTCAATGTAACATATCCTTAGTTGTAATTGTAAATATGTATTAAATCATGAATAATACACTGTAATTTAAAATTCTCTTTTTTACAAAAAATCTTTTTTTTGATTTCAGAGAAGAAAACAGAACATTTCTGTTACTATAGATATAAATACTTGTATAATATCAAAGTATGTCAACAATTCTTTAAATACAGGTACAGGTTCCTAGAATATCTGATCAAAAATCCACGTTATTAGAGATGTTTTACAACAGATAAAGATATATAAAGATACTGGTATACTTAACATGATATAGGCTTAATACCTCACAATTTCATACACAAAAAAAATCTTTTTAACATACCGAGCTGCAAACTGCTACTGCACCATACAATAGCCAAGGTCCCATTTCAGTTTTTCTAATATAGATGAATAACAAGATGCATTAAGTGACAACAACTTAAAATGTTACTGATTTTTTTCTTAAAAAATAGGCTTCTAGTAAGTAAGACGCTGTTTTCAAAATTAAGACAATATATGATACTGTTAAATTAAGACAAAATTAGACAACATTTTATACATATTTTGATTGCATTTTGTAGACCTAAGTACATAACATTTTTATTTCTAGTTTTATGACTAAGTAAATACATTGTATGTTTTGTTAGATCTGTCCACACATCTGATATGTAAGGGTCAGAAGTCAAGTTTCAATTGAAATATTGCCTTTGTTCTTATTTTATTGAATCTAGTGACCTTTTACCCTTATACATGTATTTATACACCTTGGTCCAGAAACCTAAGAAATGGAATGTTAGTTAGAGGGGCAAGTGTTAATTTTTCTGCTGTAAAAAATATGAGTATAAAGAAATTTAGATGTAAGAAAGATGGATATATAATGTTTTTTACCAGCAATGTTTTTATTTTTATGTTTTTGATAAAAAGCTTTGGCAAGTAATGTTTCATAAGTACCTGTAACATGAAATAAAGTAATCAAGTAATCTTATTTATTTAATTTATTTAACATGAACCTTTCATCAGTGGTCTCATCAATTTATCAACAGTAAAAAAACCACATAACAGTCTTCCATCTAAGTAAAATGATACATATATAAGGAAAAGCTGGGACTGAACTCTTTTGCTAATTGGAAAAATCATTTAAGCAAAAACACTAAAAAAATCTTGTTATAATCAACAAATCCTACAACTGTATCAATAAACTTACATTAATGTATCTGATAATAACATTTTGGTAAAATATAGATTAATATATGACAGTATCAAGTTAATATAGGAAAAATCTCAAATAATAGAATTTTATACACATCATTATATAAATCTGTGATGTTTTGTTTTTTAGTGGTCAATATCAGGGAGATATTTCGTCTTTCTCCAGTTGACCTCTCTGCTCATCAATGAACTTTCACAACAAAGTTTGTTTCATTTTGTTGACTGAGTTCAATATGACAACAGAATTCTTAAATCTGGAGATTTAGTGAAAACATCACATATATTTTTAATGATTTGTAAGATGATTTATCTTTGAGATTAATACATGGGATTCATCAGCATACTTTGTAATCAATACCTTGTAACATGTGTCCAATTGTAGCAAATTGTACTAATTGTAAATTCTTGAAATAATGACTTTTTACAGAAATTCTCAACATATTCAATTCTATTTCCAAATGGAAACAAAAGTTCTTCACAAACATTACTGAATATCAAGCACTGCCCTGGAGAACTTATTGTTCTTCACATTGCCTTGATACATAGCTAAAATGATTTAGAACACATACTTAGTTATAAACACCAAATAAATTTGTTCCCTCTGTCACTTTTTCTATAGAGTAAAAACAAAAGTACCATAACAATTTCTGAACACCAAATCTAGGTCAACAATTGAATCTATAATCCAATTTCTGAACACCAAATCTAGGTCAACAATTGAATCTATAATCCAATTTCTGAAGAACAAATCTAGGTCAACAATTAAATCTATAATCAAACAGGCACAGCAGAAGAATTCAAAATGAGGTAGAAAGTTCATTTTAACATCTATTTAATTTCTGTTTATTCCTTGCAACAATTTATGCACATCAATTATTTTATTAATTCTTAGCAACAATGTATGCATATCTTGTAATCTTCAAAAATACCAATGCACATTTAACAAGTCCACAATTGGCCCTACTTTAATTTTTTCTAAAATGTAAAAATGTGTCTGAGAAACCAAAATTTCTTCACAATATATGACAGTGGATTTTGATTTCAGCTTATCTTAGCCGAATACATTTGCAATTGTAGTACTTAATCTACAGTGTGGAAAACATTAAACTCAAAAGCTACATTGCAATTTCAATAAGTATCTGTATAATATAATGTTAATTCTATTGGAGTTCACAGTGCATCATGCAATTCTATATATTCTTGTAGATTTGTTGTACAACAAACTGAGTTTACATAGCATTTCCTATTTCAAACATGCTTAACATCTAAAATTAACAAGATGGGGTGAATCCTACTTAATACAAAGTATGTAGCTTCAACAATATTCTGTACAAAAATGTCGGAAAATAACTGAGCAATTACCTTTATACAGTAAAGCCTGTTAAATATCAAATTTACAAAAATGACTATGGGTAAGGAATTTGGAATGAAAAAGAAAAAAAAATATACTTGTAAAAGATAGGTAGGTTTCAAATAATGCATTTGCCACTCTGCCCACTCATATTGCACATTTTCACACACTGATATATTTTTGTTTGCACACCAACAAATTTTAAAGGAGAGATTTTACAAGTTAATGCCTCTACTAAATTGCAGAAATTGCATATATTATGTACAAGGGAAAATTACTTATGACTTGGTGTAAACTATTCAGATGATTGAGTAAACCATTATTTATTTCCTCAACATCCTACAGACTCTATGGTACAACACCATCATGTTGTACTGTAATGAAATTGATGTATGAGCAATCTTAACAAATTAGTATCTATAAAGACAAGGACATGTATTTTTTAGGTATCATAAAACACAGATGAAGGTATGTAAGGGCAAGTATATACATTGTACATTTTTATTTATTTATTTAGCTCTCCCCACCTCTCAATGTTGATGGATGGTTGGGTAGTGTTTAATTATCATATAATTACCCTAGGCAGTGAATATTAGTTTTTCATGTGAAAGATTAACTTTATCTAGAATGTGAATATTACCATTCTATGAAAGTTTATTTAATTGGTACTAAATCTTGACAGAATGATTTTATTATCAATTCACAGATTAACAGGAAACAGATATATGTACGTGTATATAGAAATGTAGAAACAAGTATCAAGTGTTGTATCCTACCTGCAAAAATTTTGAATTTAAAACCACTTCTGCAGATAAACAGATGAAAAGCTTTGTCTTCTACTATATATACATTCTATATGCATGTATATATACATATGTAGTATAATAGTGAAACTTTCAAAAATTGTCACGATCTTTATTATACATAATGATTAAAGTTTAACAAACTTCGTCAAAGAATGATGGTTTTGACATAACACCCAATAAAGGCATCATTATTTGAACACATAACGGATTGTTTTTTGGCTAATCATGAAAACTCCTCTTTTAAAAAAAATCTTTGGAAATCAATATTTACTTAAAGAATGAAGAAGTACAGGTTTATATGATGTTACCTCTGTATCCAGGTAACTAGTGTATTGATGTCTACACAGAAGTACAAGTTTATATGATGTTACCTCTGTATCCAGGTAACTAGTGTATTGATGTCTACACAGAAGTACAAGTTTATATGATGTTACCTCTGTATCCAGGTAACTATTGTATTGATGTCTACACAGAAGTACAAGTTTATATGATGTTACCTCTGTATCCAAGTAGCTAGTGTATTGATGTCTACACAGAAGTACAATAAAACTTGTACTTCAGATAAAATCACAGTCTGGAAATATTTTTTCCAAAAGAAATAAATTCATGTTCCAGTCCATGTAAAACTCTCTAATTGTACTTTAGATTTAATTGCTGTTATGTTTTCAGGGATTTTTATAACAAAGACCAACCTCTTCTAAACTAATAAAATCATTTTAGGTGATTTATAATTCTTCTGCAAGAACTATAGAACTTCAAATATCGGTCTGTTTTACTGTATAGTGTGGACACTTCATGTTCCGTATCAAGGTTTTGAGAGTATCATAAATTGAAATTGATTTTGATTTCTCTCAACAACCATGCTAAAACTTGTCAAATAATTAACCCACATATTAAGTTATATTTTTCCTAATTTCTTTACATAATTACAATCAACAAGACTAAATGAACTACATATTTTTCCATCTCCGGTTTTTAATACTTTACACTTGAGCATATCTTAAAGTTTGACAAAAACATCTTTATTAAAAAAAACAAACAAAAAAAGAAATATAAACACTTTTGAATAACTACAAACATGATTCCAGAACTGTATTCTAAATCTCTGTGAATATTTCTATAATGACATGAAATTTTATGATAACATGAAAATTCAAAGATAGTTGAATTATCTTAGCAGGTAACACACATACATAATAATGTATGTTCAAATATGATCAAGTACGTATCATTGAAAATACACCATTTATAAAAAAAATGCCTCATGTAACAATACTGAAGGTAGGACATCATCATCATTATTATAAAAATTAATTTTACAATTTACTTTTAAATGAAATTTGATATCTGTAGAGCAGATTATCAGTTAACCAAAGCTTAAAGAAAAATAGCATCATCATTACCATAAACAATGTTTAGTGAAACAAAAATACTGGTAGTACTAGTGCAGAAATTGTGAAATTGTCTTTAACCAAAAAAGAAAAAATTCAAATCAAAATTAATCTTAAAGAACTTGTGTAAATAGGACAATTTTTGATTCTCTTGATGATAGAATACATTTTATTTCCTGATTGTACATGTGTATTTGCGACACTTTGTAAATTCTCACCAATGAAAAATATCACAAAAAATCACATAAAATAACCCTTAGGATTTTGATTGCTTTTTGACAAAATTCTTAAACTATGATTAAAGTAATTATATTAAGAAAAGTTAAGTACAAATACATTTTACAGAAATTCAACTGTATAAATAATCAAAAGCCGTAAATGTTGTTTTTTATTTGACCTCTTCTTATAGGCATTAAAAATTGATATAAAAAAGAAATAATAAAATGCCTTTCTCTCTGATATACAAAATTAGAGTCTTATGACTGTGATAATCAAATGATCAAATTTATATTAAAATGTATATAAAGTCTTAATGAAAAATATCATAATAAAGCTATGAATTTTACAAAAGGAAGCAAAAGTAAAGCCTTCTTCAACTTTCTACTTACAGCAAAAAATTCACCTAACAGCTATCTATTGATCATGCTTTCAAAGAAAAGCATCAAATAATTTACCATTGTGCTAAAAATTCAACCAGTCTCTTTAACAAAATATTGCAAAAAATATAAAAATTCAAAAAGCTTTATTATATAAATTGATTAACTTATTGAACAGCAAAAAAGCATAAAATGTGTCAGTGAAATACTATAGGCAAGATCAAGGAAGGTATTCATAACTAATAAATATGTCAAACCTGAAAGTTCTAGCTTTGTATATGATGTGGTAAAATTAGATCCCAAAACAGTATCATCTTTCTTAAACACGTAATTTTTAAAAATAAACAAAATGATTGATGCAACAAATGATAATCACAAAGTCCTTAGATCTATGTTTTTAACAAAAACAAATTAACAACAATTAAAGCTGACTGGTTGAATTTCTAACAAATATTCCATAAAACAAGCGAGCTTTAGTGTTTACAAAACCCTTAGCTGGCCCCATTTGAACCATTGATCAATTTGTTCAGAAATTTTAACTTTTCTTTTACAACAATGGCTGTTCAATATTTCCATTCTTTTACAAAACAATCTATCATGATGCATTTTTCCCCATAAAACTGTCCATACAGACACTTTTTATAACAAAACTGCCCATTAAGAAACTTTTAAAAACAAAATCTCTCTCATCAGAGAATATAATTTTTAATTGACAACAATATCAAATATGAAAGTTGATCATTGGTCTTTTTTTTCAGCACCATCTGAAATTTGTTGTTCACTCATCATTCTGGAGTCCATTTACATGGTATCAGAAGTCCATGAATTACTAATTCATGGACTTCTGATGGTATTTATGTTTGTATTATATTTACAACACTCACAGATTTACTATCATTCATTCACTCATTCAATCAATCTCTCATTCATTGTATAAAGGAGTTTTGTGGTCTTATCTATGTCCCATTTCTTGTCTTATAGCTGAAAATAAAATAAAAATTAACATTTTATTAAAGTAAATTTGATTGCTGACAAAGATGATAGACATAACAAGTGCGATACTAAATGTACTACACAGGCGTAAATTTCTATCCTACTTTACCTATGATATAGTTTATATACAAGAATTCTTCACAGAGATGTATAACCCACTTCAACTTATCAGTAAATTTTTTATCCTACTTTACCTATGATATAGTTTATGTACAAGAATTCTTCACAGAGATGTATAACCCACTTCAACTTATCAGTAAATTTTTTATCCTACTTTACCTATGATATAGTTTATGTACAAGAATTCTTCACAGAGATGTATAACCCACTTCAACTTATCAGTAAATTTTTATTCTATTTTACCTATGATATAGTTTATGTACAAGAATTCTTCACAGAGATGTATAACCCACTTCAACTTATCAGTAAATTTCTATCCTACTTTACCTATGATATAGTTTATGTACAAGAATTCTTCACAGAGATGTAAAACCCACTTCAACTTATCAGTAAATTTCTATCCTACTTTACCTATGATATAGTTTATGTACAAAAATTCTTCACAGAGATGTATAACCCACTTCAACTTATCAGTAAATTTCTATCCTACTTTACCTATGATATAGTTTATGTACAAGAATTCTTCACAGAGATGTATAACCCACTTCAACTTATCAGTAAATTTCTATCCTACTTTACCTATGATATAGTATAAGTACAAGATTTCTTCACAGAGATGTATAACCCACTTCAACTTATCAGTAAATTTCTATCCTACTTTACCTATGATATAGTTTATGTACAAGAATTCTTCACAGAGATGTATAACCCACTTCAACTTATCAGTAAATTTCTATCCTACTTTACCTATGATATAGTATAAGTACAAGATTTCTTCACAGAGATGTATAACCCACTTCAACTTATCAGTAAATTTCTATCCTACTTTACCTATGATATAGTCTATGTACAAGAATTCTTCACAGAGATGTATAACCCACTTCAACTTATCAGTAAATTTCTATCCTACTTTACCTATGATATAGTCTATGTACAAGAATTCTTCACAGAGATGTATAACCCACTTCAATTTATCAGTAAATTTCTATCCTACTTTACCTATGATATAGTTTATGTACAAGAATTCTTCACAGAGATGTAAAACCCACGTCAACTTATTAGTCCTATTTTTAACTATTATTAAGCATGGTGGTTAGATAAATTGTTGCTTTATACCACAGTTAAGAAATTATTCACTAATTCACCAATTCATGTGATCAGTTGTAAGATTGGGGAAACAACTCAATTCTTGAGAAAAAATACCGAAACCAAATACAATACACACTGTACATGTACATGAAATTACACAAAGAAAAGTGCAATATTTATGGAAAATTGTTAATACATACTATATATACATGTATATCAAAAAAAAAAAAAAAAAAAAATAATCAGTTATGGATGTTAAAAATAATTTGAAATACATGTATGTGCATAGAACAGTTGTAACTCAATAAATTGTAGTGTACATCAGGAAGTTCCAACAAAACAAAATCTACCCCTCCCCCTGAATAAATCATGAATAATATACAGAAAAAAAAACATCTTATACACTTTACGAATAATGCCTGTAAAACTTTTAATACAGGGTAGATATTAATGAATACAATGAACTCCTGACATAACATACATGTAATATCAAAAGGTTTTATTAGTGTTATGAATTCAGGATTTTTGGTTGAGTTTTGAATATTCATCTGATGTCACCATTTCATTTTATGATCCTTATAATTGTTTATACCTTCTATAATTTCTAATTTCATCTGTTGTATTTCTCTTCTCATTTCTGTTAATATTTCTTGTTTTAAGGATTCCATATCACCTGCGCTTGGACCATTGGATAAAGGTTGTTCTTGACCAGTTAATGAAGCAGTACGTCTATAAATAAACATTTGAAAATTTTTTAGAACATCCAACTATCTTGCTTATTTTCCTATCACTCATGTCAAACAAAGTTAACCAGCTTACCACATGATAACTCAGAATGTATGCACTGTACACTAGGGTTTGTCAGTATATTAGGTGATCAATATTTCCCGATGTTTTGTGTATTATTGTAGGAAAATTTTAGTTGAGTGATATTTTTATGGTAAAACTTGATGTGTTTCCATATCAAATAAATTTTTTTCTGCCCAATTGTTAGAAAATATCATGTAGAACATTGACAAATCTCAAATGATACATGTACATAGACATTTTCCTTACAAAACCATTATTCCAGGAATTTAGGAGGTAATAGTTTTCATATCAATACCAGATCTATCAATTCATATGTTTTTCTCTTGTCAAAGCAAAAAACAATTAATATAATACCATATTGTTGATAATAACTATATAAACTATGAAGTACTTACTTTCTCATAACTTTAGGAGATTCTGAACCATTAGCTTGTTTTAATGTTGTAGTAGAAGATGTAGGAGCAGTGGATTTTTTAACTTGATTGACAGGTGCTTTACTAGGTGTGGGACCAGCAGGTGGTATACTTGTGGAAACTTCCTCCTGTAAAACACAAAAGTAATGTAAAGAGCTAAGCCATTGTTACTGCTAAATTACACATTAAATTTTCAAACAAGATTTGAAATATAGGCCAATCCAACAGTCAGAGAATTGTATCTTTTTTCAGTTGGATCTGTAATATTTTTGCAGTTTTCCATTTTTCTTTTAGAAATACATGTTTTAAATTTGAACTTAAGATTACCAGTACCAATAGTAAGAATATCAGTCAATTTCCAACAGTATTTTCAGACCTTAAATATGTAAGTTGAACCATTACCTTAAGATCGTATCTGTTAAAGACTTAAGAATGGTTAAACTAAGAAATAGTTGTTTATGTACCACTAATATATTCAAAATAAAGCCTCCTTTCTTTTGGTTATACATTTACATGTACTTAAAAAAATCACAAATTTTCACAAAACGACAATCATTTGTTCAAAGAGCCATATTTTCCACAGTCCTAAACACAAGAACTGAATATACCGGTAATGAAAATTCAATTAGCAACCAAACACTTCTACATCAAAATGAGTCTAAAAATAATTATAGATATTTATAGGTATTTAGCCTGGCATAAAGTTTTATCAATAGACCCTTATTATTTTGATGCCCTTAAAAAACTTCAAATTAAATTATTTATTAAGAACAATTGTAAGCTTTGAGAGAAAATACATCAGAGGAGATAAAAGAATTTTGATATGTACTAACAGGTTTAATTTCTTTATATCAATTTCACTAAATAAGGAAGTACTGATGAAAGGTTGTCAAAAAAAGTAAATATAAACAGAAAATTGTTCACAATGATTACAAATTGTAAAGAAAAAGTGTAAGAATATAGATGTATATGTAGCAGCATGCCTCCAACATATCTAAAACTTTATAAAAAAAATATCTTAAAAGTTGATTTTCTTTTCTGAATATTACATGTTTCCCAATTAATTTATTCATATCTTTCTAAAATTAAAATTCTGTAAAAGTCAAAAACAGAGTTCTATCTACAAATAATTTACTATGAATAGCTTAATCAAAACAATTAATGGGCTTAATGAAAACATCTTGTAATACTTTCTGTTTGTGTAGTACAATTACTTCCAATAGATGAAGAACTGCCTAAGTCTGTGATTTTCCTTTAAAAAATTGTTATTTTGGGAATTCCTGATGTAAAACCTTTTCATATTGTTCCACACAAATGTTATGTGATCATGTGGTACACTATAAATCTTATTTATCTAGTTATACAGCACACAACTAACACCATCCCCCATTTTGTTTTTAGAAATATCTCAACTATAACACATCATGATTGTGTTTTTATGCCGTGCAAATTAATTTAATAACTAACAACTCAAACAATTAATAATATTGTTTGTGCACCAAAACAGGCTTATATTACACCTAAAATCATGACATTACATATCAAAGTATCTATATATACCAAACAGTCTACAACTGTAACTCTTTACAAGGTTTGTAACTTATCATTTAGAGACTACCTAACAAAACTGACAAGAATTTATTCTCCATTTTGATATCTAAGAATGTGTTGATTATTGCCAAACAAAAAAAAAAAAAAAAAAAATAGACAAAACAATTTTGTGTAACAGGACAATTTCACACTGACAAAGAATCCATAAAATATTTCTTTGTTTTGTCCTCTTCAAACACATTAATAGAGAGGTTAAGATTCTGAAACCAGTATGTGAACATGTACTTGTATTCACAGGGTACGCGCTGTCAGTCGCCAAATTAGCAATTTGCGATTTTTTTAAAATTCTGGCTAAAATAATTGCGACTGGCAATTTTTTTTGCTCCTAAACTCTCAATCCATTTTTTTTTAAATTTCAAATTTGTTGTGGATTATGTCATCAGTTCAGTCATGTCACATGATGTCTTCTTTCCATACACATATTAAAGAACTTGTAAAACGTTAAGTACATGTTTATAAAAACACCAAGGCTTTAAATGCAATTTTTGTAAGAAAGAGATGAATTTTTTATGAATATTTGTTTCACAAGATGTCCTAAAACAATTTACAACATGAATCTCATTTTTAAAAGTTAAAATTGGAAGCTAATCCAGAATGTTTTTATATCTAAAACATCCCTGTCTTTAAGTGAAGTAAGCAAAATCTCAATGTCTGCTGATAATGCCGCCAAAAGTTTAAGATCCACTGTCATTTTTATTTAATTTGGATAAAAAATAACATTGAATTTGATTGGTTCTAAAAAGTTTTGTTGTTACATGTACATGTTATACAATATCTTAAATCTTTTTAACAAGTATATAACGTGTATGTGTAACTATACTTTTACGTATGCATACACACACCCATTTAGAATCTTAACCTCTAATATCTTCTAACTACATGTACATGTATATGTCTTGCTATTCTTGTCTAGATGGCATTGGTGTCAAGAATCTGATCATTTATCTGAATCACTAGACAAAATATTATAGTACATGTGCTTTTACAATTTTTTTGTTATAAATTTTAATGACTTTTTTAAAGCACTGATTTAAATTTTTTGTTATACATTTTAATGACTTTTTTGAAAGACACCATAACAGTCCTAAAATATTTACGAGAATGCTTTTTATAAACTTTTTTCATGGTCATAGAAAGCTGCAAATGTTTAAATTAGCATCGATTATGAATCAGTCTAAATCCAATGCATACTATTTCCTCAAAACTTCACTGATCTTAAAAGTTTTATACTGGAAAAGTAACCACAAAAAAGAAAAATTTGTTTATTTTCTAAGAGAAATGTACGTAACAAAAATAGTAAATATCTAACATCATGCTTCTGCTTATAAATTTTAAACAATCTTTACAACAACATATATATGGCTAATCAAGAAAAAATTATTTGTGCTTCCAGTACATACAAAATCTTTTGTATTGCTTTTTGTGTAACTTTAAACTGCATTTCCTCGCATTTAAAAGAAAGAAGTTTTCGTTGTCATCAGTAGAAGATTTTTATCTCATTCGACAGATAGCTTTCATTAATCTTGATATTTTAATGACAAACAATAATCTTAATCATTATTGTAAAAACTGAACTGTAAATAAATGAAATCCTTGATTTGGAAAATGCTTTGTTAAGACAGGTTCCAACGTAGCTATTTTTATGTTGTCAGGGGAGGTAATACAACAACTGATATATTTTACATATTAAGATATTTGTTAAACAAACACTTTCTTTTTCATATGTATTTGTTTTTGCCAAATACCAGTAACAAGAAATCAGAACTTGGGTCTCATTAAAAAACAAAAACTATTGGTTATGGTGCCAGAATTTAAGATTTCACACATGATGGTGTAAATTAGACATAAAAGTGTCTCTCTTAAAATCTGGAGAATATGTGTATCTAAGCCAGTTTGTGCAATAAGTTTTTAATATACACAATACTCATAGGTGACATAAAGAAGGGATTGTGTTACTGGAAACACACAGTGTTTATGCCCATATTAAATAATGCATCAAAAATATCAAATAAAAACTTTTATGAATGAATACACAATAAAAATAATATATAATGATGTGTGAGTAATATAACTTAAAGACACTTGAGAGTGGTAAATATTAGAGATATATCACTGATTTCAAAGAATTAAAGTAATCAACTTCATTCCAGAAATTTAACTAACTTTTAGCTGTTTTCTATTTGGGCTTGGCTGAAAATCAAATAACAAAAACTATCAAAAGAATTGTAATTAACATATGATAACAACACTTTTTAAAAATATTATAATGCTTAGTATAATTCTAAATTTGTCTCCTCTCTCTTTTTTATATTGATTTTAAAGAACAGAACCAAGTAAGCAGCTTTTTCTACAACATCCGGTTGTTAAGAAGACTGTGACATCATTGAAAGAGCAGCAGTATAGTTGTTAAGAAACACTCCTCTATTAGAAACTTCAATTACTGAAAGTCATTTGCTGACAGTTGTAATTGTGAAAAAATGGCAAATGTTGTTGGTACATGTTAATGGTCTATTCTCACTTTATATAGGTATGCTAAAACAAAGTATAATATTTTTATACACTGACAATTCTAATTAAGAGATGGTTGTTATAATCTTTATCATATTGTAATATTTTATAAAGCATTTTGAAAACAAACAGAATATCTTACAGATTCCGCCTTTAACCGTCGTTCCATAATTTTCTTCTGCATCTCGCTCATAAAATCTCCAGCAGGTGCCCTGCCACCGCCACCTCCGTTACCGCTACCAGAGGAATCTCTATCACTGGCAACTCCAGCTGTTACGCTTGGCTCAGCAGGCTATAAACAAACAGGAAAACTGCATAAGACTCTTGACAAGTGTTTTTCATATTTAAGTTGTCAACTAAAGTTTACTAACATGTGTACATGTGTATCCCAAATTTGTGAGGAGCAATTATTTCTAATTGATACAAATCAAATTAGTTGAGATTTTCCTGTTATGTTTATTGACTAAAGGCCTCAGGCCCATATCACAATAAGTTACAATAAGTGGTAGTATAAATGACAAGATGTGAATAATACATAATATTTTCACTAAATACAGATTTCTAAATGACAATATTTGTAAATCTTTCTCTTATCACATAATATATATACATGCTTAAATTTTTTACAACAGTAATATTTTTTGAAAACATAAGAATAATAAATTTCTGATGAGGGATTTTTAAAAATACTTTAAAAGAATATATCTATGTTGTATATTATTGTATATATATATATCAACTGAAGTAAAACAAAGATTCAACTCTATAGACAAACTTACCTTATCCACATGTCTGAGCTTTGCGCCTTGTAATGCTGCTGCAAGTCCACCACCACCAACACCACCACCTCCTCCTGATGGTGGCTTAGTCACTGGTGCACCTATAGCTGGTGGAGGGGGAGCAGGAGGAGGAGGAGCACCACCTGAGGCAGGAGTTGCTTTAGGTGCTTGTGGAGCTGGAGGGGCAGGTGGTGCAGGTGGGGCTGGTGGAGCTGCTGGGGGTGGTGCAGGAGCTGCTGGAGCACTGGGTGGTTGTGGTACAGTGGATACTTGTGCCTGTTGTGCTTGAGCATTCTGTGATTGGTCATACTGGCTTGGATAGTCACGGGGAGCTACAAATATAAAAAGCATACGTAATAAGCAAAATTATCATCGACATCATAAGTTCCTTGAGACAAGCTATAGTTTGATCGCATTAACAGTCAAACATGTAACTGTGGTCTTGATTACCTACCTCAAATTTAATTATGTCAATACATGTATGTCGATCTGGAAATTATATAACATGTGTATCAATACTTTGATAAAAACCAAATAAATTTCAGTTTTATCAGATGCACATGACATTCTGATGTGTATCATGTAGAAAATACTTTATTTCACTGATTTTTTTGATAGAAAATATTTGGTTCTTAAGATGTGCCAAAAGTTTTTTTTTTTTACTTTTAAAACTTTTTGTAAAAGTAAAATACATTTTATTCTTAAATTCTGATGTCTGTGCTGTTTTACCAGTACAGTTGAACTTAACTTATTCAAACTTTAGGTTATTCAAAGTTCTCTGTTTATCCCAAACACACTGCACCATAATTTCTTATTAAAAAAACTTTTTCTTATTGTCCACAATAAGCAATGTTTATCATTAATCACAATAATTTATTCTTATTGTTCAATAAAACAGGAATTATAATCCCAGAAGTAACAGTGAATGAACTGCACATACATAGACATACTCGAGTAAACATGAAAACAATTCTGTTGACCATAGATACCAATCACCAATAGTTAAAAGGTCAAATTTCAACCAAAAAAAAAATATATATTTGTTGTGATAAAGGTTGACAGAGATAGAAATATTTTTATTTTAAAATTCTACAATTAAATCTTACCTCCTCCAGAAGGATGTCTCTGATGTCCTCTCTGGTACCTGTAACATTAGTAAAATGGAAAATATGGATATAATTTATATCAATTCATTAAAATAGAAAGGTTTAAAATTAAACACAGTCCATGGTCTCAATAATTTAAGAAACTCCAGTTTTATACATAAATAAGAGAGATAAGTCAAGTTATGATGTTCCAGTCAAGACAATTTTACTTTTATCAAGACTCTCAGATCAGGGACAGTGAAGAAAACTAAAATGCTCATTGATCCAAGTTAGTAACTTTTCAATGTTTTCACTAATATTTTCAGTCTGAAGCAAACAGAAGCACCAGCTGGTATCAGAAAATTCTGGGTTGTTGATATAGAGAGTGTGGAATACATGTAATGGCATTTTAAACCCCAGTCAAGATTCTTTCACTTAATTCGAGACGGTCAGTTCTGGGATGGTCGAGGAAACTGGAGAAATCCAGATTCTCATTCTAGGATCTGTCCCGAATGGGAGTCAAACCCAGACAGTGAGAGGTGCTGTGATTGGTAAGCACACGCTTTAGACCACTCAGCCACCAAGGCCCTTTGTGAAAAAATTTTTCTTACCCTACACACAGCTGCTAGGCATTTAGTATGTTAGTCAGAAGAAATTTGGATTACTATTTCATCAAAAAAGGATGATAACAAAATTTTAATTTAAGCAGTTAAACATCTGTAGAATATTTTCTTCCTGTAAACTGATTTTTTTGTTTACAGATTGACATTTCTCATAATTAGTAAACAATAATAACCATAAAAGTATCTCATTACTGCACATCATTTACGGTATTACAGTATTCTAATGACAAATATATCAAACTGAAGCCTTAGAAATCCCTTAAAATGGATTAATGTTTTGTAATTTGAAATCAGTTTACTTCCATAAACAGTTATCATATTTAAGCTTAGTGTAGAGTGAATGTTATAGAGTACCGGTATAATGAAAAACATGAATGAAGCCCATAGATAAATATCTAACCATCAAATTATCTTACATTTCATGTTGTCCATTAGTGGTTTGTGGTTGTTGTGGATGTGGTTGGCTGTATGTTGGTTGTTGTTGTGGTGGCCCTGGTGGTGGACCTGATGGTGGAGGACCTCTGTTATAATTTGCATCTAAAACAAAATTATAAATATAAGAATTATAATAATAATAAATATAAGACAAATGAACAATATTTACCAGTATATTTAATATCAGTGATCTGGCTAGGAGTGTTAACTGGAAAGAATTTCAGATCTTCAGAATATTATCTCAAATCCTTGTTAACTCAAAAACTATTATTAAAAACTTAAATTTAATTTTTTTTAATCTTTGTCAAAGAAAACAGCAAGATGACTTAACAGCCTTTTGGGTCAGAATATTTTCAAACAGCTGAATCACTACTAGACTTTCATATTATTTACATTAACATCTATGTATTAATTACAAATTTATTTGAGACTTTGATGATCAGGCAGTTTTAACCATATAATGACATCTACTTGTGGCACTGCATAAAGCCAATTTACTTAATGAAGCAGTAAAAAATAATTATTATTTCAATTATTTTGAATTAATTTAAATTGTAAAATACATGTACTGTACAATTTTATCAAACAGCAGACACATATATACTGGTACAATCTTAAAATCTAAAATTTTTAAAGAGTAACTTTGTTTTTAAAAGTAACCTACAAATGAAAAGCTTACAAAATTCTAACCACCTTTTTTCAGTAAAAGAGATATAAAATACCAGTAGGCCTAATAAAGAATGTCTGTTTATGGTGTCAGTTAAATTTGTTTTATTTTAAAAGTGAGTGTTCTTTTATTAATTACAATTTTAAGAGTGGGTGTTCTTTTATTAATTACAACCTTGTATGCAAATTAAAATATTTCATGCTTTGAAAATAGGATTCTAGATCAAAGTTGATGTTAAAACTACATTACCGGTACTTAACAATTTACAGTAACTTAGTGACTAGTTGTTTGAATCTTTATTGGTTTAATTAATGATAAACACAAATAAAAAACATCAATAAAACAAACATGTATTAAACACAATCATCTTCAGATTGATATAAATGTACCCGGCAGTTCTATTTATTTTTTATCTAGCCAACAAAAAATTAAAAAAATATTTAATAACAAGCAAGAAAAGATTTTTTTTTGACTCAATTGATTAAACTAACCAATCAGACAACAGATCTCCTATACATCATTTTATTTGACTATTGTAACCTTCAAAATACTAATAACCTTTATAATAGTGATAAATAGTACATTATATACTTAGTATTGATGCTTCCTTTTTGTCTTCCTATTTACAACAAGGTTTTTCCTGTTGTTTAAATCTTAAAACAGTCACACTTATATCTATATGAATGAACTCTTGTGTCTGTAGACCTAAGTGTATTAAATTTTGTATCAATAGTACCTGCTAAAAATATATGTTAAACCTCAATATATAATTCCATCACATGAAGTTGTAACAGAACAATTATAGCTCAACAGGCACTTTATATGACAATTATAGCACTTATGACCAAAACTTTACATGACAGGACACTTAACAGAGGTGATAACATTTTATATCCAGACCTTCCTCTTGTGTGGTAATGATTGATTGATTTTTTAAATGTGGTTTTATGCCCCAGTCAAGAATATTTTACTTATATCAAGATGTCACAAGCTATAGGTAAAGTGGCAGAAATTTTTACCTTTGCAGTGCTCTTTGGGCAATGTGCAGGGAGGATTGTAGTGTGCTAATGAAAAATGCCTGTCAGATGATTGCACCTTGACTGATCAAGCCAGATGGGGAATTGTAAGCTTGGATGCTTCTTTTCAGTTTTAGTTAAAATCTAGTAAATATTGTGAACATTAAAAAATTCAGTCTGTTAGATCACTAAAACCAGTTTGAAAATTGCTAATTTATATACATGTAGTTGTCGGCATCATGCTCACAAAATCAAGTATTCGCCAATTAAAATTCAGTGGCCATGTCATGAAACTTTCAATATGAAAATTATATAAACCCTTCAACTCATTGATAATAGAAGCATGAATTAACTATTATCCCTTATAATTAACTATGAAATAATTGTTAATTTAGTACGGAGATATTGCATTTTATATGCATAAATAATGGCATAACATCCTGATAATTCTGTATAAATCATGTAAAAATGAACATAAATATCACACACCATTACCAACAATGTTACTAATAAGGTCTCATTTAACAGTAATCTTACTTGAAATGTTGGCTTTTGAGCAATTTATTTTTCAATTTTTTTTATTTACATTTTTTTAACAATTAATTTTGGCTTTTCAAAACACTCTCAAAATAGTATCCTCAGAATCTGGTTTTATACAGATAATGAAAACACACTTGCTGCAACACTGAAATACAAATCCCAATCAATGTATGGAATCGAGTGAGATAATCAGTCTACTATAAATATATACAGGATATTTTAAGATCTGATATGTTCTTGATCAATAAATCTTTATATGTGAGCATAATCATTTTCAGTACAAAAATACATGCTTAACATGTTTGAACTGGCTAATTGAACTTATACATAATAAACCAAGATACATGTATTCAAAATCTCTAATGGTTTGTATTCAAAATCTCTAATGGTTAACATTTTTTAAATATTTTTTTAATATCACTAATTTTTTTTATTAATATGAAGTTGTTGCAAATAAATTTCTGGAATACAAAGTATTTCTGGCACAAAAATTGTGAAACAAATGAATTTCTGCCTGGGAATTTCACATTTTAACGTTTTCTACAAGAAAATCAGTATATATGAAAATTTACACAACATTTCAGGACTGAGTAAGACAGTCTTAGACACAGGGTTCAAACTCTGGAACTGGTATAAAATACAAACCCTGTGGGTAGATTTTGTTTATTTCTTAATATCTAAAAACAATAGAGGTGAAACAACTGCTGTATAATCTTATATATACGTACTGTTTAAAGTTTCTAAAGCAGAAAACATTGCTTGTGAAAAAGATTCGGATTCGTCTGTGTTTGGAAAATTTAATCCATAAACCTGTCGACTGTCCCTCCATTGATGAAATGTTGGTGTAGCTTGGTTATATTTTAATCCTTTTAATATTGCACAATTAATTACAACCTGAGAAAATAAAAATTGTAGCATTTTTTGTAAGATGAATAGAAATAAATATCAACTACAGGGGAAAAATTTCCATTGATTTTGATCTTGTCACACTCTCAAAGCCTCATTTACTTGTGATGCATGTTTCAGCAAGCATTCTTTTTCCTTGAACAACTAGGTGACTGATGGTCTATGGACATACTTACAGATTCCAGTACCTCTCAATCACAGGTTCAAATCTAAATCAGGCAGATCTGTAAGTGAGGAAGTCTGTCAGTTTGCTTAATGAAAGTCAGTGGTTTTCTCCAAGCACTCTGGCTTCCTCAAACATCTCAGAACTGACTGCCTCAATTATAAGTGACAGTATTTTGACTAGGGTATAAAACACCATTACTCTCCTCCACTTCACTTTCTTCTATCTTGGGAGCACTAGCAATCTATAGTGCTCACACATTTGCAAACACGAGCTTAACATTAAAATGTCAGTAGGCGGCAAGTTAAGTCCTCCAAAAGCATGAACAATCTACATATTAATACCTCATGATCAGCCATTTTCCTTCCAACAACTCTAAATGTGTTATTTGATGTGTGTTGATATATCTGAACTTTTGATAATCCAGGTGTTGATCCACTTGGTATCCATTTTTTATTTACATCATCATAAACCATAACATTGGCTCTGGTTGACACTATCGGTACTTCACTGAAATAATAATAGATTCAAATTAAGTTGATTAAGTTAAATAATCTCAAATATTTTAGAAAAAATGTTTTACAACTACAAATGGGAAAGTGATGTGGATTTATGGAATTTTACACCCCAGTCAAAATTCTTTAAATTTTATTAAGGCAATCAATTCTGGAATGGTAGAGAAAACCACCAACCTTGGACAAGTGAACTGACAAACTTTCTTAATCTAGGATTCTCCGAGTGGGATTAGTAACCTAGAAAGTGAGTACACATGCACTGTGATCTGTAAACCAGTGCTTTTGACCATTCTATTACCATGGCTCAAACTAGAATTGGTCATTTCCTCAATTAAACCATTATTTTAAAAATAAACCTGTCATTTTATTTATCATTTACTGACTTAAAAGATTCTTGAAAACAAATTATCATATAAAAGTTTCCCTTACATTGTTCTATTTCAAAACATGTATTAAACATTAATTAGTACTAACTTAAGTATTAAACACAAAAATAAATTTCAATGTGTTTAATATGAAACACAATTGGATTATCGGGTACTTAGCTTTTTAACTACATAATGTTTCTTCCTTTTCTTTTTTTTTAAAAGATCTATTTTTCAATGGAAAAAAAATAAATCAAACCTACCCATAATTGCTGTTACTACTACTGAGGCGATTTCTAATTCTCATTTTGAAAAGAAAAGATTTGAAATATAAATCTAATATCTTTAAGATCCTTATTTTTTCTCCTTCTCAAAACCGAACACAGTAAAACACAAGTTTATAATACCATCCTTAATAGAGCACTTTATATACATAGAATAAATAATAACAAAACATCAGCCTATATTAATGTTTAGTGTTAAGGATATCTGTAATACATTCCTGAGACTAACTGGACCATGACCGACTGATGGCAATGACATCAAATTCTGAATCATATTGGTGTGAAATTATAAGTAAAAAAAACTATATAATTATACACTGACAGATGCTTTGATTATATTAGTATATCTATGATAACATTTAAATTCATATGTAATTGATATTGTATTGGGTAATATTACCTGGACCATACCTGTATTTACCTATGTCGTACCCTCAGGTGTGTTGTATAGTAATATTACACATTCTAAGACTTATCCCCTGGGAAACATTTCTATGTTATGTCTATAGATCTTTATATAAAATGGTCAAATTTCTGAATATCTGCACACATTTTATAAATAAGAAACCCCAAATATCTACGCATACATTACCCCCACCTGTTCATTACATTTATATACATGTACACTGTACACATTATTAACATTTTCCATAATAGGTGTGCAGCCAGAGTAAGAGTGAGTAAGATTCTTTCACTTATATTGAAGAAATCAGTACTTTGAAGGTAGAGGAAACCAGAGAGCCCAGAGAAAACCACAGATTTTGGCAAGTGAACTGATAAACTTTCTGTTACTAGGATCTACCCAAGTAGGATTAAAACTAAGCTTTAGAGGGGCTTTGATCTATAAGGACATGCTTTAGACCTTTTTGCCATCTAATCCCCATAGCCAGCTTAAAACTTGACATACATAATTGCATATAAACTACATAATTTTAGACAATATGATAGATCTCAGTATAAAAGTTCATTAAACTGGTAGTTATTCCTGATTCTGCAGCTGAAAGCAAAGTAGAGCTCAAATGTATTATGAAGATCTGTAGCTTAAAGTAAATTACAATACAAAATTGGAATGGGATGTTATGCTAGTCCATCACAAGTTTTACACACAAGAATTCCATTATATACAAATAAACTTTTCAGGACAGCAGCATATATAATGTCATGCTCTAAGACATCATACAGATCAACTCAGACTCATGAAATTAAAGTACAGCTGCCTCATAGGTTTACACTTGCCCTACCATTACCAGATATAATTTGCCATTGCTGCATTCTACCTGTAAACTATCTACATTTTTTTGTAAATTTATTTAATGATCAAATTATAAGTTTAAACCAGTAATTGATCATTTCATTGCTTGATTTTGCCCTTTCGAAACAGGTGTAAACTGTATCAATTTTTAGTGTTATTTTTAGCCTAACAGGTAGGATACCAAAGTTATATGAAATCAAAACTGAAGATCAGAAGGAAAATAATATGTACTTTGCTATTCTTAACCTGTAAAACAGATAAAAATTACCAAATATATAGATGGAATTTATACACCAGAACCAATGAATTCACAAGAAACATCTTACTACAAGTCTCAGCTCTCAAAACTGATATGTATTAATACAAATATAATGGTATCATTTTTTATGTTTTCACCTAGATTTCAGATTTGGAATTTTGGGAAAATGCAGTCTTTTTTCCATTAGGGATGGGACAAAATTGAATATTTCAATCTGTATCCAATACGTCTTAAAGTTCTTCCACAAAAAATCACACACAGGGGTAAATGTCACACCACTAATGTCCTCTTCCTTCAACTTAAAATCTTGATATTATTGATCTCAACAAAAAACCTCTTTACAAATTAAGAATCTTCCTCCCTTCTAATAAAATGTTAATTAAGTTAGGTCCTTTAGTATGAAGAGAATACTAAACAAATGATTTAGTTACAACTGAGATAATACATAGCCAAAACCACAATCAATCCCCGAATGTCTGCAGTACATATAAGTATGCTGCATAACCTCCAATAAAATCTCATTTGTCATTTATATGTGTGTTTTCTTCATTACTAATTGATATGATATTGATATAATCTTCAAACAGTCGTTTTCAGAGCCATATGTCACTTGTTCTGACTATAGTTGATTCTTGCTTTCCACGATAACCAAATTATAAACGAATATATAATAGTCAGTTCACAAAGAAATGACATGCTTTCATTCAAGCTGTAAATATCCCTTCAGCATGTTCATGTATTGTATGTCATGATATCATATTAATTTCAGGCTGTTAAATTTAATTAGTTTTACTTGTCTACAGTTATATAATTGAATATTAATTTCAGTTGTACTATAACAGCTTGTGTGTTTAAAAGTTCTACCCATGACCAGATGTGTTCTACTGCATTCATCATTTATTATTATTAAGGCTTTAAGCCTGCACATACCAGAAAAGCTATGAATGATATTTCATAATTATACTATGATAGCTCTGCCTAAAACTGACCCATATATTATCAAAATGAAAATGCATTGAAGAGCCAATTTTCCTTCATAACATGCAAAAATAAAATAATTTTTATTTCACAAGAGAAATTATTACTTAGCTAGTTAAGGTAATTTTGGGTTTTTTATTATCATTAAAAACACATATAATCATTTTATTTTCTGAGTACAACAGAATATTAAAACCTATATACATGTATCCAATCAATTATATTTATGTTTCTACTAAGTCCCAAATAAAAAAATCAATGAATTTAAATGGCTCTCAGATAAATAGTGGAAACTTACAAAGTATCTGCAGGACGAGGTGGAAATGTGAGTCTCACCATTTTTACCTTTCCACTTTCATCAAAAACTATTGCAGAAACTGGCATGGTGTAAAAAAAAAATCCCAAAATATTACACACTCCAAAAATATCCAAAATGAAATAAACCTGTCAAAAGAGTGGTTAGTATATTCTGTGATCAGGAAGTACTTAGTATAAGACACCTGTCCAGACAGGTAAAATGATTGGGTAATTGATAAAAGATCAATTAGTGATCACTTTACAACAACGTCATATACATTTACTCACAGCTAGGAGTACATGATGACTATATTACCCACCAATGATGTCATATCATTTACTTGTACATCATATAAACATTTATACCATAAACCATGGGTGCCCAAGTTACCCAGTACATCAAGTACATGTACTAAAAAAACATAAGCTTTAAGCAACATACATGTTTAACAAAGAATTGCCAGTCCACTGTAACTTATAACTTTTGACTACTCTGATAATGTTGATAATGTTTTAACATGGAAACCAATGGTTATACAATAAAAACTTTAATTTTATTTTTATTAATTCATTTTAATTTTTTTTCTTTCATTATCATTTATCGAGTTCAACCTGCAAACTGGATTTCTTATTGACATGTTAGCTCCCTGTATCGGCAGCTGTTAATGCCATTAGCACTTTCCTATATTACCATTAAAAATCATAAACTCATCAGTATTGTGCAAAATACACACATTTTATCTATCAAATCCAAAATTAACAATGAATGAAGGTGCTAAGATTTCCTTATGCATCCCACAATCCATTAAATTCTATTTATACATATAATTTTTAAAATTTATGTTTTTCATAGATTTGTTTAATGGTTTTATTCAGTCAATTTAAACTTTTTCAGTCCATTTTTTTTAAAAGTCAAAACAAATATTTTATTCCAAGATGAAAATGGCAATAACTCTTTCCATCACTATGTACAATGAACCAACAGACTTTCAATAATTCTGAAAGAACTTGGGGATGCTTTATTCCAAATGTCAAAACACAGGTAGAAAATTAATTGAAAATGAATTTTTGTTTCTAGCAGCATCAGCATTATTGCAGCTATTTGCGGCTAGAAAATGTTAAAAATTAAAATACATGTATATAAATACTGAACCGGCGTAAATTAAATAATATTTTAATAATAATAAGCTGATAAAAGCCAATTATATCACAGATAATGTTAATAAAAGACTGGATAACATATTATAAAAATTATATTTTATATTTTATTAAACAAGTTGATTTCCTGTAGAAAGTTTAAAATTTTATGTCCATGGACATTTTTAAAAAGATCTTGCATCCATGATGCTGAATAAAAAGTATCCCTTGTGCAATTTTAATATTCTAAAACAATAGCAGTACCAACTAAAATAGATACCGATATTTCTATTATTAACTAAATATTTAGGGAAATTGGAGGAAAATATTGTTTACTGTTAATTTAACATGCTCTTTATCTAATTTCACACTCATGTAAACACATAGGCCAAATACCTGTGGGTATGACCAGTGTACAGATAAGAGGATGACCTATCTGGTTGATATACTACTGGTCATTCAGCTATGAGATGGACATACCATCAGTACAGACAGAAACTTATGTAAACAAATAGAGAAAAATAATAAAAATATTGTGATTACCTTACAGGTTTACTGACTGACTGACAAGAGAGTAACAAAACAAACCTGCCAAATATGTCATCAAAAACATGAATAATAAAACTATCATAACAATTAAGACCATCAACCACTAACCATACACTGGATGAATTGTAATGATGTCTGTTGTATAAAATAAAAACATGACCAATGACCACGTGAAATTTGTTTATAATTTACAAAACATTAACAACACCACAAAATGTGGAATTATAGGAAAATGATGATAAAGATTAACAAGAAATCTATGAAATTATATGTCTATACTACTATAACTCATTTAGTCAAGAAGGACTGTAGTGTCAAATTAAATTAGATAAATGATAGTTTAGGCCTCAGTTAATATGCTGTTATTCTAATTGACGTTATCAGTTGGTGGAGATAACTAGAGTTCCAGGAGAAAACCAACAATCATCAAAAAGCAAACTGACAAACTTTCTTACACTAGGACCTGGCAGAGTAAGAACCAAGACCTTGGAGCCAGACTGGACTCATATGTATACAAATCACAGTGCTCCTAAATGTCTAGGTGTTAAATTTCACTCAGAACTGATCCTAGGTAAGAAATTTGTCACTTTGCTTACTGGAGGTAAGCCATTTTCTCTCGGCAGTCTGGTTTAATCCACAATTTTGAAAATGATGGCTTTGACACCTACAGTCACCATAATGCTAAATAACGTATTTAGTTTAGTTGCAAAATTCTTATTTCAACTTAATATAGAGCAATATACAGGTAAGAATGTTGTTACTGAAATAAAATACTATTTGGCAAAGACAGTGGTGCTTTGGTGACAAAGTGGTCTCAAATGCTAGCTTACAGATCACAATGCCTCTCACTGCCTAGGTTTAATCCCACTTGGGCAGGTTTAAGTGTGAGAAAGTTATTACAGTAGGTTCACATGGCAAAGTGGCTTTCTAATTTTCTGACAACCAAGATCAAGACTGATGAAACAACAAACATTATAAAGAAACAAGACACAACAACATGTACCATATTGGAAGTAAGTGCACTGATTTTAAAACTCCACTGATTATAAAACTCCAGACTGTGGAAAAAAAAAGAACAATTCACATACACAAAATACAAGTAGTGTGAAATGATTCATAATGCCCAGTATGTGTTATGAATTTGTAATTTAATTAAATATCACATAGCTTACGAAAGCACATGCAGAAGAATATTACATGTAGGGTGAATTCAGGTTCTGGCATTCCTTACACAAGATATATCATAGTCCAGCTGTGAGATAAAATTACTGACAAACAACCAAAAAACCCAGACAACAAATTCTGACATCTTGAATTAAAATCAACATCAAGAAAATAAAAAATAAAAGATAATAATATTATACACACTGGTAGGATACAATGTTAGGAATAGACTGTGTATCAATCACATTTGAGTTATGTCAGAATCTTATTATTATAGATTATATAAAAGAGCCTAATTCAGACTATTCTTACTGATGTAATTAGAAGGCAAATTGTGAAGGAAGAAGTTTAAAATGAGTTTTATACCAGTACAGGAGGGAGATTCAATAACTGTACCTTAAAAACAGATTATCTTTTGCACAAATAACAGTAGCTTCATGTTTTATTAGTGTTTTTTTTAAAGAATCAGAAACTTTTTTCCACAGATTTGCAATATGATAAAGAAAAATGAGCTGTCAATAACAATTAAAGAGATTTCTGCACAAACTTGGCATGAGGAAGCACCAGTATTTTCAAGCTTATCATCACTAATTCTAGAGATACATCTGACAATATATCTTAAAACAATGCTTTCTGTACTAACTGGTACAGTGCTGGTTTATGGTAGGTTTGTGATGTAAATCTGTAGTGGCATTGCTATCAAACATATGCAATTATGACAAGCTTGTTAAAGGGAGACAACTCTAAAATCATAATAATAAATTCCAATTCTGCTGCAATGTTACCAATATATATATCTTTCAACCAAAACATTAGATTTATCTTTTTTATCCTCAATCTTTTTGAATAAATATTAAAATTTTTAAAATTTTTTTATCTTCCTCATTTTTGGAAAAACAGACGTTGATGTCAATCAGTGTATTTCATGTCAGAGAAACTTTTTGATAAAATGTTTTAAGATAACCCTAAATAACAGATAAAGACCCCAACTCTGTAAGTAATATGTAAAACTACAGCAATCCATTTTATCTAGGAATGTGTAATTTATTTATCAGATACAAAGTGTCTGGCTTCTTGCAATTTCATTAAGCAATTTTTTTATAGCTCTGTTTATGAATGGCTTGCATGGGAATAAACCATAGATATAAATAAACCCTTTTTTTCTTTTCATTTTCCCATTGAATTTGAATTTTTAAGACAGATTCAGATTACTGTAATTTAGAGCATAAAAGAAAAGATATTTTTAGATATTGGATTTCATGAAAAGCAATGAAGGAAAACATAAAAATTCAAATGCAAAGGGTTTTTGAGGGGGAAAAAGAGAAAAAAAAGAAAGAAAAAGCAGTAAAGAAAAAGCAGTAACATACCTTTCAGCTTGCATCCTATCACTCGGATTCCAATCACAAATTCACAATAAAATGATTTATACAATATTTTATCGGAATGAAATCACTAAACAAATCTTTAAGGTATGAACTTTTTTCCTCAATTATGGTACATTATACATGTACAGTTGAACTCAAAGTTCTTATAAAGTATAAAGTGAAAACAGACATTCCTACAATAGTAGAACAAAGGGATAAGTCTTCAATTTAAACCACACTTGGTGTAAGATATATGTACTACTCACTTAAATTTTTACTTAATGTTAAGTTATGTAAAGTAAATGGGGAGGCAAGAAAAGTACAGAAAATAAATGCTAAAAGTGCACTATTAAACAATGCATCTGTAATAATTTTTGTACAATGCACAAAAATGCACAATGTCACATTATGTAACATATTTACTGGTATATATTCACATGTTCAGGTAGACTGTATATATACTGTTCATTGTTAGCTCTCTATATATTTTGTTACCTATTTTTTGTCTAGCACAGGTAATGTATAAAGGTATTGTGCTGCAAACATCTGATAGAAGTAATCATATGTCATTTTGAGTACGTACCTCATATTCTATAGATCACCTGATAACAGAGTAATATTGCTAATCATTATTCTAGTCTGAGCTATTATCATTTATAAATTCCCAAATTCACATAGGTTTTGGAAATTAAGGAGAAGATAGTTACATAGATACATTTAATTAATTAAAATTAACCATCTAATAAAAATTGTTAAATGCAAGACCCTAGTCAAAAGTATCAGTTAATTCACTTATATTGAGTCATAACCAGCTACAGGGGACATTGCAGACGTTGTCTCAATGTGCAGTGTTGGTTTCATATTGCATTTCACAAATCCATGAAAAAAATTGGATCTGAGAGATCCAAATGACCAAACAGGCAACATTGTCTATTGGTTGCATTAGATTTTACCTAAAAGTCCAATTATATATGGCTTACCGAGGTGACAGATCAGAACATCAGCTATATGTGCAGGTAACAGAATTTTAACCTTTTAAATGCACTTATGGCAATCATGAATGTGCCGAATGGATTTTTTGACATGTCATGCCTACCATTAGAAGGCACACCAGTTTTTAGGTCTCTTCAAACATTACCAGTGACTTTTTAAATACGAGTGTATTTGGTAGTGCATTTCTTATAAATTACATACTAGTATCTTCACAAAAAATAGTATAAACAGCTAATTAAATAAATCAAAAATTTTAAACATAATTATTCATTTTCTAATAAGAAACAAAACCTAATTACCGGTAAGGAAGATTACAAGTGTTGTCATTCACAATGATAAACCCTGGATAGATATAATTAGTAAGTAAAACCTACGATAATAACTACAGACAGACAGGACATAATGGAATTACCATGTTAATTCAAAATACTACTAACCCATAGGGAGATGTGTACAAATCTTCAGGTTCAGAGTAATCATTTACCGCAAAAGTAGCGTAATCATAAGTAGCTTCCATCATTTAATGATCAAATCTCCTATATAGTCCTCACTAATTTCTTCCCATATTTATTGATCCTGAACTAAAACTATGATCCTTGGTAGTTAACTGAGTAGTGGAGCAGATAAAATTTCCTCATACAATATTAGCTATGTTGTTATACTAAACAAAAGATTATTTTTTTCAGAGAAAAAAAATCCTTAGTATATCTTGGTACCAGTATTTTATCTACTGTGGTGCACTGATATAGATACTAATCTGACAGATCAATCAATCTTCAGTACCAATAACAAAACTGTTTTATATCTTCCTTTGTGTCAATGAGGATATTCACACCACACAAATGCCACTCTAAATCTACTATAAATGATAATATTCACACGTACAAAAATGCCACGCTGATCAATATGCGAACTATCACCACTGCACTTAAAAAATTCTACTCAAATTTCAGTTTGACTCAGTCTATATAGTCTCTATGTTTATATATTCTATACACATAGGAAGCTGTGTCTAAAGTGTACAATCTTACTACTTAGTACTAGAACATCAGTATCAGTATTTCAATCAACTAATTCCAATCATTACAAGCTGAAAACACTTCCAACTTCCACCTTTATTTCTTGATTCGTAGTGTTCTAAGTTACTAACTAACCAACATTCCTCATTAAATCAAATAAGCCCATGGTACATGCAATGCACTAACTACATCCTGTGTTAAACTAACAAGATTAGAAAAAATTGGACAATACTGATACACCTCAATAACAAAATATGGAAAACATTGATCACTAAATCAATATTCTATCATATCTGTTTGTTATTTTATGATGTGATCTACAGGCTGACTCATTAGATAAATAGTATATTTAGATAGATATATACATGTAAATAAGTTAAGTAGATTAATTAACTGATTAATTCTCCCCCCCCACACACACACACATGTATAAATATATTTTACTTCAAAAATGTTCTAAGCTATATTCAATTTTAATTAGTAAAACATGTTTTTTCCTCATTTATACATTAGGTCTCTACCAGTACTTTAGAGAAATCAACAAATAAAAAACAATTTCCTGGCTGTTAGCAAACTAGTACCAGTGTTAAATGCTTAATTGAGACTATGGTTGCCTAGTGGTACAATTCACAACTAACAGATCACATCACATGTCACACTAAATGTTATTCTTATGTTTGTCAGTTCGCTTACCAAATGGGTCTGTTGTTTTCTGCATCACCTTGATATACCTAAGATAACTGAAATTATCTTGACTGGAGTGTAACAGACATAAGTACAATACTTCTATCCAGTCAATGTTTTTTTTCTTTCAAAAATGAATCCAAATAACTAACATGGGTATCAGGTAAATTCGCCCCGTGGTAAATTCGCCCCCGTCAAATTCGCCCCCCATGTCAAAATCGCCCCCTTCAAATTCGCCCCCACTTCTTGAAAATTCGCCCCAAACTTTTATTGAGATTTTACCTTTTTTTTTTTTTTTTTTTTTTTTAAACTTTTTTAAAATTATTATTAATTTTATTTTACCTCGAATATGCCAAATCAACACTGTTAACATATTATTTGTAAATATGCATTGTGTGTGTTGCAATTTCCCGGTATATAGTCATGCCTTTACTGAATTCACACATAAGACAGTGTTGTGATTACTGTAATAATTTATATTGAAATGGTGATTATCAATTAATCATGACCTCCCTCTTACGGTGCGATTACTCTGCCAACTGAGCTACCGCATTTACACCTACTACCTTTGTCGCTGATGGAGAGCACAAGTACCAGGGGAATTTACTTTAGCATGTCGTCATAAATCAACTCATAAGTCATTACTACAAAATGAAGTTTAGAATAAAAATGGGGGCGAATTTGTTGAAAGTGGGGGCGAATTTGCCCGAAGTGGGGGCGATTTTGAACGGGGGCGATTTTGACATGGGGGCGAATTTGTTGAAAGTGGGGGCGAATTTGACAGGGGCGAATCCACCGTGGGGTGAATTGACTTGAATTCACTTACATGAAACTACTACAAATATATATTAATGGGAAGAAGCAAGATTCTTGAACTTATGACATGGAGTGTGCTTTGAAATCTGCTTTATTTGAATGGAGTGGGTTTTTCCAGTATGAAAGTTGTCTTTTAATTTACCTACATATTTTTATGATATTGGTCTACTTAACTATAATTAATCTGACATTTTAATAAATGTTCATAATGTAAAAATCTCTCTTCATCAATTTATTATAACAGATGTTTTGGACAGTTTACTGCTGATATCATCACATCTACATTTGTATCTAAAAAGATAACATAATTGATTTGTTCAGATTTTATCTGAAATACATTTAAACATCAATTATACAAAGGATAACTTTTTGTTATTAAAACAATTTTATTCAAGACTGTCAATAAACCAACTATAGAAACTCAAAAGAAAGATTTCATAAACATGACTGGTGTTTGGTTGCACCAATCCAGCAAAGCAAAATTCAATCAGATCATTTCTTCTATATTGTGTCATTCTAAGCTTATACAGGCTGACAAAAAAAATTAAATAAATAAATAAACAACATGAACTACTGGTACATGTAATTACATCAATGATCAAACTTAAAAACTTCTACAAAGCCAAAAATCAATATAACAAAGGTCAAAGCCAACGCTTTTACGATCAAATAAAAGAGAACTAAAAAAAAAAACACAGATAAAATTAGTGGCACAAAACAAATCTTGCTCAAATTTTATTTCTGAAATTACATTAGGGATACTGGTATTACTAATTTAATAGAGATGTTTAAATGATTTTTTCCTGAAAACATCTGAAAAAAAAGAAGCCATTATGTTTCTCTACCAAGCTGATAAAATATGTTTCTTTTATTTACTGGGAGAATAATTAAATGTGAAGATGTAACACACATTACAGAATAATAAAGCACTAAGGATTTACTTGGTATCAGATTCTGTGTGATAAAATAGACAGAAAAAATGTGTGCGAGAAAAACAGCCTGAAAACGTTATATGATATAAAATAAAGCCTTAAAGGATTAATCAAAGGAAATAATATCTGACTAACACGGTGAATATTGATTTAAAAATACTTTATCAGAATTTGCTTTTAAACTTCCAAGTTGTTGCTTTTTTGGGTCCCTTAACATAGCAGTAGGTACAGATTTCTTTTGTAAAATCCCAGTCCCACTACCTCCCCCCCCCAAAAAAAAGAAAAAAAGAAAAAAAAAAAAAATCAGTAGAATTGATTTAATATTTAACAAAAATTTTAAACATAAATGCTAAAAAATTACTTGATTCTCTCACTTTAAGGTTTTTTTTCTGTCAAAAATAAAATTTCAATCCCAAGAGTTAAACAGTGTTAAACTCAAAATTATAATACACAACAGAAGAATGAAATTATGAAGTTTTCTGGAATATAAAAAGAAGAGATTATAATAAATGTTATTATTTAACAAAGCTTATTGAGTGGTTTCCTGTCACTAATCACAATGAACTGCTTTCAGTCTACCAGCCACTCATAAAAAACTGTTAAAATTTATATTAATGTTGGATAATAATCCATTTCCGCCTCTTTCACCTGGTGAAATAAAGTTTAACAGTCCAGTGTGTGTAGTAGTACTTAGTATTCTACATTGACCTATAATTTGGTAATACATTGAAAAGAGTTGTAAATAAATAGATTATTTTGCCTGATTTTTTTAACCATGTTTTAATACCGGTAAGCTAAAGCAGCCCCTTAATTATCATGTAGTGGGTTTCATTTCAAGATAGTCTGAATAATTTCAAATGTATGTAAGTCAATTTAATTCTAAATCTGAACAACCATATTGAAATTGTTGAGTTATTATTACTTATAATAAAAAGTTGTACTAAGCACTCAAAGACAGACAGACAGACAGGAGTGGTATTAGTACATGTATATCATAGATCATAAGCAGCAGCAACTGGCCAGAATAATTTATCAAATGTAGCATATCATAAGTTTTCATCCTGTTACTGTTATTACAATGCCATAAATCTAATATGATCATTTTAGTGCATCAATAAATCAGGGATATAAAATCTTCTCTGTAAGGCTTCAATAACAGGAAAAATGTTGGATTAGAAGCCCAATATATTTAGTAACATCTTTAATCATTTATTGTAGACATTTAAAAGGTGAGAGAGAGAGAGAGAGAGAGAGAGAGAGAGAGAGAGAGAGAGAGAGAGAGAGAGAGAGAGAGAGAGAGAGAGAGAGAGAGATTCTATACTGTATTTTAAATCTATTCATTCCTGTATTCAAATAAGTAATGAAATATTGATCCAAATTATCTAGGATTTTATTGACCTGTAAATGACATATTGCATAATATTCAAATTTAAAATTTAAATTTACTGATTAACCCAATCCCTAAAACAGTCATGTGTATTACTTTAGAGAAAGGACTTTGCATAGACTGGCATTACCATGACCACGATAATGTAGTTGTATGTTATGTAAATACATAGATCTATATATTGAAAAGTAATAGGGAACACATAAACTGCGTGATGATAAAAGTTCATTTTTGAATCAAAAATGACAAAAAGATGATAAGTATTAAGTAGTGTTTTCTCCAGCTTACTAAAACAGGGGGTCATTGATGACCCCCTTACATGAAAAGAGGGGGTCATTTTTCAAAATGAAGGGGTCATGAAATTTTTGGAATAAAAATTTTTTTTCCGATATTTTACAATACAGGAAATATTTTGTTTGTAATTTGAGGATCTGTATTAATCTCTTTGTCTATGTTTAAATGTTTTATTTCAAATGCTACTTATATCTGTAATATTTGAAAAAGTAAAATCGGGACAGTATCCCAAAACAAAAATTACTGAATGTTCTACCATCAACCCTTGTTAACAGACCATTATCATTCATTATTATTATCCACCCCTTCCGATATGCCTGTTTTACATATGATTTTATTTTTCATAAATCATTAAAGGGTATTTGTTTAACCAAATTTTATTAAGATCTCGATTTACATAAGTTTTTTTAATTTGACTGTGAGTCGTCGGCAAGTAAGTTACTAGCAGATGCCGCCTGGTCATGTTCAGAGCTCCGTGCAGGACTTTGACACAAGTTGTTTAATGTTTAAAAACGTTGTAAAACAAGATTGTTTCGACTTTTCTTTTATGCCTTATGCAAAGAGCACTTATAATGACTATATAAATTAAGCGTTCAATACAAACATTTCAAAGATTAAGAATATAGACAGGTTCCTATATTAATAATTTCCTTTAATATGGTACGATAGTCATGTGGTATGACAATACGGAATTTCCGCTCAGTACTTTCGTTTTCAGTCACATCACCTTTTATAATTTACAGTAGCCGATTTCAATCTATGCAAAAATTGTTGCGTCAAAAATAACGCAACAGCAAAACCAAGTTGCGCCATTCATAAAAAAATCGCGTCAAAAAAGCAAGAAACGCACTCTGGAGAAAACACTGATTAAGTAATATCCACACAGAACCAATGACTGCTTTAAGCATGTAAAGCTGTTACTGCAAATGAACTGTACATTTTAAAATACAATGCAGTAGAGAGAAAAGTCTCAAAATTTATGTTTGTGCATAGAATGATGAGAAAAACCTAATACCAAATCATATACTGTCTATGACAAATAAAGCTTCAAAATTGTCTTAAACAATGTTCATTTTACCAAACTTTATAAAACATCATGTAAAAATGATTTAATGCCAATTCAAAGAAATAGCATCATCAATTTTTATGAAAAAGGTATTAAAAAGGTTGGCATGAGTGAAAAACAAGAAATAATGGCAGCTCCATAAAAATTGTAAAACAACATTGATATTAGATGTAATATTAAGGTCTAATGTCACTGTATCAAGAGGAAAACTGAAATGTAATAATTTTCCTTATATATTATCAGTTCTGCTGAACAGTAGAGTTATGTTTTTGAGTGACAAATTTGTAATTTTCATACATGTGTTACAAATATGACACTGTGTATTGTGGCCTAACCTTTAACATAAGAAACATTATTTTAATATGGATGACTGGTAAAACCATCTACATTAGAACATCAAGCATGTATGTATGGTTTGTTTTATTCGAGGAATACCAAATCATTTTCTATTTCAAAAAATTCTTATTTTCAAAATCATAGAGAAAATCAGTATACATAAAAAACATAAATGTATGAGCCATGTAAAAGTGATAGCTGGCAGAAAGATAATCTTTTAATCATAGTGTTCCAATGAAGAAACCACCAGTTTTTGTTGAAATTTAATTCTTCTTAACCAAGTTTACCAAATACTGTAAATCAGGAAATTAATGCGAGCAAGAAATTAATGCGAAAAATGCGAGGCCCGTTTAATCGCATTAATTTCTTGTCGCATTTATTTTCCGATATTCATTTTCAATTTCTGTATTGTGTATATTTATTGTAAATTGGGTTACCTCCCTTAACCGGAAGTTATCGTAACTGATTAATTAGAGCACATTCTCATTTAGCGGTAATTTGTTGCTGTTTCTTTCCTACTGAGAATTTTGCTACGAGTGGAATTGTGACTGATACATCATTTTGAACCTTGACTGGAACCTCAAATTGAAAGTACTGTGATTGTAAGTAATCTAATATTCTAAACTCGTGAGTTGAAGACGAAGATCAGTTGTACACACGCCGACATGGACATCCTAATTTTAATGCTTTAAAACTTTTAAAACTCCAAGCGTTATATTTGAGTATGTTTGTTTTTTTAAACCATGCGTTTCTTTGTTCTGATAATCCTTTACCACCCTGGTTAATTTAAAACAATGGGTCATCGGCACATAAAAAATTACCCTTGGCATACCTCACTGTTTATTTTAATAATGTCTACGGGAAGTTTGTTTATAACGTGTTTATAAATAAATGAAGACAAAATGTAATAAATTCCAAGTCCATAATTTAATGTTTATAATTATAAGATAAAAGATAGGCAAAAAATTTAAAAATTGAAATTTAAAAATTCGCATTAATTTCAATACGCATTTTACTTCAAAATCGGCAATTCGCATTAATTTCATGACGCATTAATTTCCTGATGTTTCTTAAACATTAGTTCATAACTATATAAATTTGCATCAATAAATTTTACAATATTTCAAATTTTTCAAAAGTCAAGATTAAGGGGGTTTCAAACCACCAAAGTCTACATAAACTTTTGATTCATGAGATACTGCTTCTCTGACTGACACTCAACTTAACTCATCCTGTGTAAGAATATTGTGTCTTGGGAATCTGGGTCTTTTCGCCCTGATTCCCGTTCGCCCCATGGGTCAATTCGCCCCGATTCCCATTCGCCCTGGGTCGATTCGCCTTTATTCCCATTCGCCCTGGGTCGATTCGCCGCATTGTTTATTAAATTAACTAATAAAAAAAACAATCTAAATGTTGACATATTTAATGCCAGTTGCTTACAAAAATATTTTTTTATCTGTTTTGCATTAAAATAACATAACTTCTCAACATAAGTGTTTAATAAGTTGCAAAAAACAATAACAAACAACACAGCTTGTGTCTTCATGGGTCAAGATACTTTAATGTATGTGGACAGCGGTACATCAAAGCAGAAATAGCAGTCATTTGCGGTACATCAAACAAATACCCGGTCATTGTACTTTTAAAACAAAGAACTGTGCACAAACAAATACATGTTTACACGTGCGGCTCCAGGCGGAAGCATATTTGCAAGGCGAAACGACTCACTTCCGGGGGCGAAACAACCCGGGACGAATCGACCCAGGGCGAACGGGCATAAGGGCGAATCGACCCGACACCGTGTCTTGGAGAGTAGCTTGTTTGTCTGCTGCATATTGATGCAAAGTGTAAAGTCAACCCCCATTGCATGCTAATAGAAGGCAGACCATACATCTTAGACATACAAACTTTTTTTTAAATCCTTAAAGATAAAACCTTTCATCAACAAAAGATAAAAAATTGCTGAAGTGGTGTTTAACAATACAACAAAGCAATCAAATTAAAAGTGAAAGTTGTGTCATTGTCGATTTTATTTGTATTTTCTGGGTAGTCTAAAGTTATTTGAAGTACATTTAATGTTCGATTTTAATTTTTTAGGAATAACTGCATTGTGTGACTACTGTTTATCTTAATCTAGTCACAGACTAGAAACGGGAAATAAATACCCTCACTCTTATGTCATCTTGATAATGACTGCTGACAGTGCTGTGGCCTCATCGGGTCACTTGTTTTTCTCACTTTCACTTACCTCATTTTGTCTTTAGTTGCTGCTTTCAAAAGTAAAAAATAATTTCTTTGTCTCTGAACAAATTATGAAACTCTACAGTCAATTTACGACACTTGTGAATTTAAAAATATATGGAACAATGAGTAATCCTACACCTCCAAAATAATGAAATCGATTCATTTCTTCCTGGTCACAGAAAGTGACGCCATGTTGCTTTTGGAAGGATTGTGGGTAATCAAAATAGTAATTAATTACCATAATTAGGTATCAAAAATTAAAATATGGTAAGATTATTGTATTTACACTAATAAAACAATAATTTTTCATTACTATATGTGCATTTATTCTCTTGTTTTTAGAATATTAAACACTTTTATTCAGTGCAGAACTGTAAGCATATAACACTTCCGGTATATAGTGTACACGTTTTTCAATAGAGAAACGAAACCCGAAAGAAGATAGAAGTGTTAGAAATGACATATATAACATCTTGGGAAGAATTCGCTAAAGCAGCAGAGAGGACTGTACATAAATGATCCTTCAAAGGTTAATTTATCTTAGATAAAATTAGATAAGTATCTTTTTCAGGCGTTATTACAAGTAACCGTAACACGGACACCTGCTCACAGCTGTTGTATACAGGTCCGTTGGTAAAATTGTGAATAAGTCCTTAAGCCGTTATGGCGTCTTTTTTACAGAGAGAACACTTTTTGACAATCATTGTTAAAAATAGATCAAATGTAGTGAGTAATAGTGTTTGCACAATGTCCCTAAAGTTTACAATAACAAACAATGAGTACCTATTTGTACAGTCATTACCGGAGAAAGCATTTCCTTGTTGAAGAACAAAGTGAGTGGAGTTGAGTAATGGTGTTTAACGTCCCAGTCAAGAATGTTTCACTTATATCAGGACATCGCCAACTATAAGTGAAAGTACAGAAGTTTTGCCTGTGCTTTTCACTGATGGCATTATACAGCAAGGTTCTTTAATGTGCCAAGCCTGTTGTTTATTTTAAGTTTCTGTCTGAAATAACTGTGACTTTCATTTCGTAATGCTGAGTGCTTGGCAAAAGAAGTCACTATCCACTGTCAAGTCTTGGGTCAGACCCAGTTGGGGTTTGGACCCACAACCTCCCACTTACGGAGCAAGCACTCTACCAACTGAGCTACCACAGTGATTGAATGAAAAAAGATGTCAAGAATATTTGAAAAAAAAACAACAAAAAACATCCTTTAAAGCATGTACATAGTGTCTGTAGATCCAATAATACATCATCAGTATACAGGATTGTGAATTCAAATGTTTCATGGATGGAGTACCTAAGCTTAGCTTGTATAAAAAGTGGAATGAGCATATTCTGATTTTATTCTGTGGTGGAAATTATTTAGATTTCAAACCCACTGAAGTAAGTAGGTGGGAATTTGACAGTGGTTGAGAACAGAGAGATTAGATTTTTTCATAAAAGTAGACTTAATTACCATGCCTTAATGGCTGAACCACATAATGATTTATTTAACATTTATTTTACTTAGCGTAAACATCATTTGAACAAGAAATTTGAACAAAAACAACAAAATTTATTTGATTTGATTATCACAATTTGAAGAATTGAATAAACAAAAATCCTTTTACTTTTATCCCAATACTATAGCTGTGTAAAGATTACACAATGAAAACACTTACCAGTATTTCTTTATGGTATTAAATTCTGCAAGTCACTGTCAGGTTTTTATTATTGTGCATAAGTGTTTTCAAACTTTTGCATGTTATGATGAAGGTAAGTTTCTATCTCTGCTTAGTCTGCTATACAGATGGATGTTCTGTATGCTTACTGCTGAGGTCATCATTCATTGTGAAATTTGTCCCCTACTTTAGATTTTCACAGTTCTAAATGATGATCCATGCATAAATTTTCCATCTTCAGAAGTCTCCACCTGGACAGTGTTTTCTAATGCTTTAGTTGGGTCCTCCTTCCCAATCATTCAAAATTCTGAGATCATTCACCTCATTTATATGCAAAGAATCTTATGTCGCCAACTTTTGTTGAAAGTTGTGAATTTTCTACCTCTTCTCCCTTTACATTCTTAAAACAGTTCTTCTTACTTAATTTTCTTTCAAAATGAATGTGTGAAATTTTATATGCCCTGTATATATATATTTTTTACTTAGTCTGTTTAAGTTAATTCTATGTAGAGAGCTACACTTTTTCTAACTCAGCATGGCTAAATGTGCTAAGATTAAAACCATATCAATATAGTAACACTTCATCATACATGTACATGTATTGATTTGTAAAAATGTATTTTGCATCACTGCTATAAGAATAATTGTAATTCATTATCTGATATGTTATATAGTAACCCATTGATAATAAGTTGTACCATTCAATCCATTGGAGACCAGCTACCAATCACTATACGTTTCAGATTTATTCATAGTTTCAAATTGAGCCCAGATAAACTGTTGTTTCAAATATAAACAAATGTGATGATTGTATAAGCAAAATTTGAAAGGTTTTACTTATGGTGGATTTTAATAGACAGCATGTAGCCTATTTTTAAAACAAACAGATAATCAAATACCTGAGAAAATCTTTAATCTGATTTTTTTATCTCTCTTTCAGTGTCGTTTTGTTATCAAGTATAGACATTGTGATGGAAAATTAAATGTTAAAATTACAGATGATAAAGTGGTAAGTTAATCAATCACAAAATTTGTATAAAAAGTAATAGAAAAATGGGAGAGAAAAAACAGTCTAGAAGCAAACTGATATTACACATTTAATGGGTATTTCACTTCTCAAATACATTATAGATACACATTTTATAGACTATTTGATTAAGTGTTGTTTTTTTTGTGGCATCAGTAATTTTTCCAGTTATTTGCGACAAGATATTTTTTTATTTATTTCAAGGCCTACACTTAGGAAAATCTTTTTCTCACTTGTGATCTACCAGGGTTGAACCTATAGAAGTGAAAGTTTTGGTTTTGAAGGCTAATAATATAAAAAATTATTATTAATAATTAATTTATTTGTAAAGCAAAACATAAAATTGCTATAGCAATGAAACAAAATATATAATATTGACAAAATGACAGAGAACAATTTAAGTGTAATCCAACAAGCCCAATTTGTGTTTCTATGATGGCACTGCTAACACCCTAACCACTCATTACTGGTAATTGGATCCCCTAAAACTAAAAGGCAATTCTAATCTGACATAAAATTTAAAGTCTACCAGTATTTAATCATGCATCTGTGCAAATTGGATGTGCAAAGACATTGAACTGTTTCATGGGGGAACACTCAACAGACTGTTTCATGGCCAAGATGCCTATACCAACAGCCTGTCATCTCTGACTCATCACCGGTTTTAGTTTTGGACTGTTGAGTGTTCTCAATTCACCAATGAAATAGTTGCTTACTTTGCCTTGAAACTATGCTGAGTAAACAAAATGTGGTGTTTTACACGAGTCAAATTCTTTCACTCATATATCATTGTGGTGAGTTCTTAGATGACAGAGGCAACTAAAGTGTATCGAGAAAAACCACTTTCCCACTATGACCTGCCAGTGAGTATTTAACTGAGGAAATAAAGTAGGAGACAATGTGTTCTGTACACATGCACTTTAAACCACTCCACTGAAGAGTAGAATAGCTAGAATCAGTGATGCTCAAGTTACACCACAAATGCAGAATTTCTTTAGTTATTTGGTAATGAATCTGATCATTTTGCATTTTCAGTGCTTACAATACAGAACAGAACATGCTCAAGATGTAAAGAAGTTAGACAAACTACAGAATTTGTTAATGAGGCATATGGCATCAAAGGAAAAAGAAAAGTAAAATGCTCCGAACATTTTGAAATATGTGTTAAATTAAAACTCTGGGGTGTATACCAAATAAAATGAAGCACAGGGAACAAGCTATGCTAATTTGTTTGGTTGTTGTTGCAACACACATGGTTGTAAGAAGCTTGTTCAGGTTTAACTCATGGTTGTCTTGTTCAGAAAAAAACTTTCCGTTTTTCTTGTTCAGAAAACAATATTGTTTTCAAATCTTATATAATTATTTAAAATACCCTCCAACATTATCTGTATGTACTTTTGTCACATTTAAAATAATTGACTGCAGTCAGAAGTCAGTTTTATGTAAAGTCATCTTAATTTATAAACCTGATATACAATTTGTGTTAGGGTGTATTTTTTATGGTGGTAATCATATTCCATTTAATTAGTCAGGTCACAATTTTTGAGCAAACAAGAAATTTAAAGGTTTTTTTGGGAGGGGGGGCTTTCGGGATATTGTTAAGTTTTACACCTTTACTTTGTTGCCTATTCGAAATTTAATACCAATATATAACACTTTTCAGCATATAACATCGTTGTACCTAGTCTTAGTACATATTATCTCTAGATTTTTTTTGTGATCATGATTTCACAATTTGTAAAAAATATAAATTTTGAAGATAAATAGTAATCAAAAGTCACAGGAAAGCATTATTTAATTTTGAGATCATGATCAACAAATACCTGAGCTTGATTGCAAGGATAGGTATTACCATGGTCTTTGTGTAATGTACATGCTTGTTACATGCTTTAACTCATATTTTTTTAACAATAATAGGAAGCCTAGTGTAACTTTTGTTTGATAAACTAGTCAATGTTTTAAATCACATAGTAAAGTAAAGGCTAAAAATAATTTATTATAAGTCTTACCTTTCAAAATTGTTTAATTAAAACCAAAGTATTTTTGTTGATGAAATTTTGTATAAATTATACTTGAGGATAAGATACTGTGTATTTAGTTAAAAATCAAAATTTTGTAATTACTTTAAAATCTCATTGTCTATTACCAACTTATGATATAAATTGTTCCATTATAAAGTAATAACTGGTTCGTACTGAATTGAGCAGACCTTTTTTTTTGGACTTTATTTCTAATAGTCTACCTTTACTTTGCCCCACCAGTGTGTCATTGTGTGAGCATCAGTAGATAAAGATGGAGATTTAAACTGTAATGCATTTTGTTCCTTTGATGAATATGTAAAAAAAAAAGTGTGAAAACTTGAAACAAGTTTCCCCGAAAATTAGGAAAAATTTTTTTTTACTGTTGTTTAATTTATACCATGTACATGTATCTTATATTTAGAAAATTGATGTGTGTGTGTGTGTGTGTGTGTGTGCCACTAGTGACTTTCACTGATAGTACTAGTAATCTTATAATGATTGGAGTACTAATTTGGTCCAAAGTTTTACTTCAAAAATTCACTATTTCATTTTAGCATCCCATGTTTAATTTTTAGCTCAACTGGCTAAAGCCAGATGAGCTTATGGCATGATGCGCGTGTGCGTGCGTGCGTGCGTGCGTGCGTCCGTTAACAGCAAAAACTCAGAAACTACTGGGCCAATTTTAGCAAAACTTTGCAGGAATAATCCTTAGAAAGAGTAGATGAAAATTTGTACAATTGGTTTCCATGGCAACCAAAAGTAGGTCACAGCGACCTAGAATGTAAAAAACCTAAAATAAGCTTCTTCTCTGAAACCATAGGTTATATTCAAAATCTGATGTGATATTTAGCTTCTAGACACCCTTAAACATTTAGGTTGCACATTTCGTGAAATTCTGTCAAAAACTAGGTTACGCGTTTTTAGCGTTTTTCTGTCGTACTTCGTAAAAAGTGAAAATAAGGCTTATAATGGAAAATCAACTTTGAAAATCTTCTTCTCTGAAACCATGAAGCCTCAAGCTTTCATATTTGGCAGTTAATATCAGCTTGATCCCCTTTACCAAGTTTGTACAAATGGTGGCCCCCGGTCTATTTTTGGCCCCACCCCAGGGGTCCATATATCTGCATATGCATATATGGCTTATAATGGAAAATCAACTTTGAAAATCTTCTTCTCTGAAACCATGAAGCCTTAAGCTTTCATATTTGGCAGTTAATATCAGCTTGAGCCCCTTTACCAAGTTTGTACAAATGGTGGCCCCTGGTCTATTTTTGGCCCCACCCCAGGGGTCCATATATCTGCATATGCATATATGGCTTATAATGGAAAATCAACTTAGAAAATCTTCTTCTCTGAAACCATGAAGCCTTAAGCTTTCATATTTGGCAGTTAATATCAGCTTGAGCCCCTTTACCAAGTTTGTACAAATGGTGGCCCCCGGTCTATTTTTGGCCCCACCCCAGGGGTCCATATATCTGCATATGCATATATGGCTTATAATGGAAAATCAACTTTGAAAATCTTCTTCTCTGAAACCATGAAGCCTTAAGCTTTCATATTTGGCAGTTAATATCAGCTTGAGCCCCTTTACCAAGTTTGTACAAATGGTGGCCCCCGGTCTATTTTTGGCCCCACCCCAGGGGTCCATATATCTGCATATGCATATATGGCTTATAATGGAAAATCAACTTTGAAAAACTTCTTCTCTGAAACCATGAAGCCTTAAGCTTTCATATTTGGCAGTTAATATCAGCTTGATCCCCTTTACCAAGTTTGTACAAATGGTGGCCCCCGGTCTATTTTTGGCCCCACCCCAGGGGTCCATATATCTGCATATGCATATATGGCTTATAATGGAAAATCAGCTTTGAAAATCTTCTTCTCTGAAACCATGAAGCCTTAAGCTTTCATATTTGGCAGTTAATATCAGCTTGAGCCCCTTTACCAAGTTTGTGCAAATGGTGGCCCCGGTCCATTTTTGGCCCCACCCCAGGGGTCCGTATATCAGCATATGCATATATGGCTCATAATGGAAAATCAACTTAGAAAATCTTCTTCTCTGAAACCATGAAGCCTTAAGCTTTCATATTTGGCAGTTAATATCAGCTTGAGCCCCTTTACCAAGTTTGTACAAATGGTAGCCCCCGGTCTATTTTTGGCCCCACCCCAGGGGTCCATATATATATGCATATGCATATATGGCTTAAAATGGAAAATCAACTTAGAAAATCTTCTTCTCTGAAACCATGAAGCCATAACCTTTCATATTTGGCAGTTAATATCAGCTTGAGCCCCTTTACCAAGTTTGTACAAATGGTGGCCCCCAGTCTATTTTTGGCCCCACCCCAGGGGTCCATATATCTGCATATGCATATATGGCTTATAATGGAAAATCAACTTTGAAAATCTTCTTCTCTGAAACCATGAAGCCTTAAGCTTTCATATTTGGCAGTTAATATCAGCTTGAGCCCCTTTACCAAGTTTGTACAAATGGTGGCCTCTGGTCTATTTTTGGCCCCACCCCAGGGGTCCATATATCTGCATATGCATATATTGCTTATAATGGAAAATCAACTTTGAAAGTCTTCTTCTCTAAAACCATGAAGCCTTAAGCTTTCATATTTGGCAGTTAATATCAGCTTGAGCCCCTTTACCAAGTTTGTACAAATGGTGGCCCCCGGTCCATTTTTGGCCCCACCCCAGGGGTCCATATATCTGCATATGCATATATGGCTTATAATGAGATATCAACTTTGAAAATCTTCTTCTCTGAAACCATGAAGCCTTAAGCTTTCATATTTGGCAGTTAATATCAGCTTGAGGCCCTTTACCAAGTTTTTACAAATGGTGGCCCCCGGTCCATTTTTGGCCCCACCCCAGGGGTCCATATATCTGCATATATATATATTGGAAATCAAATTAAAAAATTTTCTTCTCTGAAACTGTAAGGCATAATGCTTTTATATTTGGCATTTAACATCAGCTCAAGTCCCTTTACCAAGTTTGTACAAATGGTGGCCCCTGGGCCATTTTTGGTCCCACCCTAAGGGCCAATATATCTACATATGCATATATGGGAAATCAAATTTAAAAATCTTCTTCTCTGAAACTGTAAGGCTTTAAGCTTTCATAATCAGCTCAAGTCCCTTTACCAGGTTTGTACAAATAAAGGTCCCTGGGCCAATTTTGGTCCCACCAAGGGGCACATATATCTACATATACTTATATGGGAAGTCAAATTTAAAAATATTCTTCTCTGAAACTGTAAGGCCTACAGCTTTTGTATTTAGCATTTAACGTCAGCTCAAGTCCCTGTACTGAGTTTATATAAATGAAGGCACAAGAACCATTTTTGTCAGTTGAGCTCCACAGGCCCTTTTGGGCCTCTTGTTTAGGCAAATTTAAAATAATTAAACATTGTCAGTTTTTACTCAAACCAATTATCAACTGATAATGTTTTTTTAAAAAAATATATATTCATTTAGAAAAATGGGAAGCTTGATTAAAGGAATTTGTTAATTTTGAAATCTACATTGTTTTGTATAACTCTGAGCATCCATTTATTATATTCAATGAAGTTATAAGCCCATAAGTAGTCTCTTATTTTATATGATTCAGTCAATATTTTGCATTTGCAAAATTCATATTTATCTAAATAATTTCGTAATTTGTACATTTAAAAATTAGGTAATTTTGTCTACTTTTAAACAACTTACTGGATCAGTTATAACAGAAGTCACTCTGATGGATTAATATGATAATCCATAATCCACACTTACTCCAAAATATCTACAAGATATGTATGAGATTTGATGTATGTTATGTTGTTTATAATCCAGTTTGTGTGTACAGCATTGATATTTGTTAATTAAGTGTGTGTGTGTGTGTGTGTGTGTTTGTGTGTGTGTGTGTGTGTGTGTGTGTGTATTTGTGTGTGTGTGTAAGAGGGAGAGAGAGAATTTAAAACATTTAACAATTTGTAAGCTGTTTTAATTATTTGTTTGGGGTATTATAAATATAGTGCATTTGTGATTTAAGTGTTTGTATGTTTAAGGTATTTTGCAAGATCTACTAAGTTATTAGTGAATTTTGAAATGACTGATGTGTAAACGTGTCATGCATTTGAGGTGTTTATGAATATAGATATGGCTGACATTTAACAGTACTTGGTGCTTTATGAGTTTTGAAATGCAAGAGAAAATTTGTTATTTTGTATGTAATATTAAGGTGATTGTTACTTATTTTATTTTAAACAAAATCTGATCTTTGCAAAAATAATGACAGATTTATTATGTATTAAATTTATTAAATAAAATTAATCTTTTGTATGGAGCTTTTATTCTTTATTTTGATAAAATTCTGCTGTATGAAGTACCAGTATTTTTTGATTATTTTCCTAATGTTTGACTTGACCTAAAGTCAAAATTTATTGCAGATATAGAGAGGAAATGATGTATCCTGTTTTCTTATTCAAGTACAATAACTCTGTTATGTATTCAACATGCTGTTACCCAATAGGTTGATGATATCTGAATTGTGAGGAAACATAACTAGTGTGAATATTATCCAAGTTCTTCAGTCAAGATTATTGTATGACAACTTTCTGTATTTAATTGATGAGAATACTAAAATATGGTTTGTCAACTGAGATCATTTGATAACCCCATAATATTTAAACTCAACACAACTCCTTGTGTGTAAAAGTTTGTTGGTGTGCTCGGCAAAGTTTGACAGCTTTCTTTAGGTTCTCTATCTTGCACCATCTAAGATAAGCACCTCCATAAAACTAAAATAATCTTGACTTGGGTACCTCCCACTACAGTAATAGTGAGAGGCATAACATTTAACATGACAAATTGTTTTATTTTATTATTTTGACTTGTTTTGATCAAACAACAGGTCCATTGGCCTTAAACTGCTCACCTGGACACATAACAAATCAGAATTGTCATTAAATTGATGAAAGAAAATCAACCCTTTTAACAAACTTCGTAGATATTTATGTGTCAATGGCACATATATAAAGTTTCAAGCAAAGGTATTTTTAGTTAAAGACAAAATGTTTCAACAATTTTACTTCTTTAGGTCACTATGACCTTGAATGTGGATCAAGGTCAATCAGCATTATGAACCAGTAATGAGCTTTATCCACCAATGCTTTTAATGTAATGAAGTTTTAAGCTTACAGACCTTTTGGTTCATGACAAGATGTTTAAAAGTATTCCTTCATCAGATTACTGGGATTTTAAATGCAAGTCAAGGTCAATCAACTTTGCAAACTTGGTAGAGCCCCAGAACATGATGCTGTATATAGGGTTTCAATTTCCTAGGCCTATCAGTTAATGACTTGATGTTTAAAGGTTTTAATATTTAAAGACAGAGACCTTGAATGAGAAATAAGATTCATGCCAAATTTACATTGCAAGAGATATACTGGTAAAGACATCATTTAAGATTATAAATATGGACAAAAAAGAGCATTTGAATGCTCACATTGAGCATTTGCTCAGGTAAACTCAAATTGTGAGGTACTTGACCTTTTTTACTAAAACTTTTTATCTCTATAACACAGGAATTTACACTGTTTTAAAAAAGTTAATACTTTATAACCTCACTTATCACCACATAATTTTGAAGTTCTTAAGTTTCTTTCTTTCTTTTTAGCATTATCAGTCAATTCATCTCCAAACCTCTTTATAACAAACAAAATATTCAAACAAAGATTTAAATATTACTAAATTGCATTTATTACATTTTATTCTGAAAATACATTGTCATAACTGAACAGTTAATTGTGCATGCACCAAAAATATAAAATAACATGGAAACAATAAAATATTTCCAATAAATTGTTACATGAAACATATACAGACAATGAAAGATAGTAGAAATACCTGTATTCCATAATGTTTAAACAAACTTAAAATCATTGACAAAATGAAAGAACAAGTATTTAGTGATGAAACAAAAATGAATTTACAGAATATTTTTAATTGAGCAAAGCATTTTATATGGCAACAATGTGCAAGAGATAGTTAACTTAAATATGCTTGCAAAAATGTTTAATATTAAGAACAAATAAATTCAATGTAAATGCCTTTAAAACAAAGGGTATCATCATATGTTGATTTCTGTATCCCTTATCAGTCATTGCTTGAAACAAACCATGAAATGAAAAGTTTTTTTGGTACACAAGTTAACATGAACTTATTGTTATATTACTAAGATATGATACGAAAGGGCACGAAAACATTGTAAGATAGCATTAATGTAAAGAAAGCAAAACTAGATTCTAAAATCTTTCACCAATAATTCTATAAAGCAGAAACTAATCATTTTAAAAATGGAGTTTTAAGTGGAAATATACAATTTTATATGTAGTAAGTAGCTAAACCAACCCAGTTTATATAAAACATATCAACTTACACCACAGACAGCAGATTAAAAGAAATGTTGTAAGAAAGAAAATTAAGGTTTTGTGTCTAACAATGACGGTGAGTGGGGATGTGAGTAGGGTTATTGAGGGAGACAGTTCATGGATGTAGACTTATTATGTCCATGGAAAACCATAGAAATTTGGCAAGCAAACTGACAAGGTAACAACTAGTTATTTCTATTAGATGTACTTAAAAATTATCTCCAAACAAACACTGGATTTATTTACATTGTTGAGTGGAAGACTCACAGAAGGAAAGATCATATTAAGTAGACAAATGAAAAAGCTAATAGTACATATAATTAACATCAATATGTATTAAGTGGAGATGTACAAAAGTCTTTGGATTCAAAGTTACCATCTTTATGGCAGTTTTTATTTTTGTAGAAACTGTGTCAAATAGATTTACAGGAAACTGACATAAAATGTAAAGAAACCTTTGCCAATACATGTGTATTTATTATCCAATAATGTGTAATGGGCACCATCAATGTACTATGTGAAACCCATTTACATTTGTGCAACTTCATTCAAAATAACTTCTGCAAGGAATGCAGTGTAACATCTTAAGATATAATGTTATCAGAAAGATTGTATATGTTTTGGTATATGGTTAAAATAAAATTGTTTTTTTTTATGAATATGAATATATGAATATGTAAATGCATGCAATGGTGAGAAATGGATTATCCAAAATAAATATACATCAATCATTAAAATGGTTAAGTAACATATAAACTATCAGTCATACATTTTAAATATATTACATCTTTCATTTTCATACAGTGTTAGTACACACTCAATTATATAAGCATATGACAGATAATAAAAAGATATGCTATTCAATTTTATGATTAACTAATTCATTTTAAAAAAGTTTCAGGGAATATATGAGGATCTTTTTAAGATAATTGTATCAATCTACTACTCGACTTCAATTTGTCTATATAATATCTTAATGGGTTAACGCAGTTAACAATTATTTTAAAACATGCTGGATTTCACAATGGTAGCTTGGACACCAAATTAAAATGGACTTCACTTAAGTTTTTAGAAATGATTTGCAAAGTCTCAAGTCATTTATAGACATATTTGTGTAAACACAAGCTTGTTGCAAACAAACATTGACATGGATGCTATGAGCTTTTAATTGTTAATACTATTAGTTATAATACATTTACATACATGTACATGCATATACATGTATTTTCCAAATAAATAAATTAGCATCAATACTTTATCAGCTGAGACCACAGCCATCATTCCATTATATTTGTTTTCCTGGCTTGAGTAATTCCCTCCCATGATAAGCGATACTTTTCCTTGTGTAATGTACTTTTAACCTTTTTAAAACTTGACTTTTACCCTTGACAGTTTATTATTACAACCTATATCACTTGAAATCTGTGCTCCAGTTTCACAATAACTCCTTAAGATTTGTTGTAGCTCATTTCGCAAACTGATAGATCCCAATCAAATTAAACATGTGTGAAAAAGAAAACAGAAACTCGAGCACTATCAAAGATAAAGACAATTTTCTTTAATTTAAACTTGAAAATTTAAAGCACTTTTATTGAAGATGACAAAATTTTCTATAAATTTAAATGAGGAAAATCCTTCTAAGGGAACATTTGTAAAACTGGAGCCAGTTATCAAATTCAATGAAAGACCTTAACACTAAAATTACACACATATAAAGTAATTTTGTCATGCAATATTGGCACTTTCATCATCACAGTGTTCATCTTATAATGTCAAACATTTTATTCCAAAATACTTGGCAGTTATTCTTTCAATGATAAAGCTTAACTATTACAAATCACAATGAGAGGTCAAGGTCATCACTTAGGAAACATGATATGACTTGTTAGCCACCACATCATGACAGGTTGAAACAATGATATACACAAGATGAGATATAAACTTCTTTTACTTCCTCTAGCATAACCATCTGCCTCTGCTTGTGGCAGTATCTGTACTCGTAATGTTTTAATCTGAAATCATAAAAAAAGGTTTAATTAACTAGTAAATTGAACATTTTATCAAACATTTTCATCTTATAAGTCTCCAAAATATTTTCTGTATTATGATGAATTTAATACTACATAGATCTATATAAAATGATTTTAACATAATTACATCCTTATTTCATCAACTTGTATAAATAAAAATTGTATGATCTAGACTGGGTAAATGGACTATAGTTACCTGATTTCAAAACCTTTGTAACTATAGCATTAGCAATCCCAATCAAACTTTCATAACAATGTATTAACCCAGAGGAAAATAATAAATCAGGGCATTTACATTAATACATGTACCTGTTTCAAAACAATTAAGGTTACCGGTAATATTTTAAACAGAACAAGTAAAATTACCAATAACCTTAAAACAACCTTAGTAATATCATTCAATTTATAAACTTTAAATTTCATTTAATTACAAAGTACAATACACTGTAAAATTATTTATTTTCCTGGTGTCTAATTTTCATGAATCAAAAAAACAAAAACAAAAAGAAAACCAAAACCAAAAAACATTCTGTGGGGTGTTAAATCCATAGCTTGTGGTTTAAGATTCTATTTAATTGAAATGTTAATTCATGGATCAGAGTATTTATGGTAACACTAATACTAGGACACCACAAAAATAAATTTTTTAACATTATTAGCTATATACTTACCAAGAAAAATGCTATTGATAAACTAAACCATAGAAGTACTGCATAATATCCTGACGATTGAAATAACAAACCAGACAAAAGACAAAATATCATTCTGAAATGAAATTAAAATCATACACATAATCAAACAATATTAGATGTTGGAAATCTGCAGTATACTAAGGAAGAGAATTGTTTGGGACACATTTTAAGGAAGGGGAAATTATTTGGACACATTCTAAGGGAAGGTAATTTTATTGAAAACATCTTAAGGAAGGAAGTGGAAAATGACCACTTAAGGTTACTCCATACAGCAAAAGGTTAAAGAGCTAAAACAACATGCATTGGAGGAAAACTGTTAAAAAACAAAGAAAAAAGATGACATGGGGCAGTTAGAACATCACCCAAACAGCAGAGTCCATTACTGAAACAGTGTGAAGGCTTTATGCACCTTTTAGTGAAGAGTAAGGTTGAAGCATAATCCACTTATCCATAACAGTCTAGGGGAGATAACTAACTCACATACAATTTACTCTTATTAATTTATTTCCCTCTATTTTTTGTTAGATAGATCAAAATTTTGTCTTTAACAAAGCCATTTTATTTTGAAACAGTTAGAGTTGATTTTTTTATCAAAATAGAATTATATACAACATGTAACATTTAAAATACCGGTATCAGCAAATGAGAAATGAAAATATAATCAATTTATCAAATGATGTTATACATAAAATTAAACTGTTCTGTAATAAGGTTATATTGTCATTTTGATACAGAGATCTTTAGCATTGTTAATAATTTTTTATAAGAAATTCTTTGGCTTTAATCTATTGTTAGAAATGTTAATAAAACTTTGTTTCAAGATCTTTTGAGAATTAATCTATAGAGATCCTTGACAGTGCCAGTAAAATTTGGTGCTTTGACTATCTCTTAAGAGTTAAAATATAAACAAGCCCATAATCTGCTTTATTCTGGTAGTGAATCTTTCAGTGTGTTAAATAACAAGGACCACAATATTGGCAGCATCATTATCATAGATATCACTGCAGTTCGTTACACTGGTACCGAGCCAAACAGTAGAGGCAAACAGCGAAGAAAACACTCTTTCATGCATGCGCTAAATTATCCAGTGTTTTAAATACAATCAAATAAATATAAGAAAGCTTATCTTATATATTGAAAAAGAATGTTCAACTTACCCCACAAATTTATATCCACAATACGAAATAAAATCCAAATATTTGAGATTAGTGTTAAGGTTCATAACATATAAACTAAGTAATAGCATTATAAGTTCTATAATTAACCAAACTAATGCTGAACTAGCCTGAATACCAAGTTGTTCTGGTGTAAACCTAAAAATATAGAAAGTAATATATCATATAACACAACTTATACCATGATTTTTTATGTTATCATATCTCATTAGTGATTTATGATAACTTCGCTTTGTCACCAAACTTTTATTTCATTTTGGCACCTTATAGCAAGTCTAAGGTAATTCTTAGAATGAGTATATGTTTATTTTATAATAAGGGTCCTAATCGACCAAAAAACAAATGGCATTGAAATGCATAGTCAATAGTTTTGTGACATTTCTCTTAGTGTTAAAATGCAACAAAGATGGCAAATTTGACAGTTATTATATTTTAAGCAGTTTTCTGATATTTTAAACACATATTTTGACTCTGTAAACATGGGACACAATCAAAAACAAATTTTAATTTCAAACAATTTGTTTTGTTATCAACAATTAAGTTTATTCTTGTTTGTGCTCACATGTTCCAATAATGTAAAGTATAACCAAAAAAAAAAAAAAAAAAAGAGATGAAAATTAATGAAACATGATTCAACTTCATATTGATGTCAAAGTCACTAATGATATATCCTTGACTCAATGTTATGCTTAAATTCAAATATTCTTAAAATTTTCATTTTGTGGTATTTTAAGGATCTTATTATATATAATCCTGTTAAGAAACATAAAACAGAAACTAAATTTTAGGAATTTCCAGTTCTAATTTCAGTGCTTGAAGTTTATTTCACTATCAAGAACTGGAATAAGAATTTTATTTAAAAAACATACCTAGATTGTGTACCAAGGACTACTCCAGCTACTAAAATATATGTTACAAATGCCATTACTGAAAGTAAAGATAATAATAATCTTAGTACATGTATTTATTTAAAAAATATACATACATGTCATACATTATATTTACAACAGACAGTTAATTCTATTATTAGCTTTCTATATTGGGATCTATTTTCACTGTGTAAAAAAAAACATGCAAAGTCATTGAAAATTGTCAGTTGATGATAATTATTTAAAAATAATATTCGTTTATGATAGTAGACTTTTTTTGTGACTCTAGGCAGATCAACATGATTGAAGTGAAACTAAAAGATAGGCAGGGTTTAAATTTGACTGATCAGCTGTTCCATTTCTAAGTCCCTGCCTTATTAATTTCTTTCCAGAAATATCAAAATTTTCTTTACATTTTACAGAATTAGCAATTAAGTTTATGAAATTGAAGAAAGATTATATTGTAATTATAAGAAATGACTTTCGTTTTTTTTTTCTGATTCATCAAGTTATAAACCAGATATTAAAACTTGTAAATCTTACATTTTTCGGTGAACTGCAATACAGCTCATTTTCAATATGCTAGTTTTAAAATGTTGTTTATTGCTACCTGACCCAGGGAGCTACAATGTTTTTGGTTTTTTTTATCATTCTTCATATTTTCCTTCTAGTTAAAATATCTGGTCATTTTCCACAAGAGAATTACTTGAGAGAAAAAAGATACTAACATACACTACATCATAATTTGAATATAATAGATGACTGGCTAACAATGATTATATGGAATGTTTTATATTACCAGATTTAACATACACAACTGGTAAGGTACTTGCTTTGTGTTCTTATATCTTGTATTTTAGTAATTTGTATAATATTTGTTCTATTACCTGGTATATATAAATCTGGTGCATTTATTTCATATCTTGGTGCTACTGGTTCATCTTGGTTATATTTTATAGACCAATCCTTCAAAATAAATCAGTATTATGTTACAAGAGAAAGAAACCGCACAATGAAATAGAATGCACAAAACAATTCACATAAAACATGTGACTAATTTTCATCACTTTTTCAATAAAAAGGAAAATGAATATTATTCTTACAAAGAACAATTAAAATTCTTTAAAATACAAGAACATTATATTTCAGGTAAAATTTACAGATTACCGGTATTGCAACAGATATGCACAAAAAATAAACCAGCAACAACCATTAATCCATCTCCAATGAAAGAAGAAAATAACTGCTGATTACTTTATCAATCTGGGTTTTCAATTGGGTGTTTTGGTTTGGAATGTATTATTATTCATAATGTTATGAATTGTAATGGTAAATGTTCATTTAGAGAATATTTATACTTACTGAATGTGTATATGGAAATAACAATAAACCTAATTTTTTCCCAACATATGATGTATCTACAGCGAAATAATACTTCAACTTTGATGACGAAACATATTTCTCTATCTAAAAATTAATTTATAAATTATTGTAAATAATTTAATAATTATTAACATCTTAATACTTTTTTCATTCATCTATCTAAATTGTCTTGTAAAAAAATAAAACAAAAAGAAGAGAAAGAGAGAGAGAAAAAAATAGCATAAAACTGAAATGACTATGAAATGCATTTTCAGGTACATTAATACATGTACTACCAAAATATGACTAACAAGCCCTCTGTAACTACCTATTAGATAAGACCTCATCTGACAAATTGTGTCAATTTTAAACTGCATGAAAATGCCACCTGTCTGTCAAGGATAATATATTCTTGCATTTGGGCACCTGTTGTCTAGAGATTTACTGTATTATCAATATTTATGCAGTCTAATTTGTACAGTTATCACAGTATAATTATAGTTACATACATTTTTATGTACATATTCTGTTCCCTGACCAGCAAGTGAGGTACCATACTGCATTGCCATGTTTGCCATAGGATCATTCATAAACTGACTTCCTGGAAACTGCATACCGGGAATACCAAACCCTGGCTGATCATACCCTGTAAAATAAAATACATGTATCTTACATACAAAAGAAAGTCGGATAAAAGAATCATTTAAAATAAATTCCATCATTTCCTCCAGTTATTGAACAATTTCAAAATATTAACAGTTACATGTAGTTTACCAAAAATGAACCTTACTAGAGTACTGATGGAATTCATAATTCTATCTTTATCTGAATGAAAAGAATGAACCAATCTGGTAGAAATGAGTACAATAATATAAAATACCAAAATAAAAGAATTAATTGGTGTTTTAATGTAATAAACAATATAACAAGTTTCTGTGTAAAGTAATTTAATGAATAAATCAAAATAATCCAATAGCAACAAGTAAACAAACATAAAATTCTCTCTCTCTCTCACACACACACACACAAACACACACACACACACACACACACACACACACACACACACACACACACACACACACACACACACACTAAAAGAAGATAAATCTGATCACCTGTCCAACTAAAACAAATTTCAAGTAGAATGCAAATTAAACTTCCTGGTCTTAAAAAAAATTCTTCTTACATAATTGAAACCATTTTAAATCAAGTGTCAGAAATATAATACATGTACTTACAAAAAATACATGTACACATTTAAAAAGTTTAAAACCTGTCAAAACAACAATTTAGCTCACCTGTACATGAAGCCCTTCAAACAACTTTAAACTAGCACTTTGAAAAATAAAACCTGCATATAACAGCTTTCTAACATTGAATGTCAATGATAAAACTTATAGTATGGGTATGAAATAAACTCTTTAGTGCTTCATGCAGGCCAGTTAAAATTTGATTTGTTCCAAATTCAACAGCTGTCAGATGACAATCATATGTAATCTGATCCAAAATCAAAATATCCAACTATTTCCTTTTACTTGCACACAATTAAAGCTAAATATGTTCAAATTTTGTCAATTTTAGCATTTAATCATTAAAAAAAAAAAAAAAAAAAAAAAAAAAAAAAAAAAAAAAAAAAGCCATGACAAAATTACAATATTTCAAAGAATTCTATTATTAAGGTTATTATGCGTTTTGGTCAACTAGATTTTATAAGGCAAGAATTTTGGTTCACTCCTGTGAAGTTGGCAACCTCCAAATGTTGTAACTGTGTTAAGTTTAAGACAGTTTAAAACCAAAGTCAAGCCTTGTGGTAACTACAGACTAATTCCCTGATATTTTTATGTATCATTATTATTTAACAAGATGGTTATTTTAAATTCTGTATAAAGGGGTTAACACAATTGAGCAAGCACAAATAGACACATACATGTACATGCAAATACTTAAAATCTATGTACTTTTTGCTGCAGTGCACATAAGCAGGAGCCCATTCGTTTAAAAGCATTTGCAACAAGGACTTTTAGTGCCAAGTGGCAACATCAAAATAACATGTACTGAAAAATATGTGCTTCTCTTTGATAAACTGTTATTCTTTTGTTCTATTAGTATTTCACATTTAAGAAACAATGTACATGTAATGTTTCAATCAATGGCAGATAACTAAAATGTTGGGATAAATGAATGCTTTCATAATGATGCTAACTGCATAAAAATTCATACCTGACATGTTAAAGATTTCACTGTTACCATCTGAAATTTTGGCAGAGTTAGTTTTAACAGATAAAGAAAAACGTGTAGTATTTTACTGTACATCAGAATATTTACTTCTCTCAAAAATTGGGCTCAGTGGTCTAAAGTGCCAGCTTACTAATTGTAAAGTGATGTATATTGTTACAGCACTGATAAAAATCATTGTTACAACAACTCACTCATTCTTAAATAACAAATACCATCAAAAATGGTTTCCATTTGTTGTGGAGTAGCGAATGACTTGAACTTCTGGGGTTAAAAATGTTATAATTTCTTATAATACAAAAAATTCCTATTCATTTACAGCTTCCAATTACGGCCAGAAAAACAAGGAGAAATTTTTTGCTTATAAAGAAGGTAAAGGTTTACTTTTAACCTGTTAAGGAAGGGACTGAATTCAGGACAGATGGTGCCAAAGAGGTGTCAATGAATCTCAATCAACTGACTTTGACATTTTGTCTACGGGCTACTACTGTGGATAAAAAACTAGTAATGCAATACACACACACACACACACACACACACACACACACACACACACACACACACACACACACACACTCACACACACACACACACCCATACCCACATAACACACACAAACACACACACACACACACATATTATATATACAAGTATATGTACCTGATCCTGGGGGTGGTTGTCCATACTGACCATACTGCTGTGGAGGAGGTGGTCCTTGCTGCATGCTAGTGTCTTCAAATAGTTGTGGTTTTGGACCCCTTCCTTTTGGTCTTCTTTTCTGACCACTACTGGCAGCAGCTGTTTATTACAAAAGAGTCATAATTAGCATTCTGAATTATTACTACAAAAACTGGTAATATTTCATACAAAGTATAACAAAAATTATAAAATTTCCAAATTTAAAATAAAAATAAAATGCACATTTACATTACCGGTATTTTCCTTTTGACAGGCATATCATGATTAAAATATTTGAGACTTGTTTTAAAATCAAGTTTACTGTAAAAAATGATACATGTATTTATCTTTTTTCAATAAATCAATGTTGATATTTATATTTATATTTACATTCAATTTCAACAATAAATATGAAGCTTGAAAATTTTGTTTTTGGACAATCTGAATCACAAAATCATAAATGTAGAACAGATATACTATGAAAATTACAAATTTATACATGTACACGTACAATAAAATCAACATCAAAGCAAGGAAAACAGTAGATAGCAAAATACATGCAATGATAGATTTCATTCTCTAATAACTGTAAGCTGATGGTGTGTAGAATTTAAAAAAAAAAAGAAACAATGTCAACACACACACACACACACACACACACACACACACACACACACACACACACACACATTGTTATTTGACAGCAAAAAATCTGAATACATTGAAATACATTAAAACAAATTGATATCATAGGTAATGATTTTGTGTTGTCAACGTACTTGTATGCATCTCATGTGACTTACAACATTAAATCCAGGTTGTATACTTAAAGAAATATTGACTGTCAAATAATTAAAAAATTGGCAGCTTAAAATGTTCACACAGTTTTGTATTTGTTTAACAAAGATTTAGAAATTTGCTACCTTTACCAACATTTAGACCAACTACATTGTATTTAATTCTGTGTATTTCTGATTCATCTAATGCAAAACTCAAATACAGTAGGATGACTGATGCTGCCATGGCTATTTCAGCCTAGTAATTTTCTTGTTAAACTGAAGACAAAATATGTAACGGTTGTATGTCACCTCCTTGGGAACTATGTCTATAGAACACAAATTAGGATGATGGTCAAGGAATACTCTTGTGCACTATGAGTGAAAAAACAAATCTGAAAGACCAAAGGCAAACACAATGATTTCATTCAGTTAATTATGCTCCTTTATGATGAACATAAGCAACAGGTTTCCTAACATTAGCTTCATTTCATTAGCTCAAGTGTAAAAATAAATGGTTCAAGTATTTTTTTCCAAAAATGTAGTAAGTGTTGCAAACAAAACATATTAGAAATTGGCAATAGTGTTTTATTATTAGGGAAAGAAGGAATATTATACCAATAGAACCCGTTATTGTACCCTTTATGCCCCTATGTGAATGATCAATATTCTTCCATCACCATAACAAATATGTTGGTGTGTTAATGGAAATATTGTATTTATGACTTTAAGCAACCACTTGGGATCACATTTATTATTTTGTTTATGTCCAATTTGATATTGTAGAAATATTTCCATGTTTCCAAGTCTATAAATTGACTAGAAATTGATCTGTTTCTCTATTCTGTCTTTTCAGTGATTTTTCTTTTACAATATTAACTATTTTAATACTAATAACAACAGAAATAATGTAGCCAGTCCATTTCTCAATCATTTCTTAACTAAGATTTTTCTTAAATCATGCGTATTTGAAAACTTTATTTTTAATTTTAAGATATTCTGGAATGTAAGGTGTTATTTTAACAATTACTTCACGCTTAGAACAACTGAATCCAGTTTTGTTTTAAAAAATGTTAATTATTAGTTGAAAAATAATCACAAATTTCGCTAAATTTAAGCATTTATAAAAATCTTAGATAAGCAATGATTTTGAAACTTGGGTCTGGAATCAGTATAAACATAAGTTAAAACTAAGCAAAGATATCTTAAAATGCATTCTTTGATCTGGCATTAGCCAGGCAAACCATCTTTAAAATAAATCCATGCAGCTCAAAAAAATCCAGGAAAGCTCAGCACAACATCCATAATTCATTAAAACCTCAACCTACACTTACGCTGTCTAAATCCTGAGGGCGCGTCCATCTCACTTCTGTTTAATGACGCGTAAGTTTACAGAAAAAAATAATGTCAGGGATCAATAACGATACATTAATAAAAGAACCAAATGTAAAGTCTTCATCCAGCATCTGAGTTGGCAGGACACACAGACAGACGGAAGTAACGTAAGGGAGTTAACAACGATAGTGCAAATTAAGTAGTAGCTTTTCAAAAGACGTCTATACGGAGACCATGTATTGCTGCTTCTGATTTTGAAAAAGATAAAGATTTAGATGAAAATAATGAATTGCCTCTGATGGGAATGTTCATATTTATTAAAAATCCCTTTATGTTTTATGGATTACAGTAGCTTGTCTTCAAAGTCCAAGTTTCTCATCCGGTAAACCGTTTTTACTTCATGTCCGAGCGCTGCATCATGAAAGTAAAATGATGTCATTACGGTATTGTAATTGGTAATTGTAACTAGTATACAAAAAATTGACATGAATAGTAGATAGACATCGATCAGTCGCATTAGCGGCGGTTTAAACAGATTCCACTAATGTGAAATAAATTCTACTATCGGTGTTTTGTTGGTGGATAAATTATCAAAGTAGGCCTTATTATCTCCAGCAACTGGTTGCAGTGTAATTCGAAAAGAAATTAGACAAAAAATGAAATAAAATAAAATAAAATAAAATAAAATAAAATAAAATAAAATAAAATAAAATAAAATAAAATAAAATAAAATAAAATAAATAAATAAATGAATAAATAAATAAATAAATAAATAAATAAATAAATAAATAAAGACAAATATGAACTCTTGAACTTGCCAAGTTGGCATATTATTATTATTATTATCATCATCATCATCATCATCATCATCATCATGATTATTATTATTATTATTATTATTATTATTATTATTATTATTATTATTATTATTATTATTATAACAAAGCAATGCAGATGATGCCTGTCAAACTTTTTTTTAACGAAAATGTATTTACTGTCTACTAACTAAAAACTACAACTACATATCCGTATCACTGTCGTGGATACAGTCAAAATTGTCTGCTTGTCAGATTATACGCAGTGACTGATTTACCTATTGCCGATCGATAGTCCAGACTCATTTGCATATGAATAGACTTCACGATGAGAAATTTAAAAAAAGTATTGAGTTGAGTTGAGTAATGGTGTTTCACGTCCCAGTCAAGAATATTTCACTTATATCGAGACGTCGCCAGCCATAGGCGAAAGTGCAGAAATTTTGCCTGTGCGGTACGCTGATGGCATTATACAGCAGGGTTCTTTATCGTGCCAAGCCGTGACACGGGGCCTCGTTTATTTTAAGTTCCCATCCGAGAGAACCGTGACTTTCATTTCGTAATGCCGAGTGCTTCGCGAAAGAACAGCCACTACCCACTTTCAAGTCTTGGGTCATACCCGGCCGGGGTTCGAACCCACGACCGTGGGCTCCCATTTACGGAGCGAGCACTCTACCAACTGAGCTACCGCAGTAGTAAAAGAGTATTGACAGTTCAAGAGTTAAAACATCACCAACAAGAATTCCATAAGAGGGCGTGTACAGGATTCCGATGGTGAAATTGAATGTTTACTTATTGGCAAACCTCACTTCGTGGTAAAACACGCCCTAAAACAGCCAAAAATGAAAGAATCATTCATACGGATTTCATCGTGAGACTTTAATAGCAGTTTCTTTCATTCTACCCGGATCAGCGATGTCTTCAATCAGTTCTCAGTTACCAGACAGAGGTGCCAGTTTTTCAAGTCTTTCACTGCACAGAACTCAACTTACTACTAGAGGTGCAAAATCGGACCAAGTTCCTGGATTACATGGATTGAACGACAAAGGAACTCCACTATTTATTAGCGACTGCTCTCATAACCAACGAATTTCACATATTATACAATAACCCTGTCCCATTTTATTTTGGCGACCTCGAGAAAAAAAAGTGATTTACTGTGTTGCATACAGTCGGGGTCAAACTGCAGTAGTCTCTTTTGAGTTATAATAATAATAATAATAATAATAATAATAATAATAATAATAATAATAATAATAATAATAATAACAACAACAACAACAACAACAACAAGAGGCCCATGTGCTTTAACGCTCACCCGTGGAATATCCAAAAACTTGCAAAGAACTTAATTACAAAAATTTTACAAAATTCCCCAAGTTTGGAAATGCCACAATTATTAAACAGAAATACTAGTATCTAGTCACATTTGATTTATAAATAGCTAATACGTATGATTTAAAGCTGCATTAAGTTTTCCAAAGAAAAAATTAAAACGGTGCTAATCTAATAAATGATGTTCCTAATGAACAATGTTACATTTGGTTTAACGATAAAAGCTCGAATAAATACAGAAATTACAGTATTTATCCAGCGAGATGCAGCTTTTGGGATCTAATATTAGAACATGGTTACGTCATCAAAACCCGGGTCATTTAAACACAACTTTCAAAACCGTGAAATACTATAAATTAAACACAGAACTTCGTTGAATTTGTCATTTGTGACTTAGTAAGGGATACATAACACCATTTCAAATACATCTGGATATTATTGAAGGACAACTAATGCAATATGTCATGTTTCACCTTCGATTCTAGGGTTTTCCGTACATCCGTGCGCATGCTGCAAGCTCATAATTACCATCGCAAAACACTGACCAACCCGTCAGAGGATTCCGTTTATTTGCAGCTAAAAGAAATGAAAATTTAGAAAATGAATGTCACGGATCGTGATTAGAAGATATCTATTTTTTTAAAAAAATATATTTTTAGAAAATCAAAAAAAATTCAGAAAATTGAAAAAACTTAATGCAGCTTTAACTATACTAGTAGTCCAATGAGTAATTTCCAAATCATTAACCATTTCTGTATAGTTATGCAGCAATGATGAATGAGTAATTTCCAAATCATTAACCATTTCTGTATAGTTATGCAGCAATGATGTTTATCTTTGAACATGTGACCTTGAACCATTTATCAAAATGGTCGTGATATCAATAACAACAATATCCTAATATATATGCCTCTACAAAAAGTTCATAGTTTTCAACACAATACACAATTTCAGTCTTCTTCTGCAGCTATGACATTGAACTTTCAACATATGACCTTGAACCATCTATCAAAATGATCATCATTTCAATACCTACAATATTCTTATATACATGCTTGTACAAAAAGTTTATAGTTTTCAGAATTTTGCAAAATTTTAGTATTTATAAGCCAAAAATAACATTTCAGGGGCAATAACTTCTACATGGATTATCATATAGTTACAGAACTTGGTACCTTGTTAAATTTTGCCATGCTAAGCATTTTAACAATGTTGTGAATTAATATACCTCTTTATATTTTCAAGAAAATTGCCTTATTGATTTGTGACCTTGACCCCATTCAATAATAGTTGAAAACCCATTTAAAATTCCTTTTTAAATGAGTTAGGGATAAAAAAATTCAATGTTCTGTTTGCAAGAACTGAAGAATTTCACGGTAATATAAACCAATTTGAAAATAATGAAAAAAATCAGATGATCACATGAAGCACCGTATACTTTATAATCCGTTTTATGTATATGTGCTTCCTATTATACAGCTATAAGTCGTGCGCTCGATTTCAAAGTTGTGCACTCGTTTTCCAAAATCGTGCACACGATTTACAAAGTCGTGCGCTCGATATCATTATATTTATTTGTCTGTGGTACTAACGGGGCTCCGTAACATTTATGAGACTATGGGTGTTAGGTAATAAGTGCAGAAAATGTACGTACATTACCTGAGCTACATAGAAAAATGTCACTGCTTACCTTAACTGAAAAAATAAGTTTTAAAAAGTCCTGTCTTATAAGTATAATTAACAAGATGGAGTTCGTAGATATAGTTTTTTCAATTATGTGAAATTAAAAATTTCACGAAGTATGCAGACTTTTTCCAGTAAGATTTTGAGGAACATCTGACGTACCAAATAAAACGATGACAATGAAATATGTGATTAGTTTTTGAAAACGCAGTACATGTGTTATCTTATTAAACAAAATGGTCATCAACAATATTATCATTATTATCATCAGCAACATCAAAAACGTCTTGTTTTTTTAAGCAGGGTACAGCAATAGTACGCAAGTGTAAAGCCGTTTGAAAAAGGTCATACTTAAGAATTGTAAACTAGGTTTGAGTTTATAATGAGTAGCATGTTTATAACTATAACATCAAAGGTCATACGACCGGGTTAAAATAATCGCACTGTGCAAAGCGTTTTACTGACGGCGACTACATGTAAACAACAACAACGTGGATTGTGTTTCATAACCTAATTTGAATTTGTTTGCATAAGTGTCTGTATGGGTAATATTTGGAAATATGCGATTTTCTAGACCTCTATTTATTCCATTTTTACTCTTTGCAAGCAGAAATATGTCTACGCTAAGTGAGAAAAATGCAAATAATGGATTTTTTCAACGACTGTCCTGGCTTGATCACATAAACACTAAGCAAAGGAATTATGGCGTGGCAGTCGCTGATGTCGATCACGATGGGGAGTTTGAATTTATAGTTGCAGGATTTGATGGACCGAATTTTGTGTTCAAGTATAATCGTTTAAAACAAAGACTGGAAAACATTGCTAAAGTGAATTCCCCCTACGAGGCTCTGATGGATCCGGGGGGTAGAGCCATCGGAGTTGCCGTGGGTGATATTGACGGCGATGGAAAAGAAGAAATATACTTTTTGAACACGAACAATGCATACGCAGGAAAGTCTAGTTATGGCGATAAATTGTTCAAGTGGCGAAACGGAAATTATATTGACCTTTACGAAGATTCACTAAATTCAGACATTACGGCCAAAGGTTTTGCAGGTCGATCGGTTGCATGTATTGATCGCCATGGGTCAGGGAAGTATTCTTTCGTTATCGCTACATATTCGGACGGAGGCACGGGTAACTTTGCCATGATTGAAATGGATGAAACACACAAAGATAACGACGTTTCTAGTGGGGCAATTGCGTTGCATAATGCAGCGAAAGAAGCCGGTATCGAGAAAGCAACTGGAGGGAGGGGTTTAGTTGTAGGTCCAATTTTAAACAACAATGGTAAATCTGACATTTTGTTTGTCAACGAAGGAAATCCGTGGCTAAAAAACCATGGTGCAAATTTTTTATTCCGAAACAATGGAGATGGTACATTTACCGATGTTGCAGGTATAACTAAGATAAAAGATGAACACGAGAATGGAAGGGGTATAACCATAGGAGACTTTAATAGGGATGGACTTTTTGATGTAGCGTATGGAAATTGGGAAGGAGACCATAGACTGTTTTTGCAAGAAGTTGACAAAGACGGAAATTCCGAATTTAAAAACGTTGCAACATCTGAATTTGCAGACCCGACACCAATACGCACCGTTATTACAGCTGATTTCGACAATGATGGCGACACAGAAATATTTATGAATAATATATTTATGGGACAAAATTTACAACCAAACAAACTTTTTAGACTAAAAGCATTAGCAAACAGAAAAGATGTGAGTATTTCTCCGTTGGACATCGGCGACGCATTAGAAAGCCAAGGAGCGGGAACAGGAAGTGCTTTTGCAGATATAGACTTAGATGGAGTTTTAGAATTGCTCGTTTCACATGGTGAAAATCGAGGACAGTCCTTAGAGCTCTACAAGTATAAGAGTGAAGCAGATGAACGTAATAATTGGTTGCGAGTTTTACCGAAAACTAAATTTGGCGCACCTGCACGCGGGGCCTCGGTTAAGATAGAAACTGCTTCCGGTACCCAACAGTTGCAAGTCATAGATGGTGGATCAGGGTACCTGTGTCAGATGGAACCGTTCGCACACTTTGGTTTAGGTTCCGATGTCGTTACAAAATTAATTGTTCAATGGCCAGATGGTAAAGTGTTCGAGAAAATATTATCCGTCATGGATTTGAATCGGGTACATTCTATTGAATACACAAATGTTAAAGATGAATTGTAAAGTTGTACATGTGTAGTCTGATGAAAGAAAATAAAATGGTATATTGAAAAAAAGAAGAATCTATATTTTATATAACTAGTGTCACAATGGCTGACAAGGCGGTACGTTACAAGTTATATAGTGTCAGCCCAAAATAGAAAATTTTGAAACCGGTGGTCTCAGCGTGTCTTCATCATGCATCTTCTTCATTTGGGCATACTTACTTTGATGACTGACTAAATTGCTAACAACGTTAGGTAGCGTTTGTAATCTTCTCTACTTCTGGAAATTGCACCAGCTTTATGAAAATATTGAATTAAATAGCGTGTATTAATGTCACTTCTTGTTGGACAGGAAAGCTTTATGATAATATTGGATTGCATAGCGTGTATTGATGTCAAGATTATTCTTTCACTTTTTGTAGGACAATGGAGGAAGGTAGAAAACCACAGACTTTCGGCAAGCGAACTCAGAAATTTTCAAACTAGGATCTGCCCGAGTGGGATTCAAACTTATACAATGAGAGACACTGAGATCACTAAACACGTGCTTTAAATCAAGGCCCCTTATGACAAGAGATGAAGTAGCTGAGTGGGATTTAAACTTATACAATGAGAGACACTGAGAACACTTAACGCGTGCTTTAAATCAAGACCCCTTATGACAAGAGATGAAGTGGTTGTGCCCACTTCTCTTGGACTTAATTATTTAAAGATAAAACATCTTTTGTCATATTGTAGCTTTTCGAGTTCTAAGCATAATAAGTCTTAAACAGGTAATATAAAGATTCTGCTATTAGATATTCGTATTTTGTTGTCTGTGTCAATACTGAAGGAGATGACATTGCAAACCACAGGAGCTCTTAATTTAAAAAAAACTTTACTACCCAACAACTTATACCTAGCATATAAATTATTTTTTTAATTACGAGCTCGTGTGTGCAAAACATCAAGTTTACCACACCAGACTTCGCACTAACTGCAGTTCTTTAAGATATGATCTTTACAATAAGAACTTAGTAGATAACCCTCTATGTATCTGTGACAAAATTGAAACTTCAACACTTACACTTTTTTATACACTTATCGTTACTCTCGTACTCGAAATACAATTCTTTCCACCCTAACCCATACCATAACTGCTGAACTATTACTTTATGGTAACATCTCTCTTTCAACGTCACAAAATAACTTGATTCATACATCAAAATAAACGTTTTGATATCACTGCTGCTTGATTTATAAAATACGATTACCTACTACTTGCTATTGCATGTATTATTGTTTGTCTGGAATTTCCTTAAATTATACATGTACATGTATATTTTATAAAAGGCGCCGCGGTTATTAATGTAACTCTACCTTTAGGAAATAGTTTGTATATGTAGTTACACACTTGTTGCTGGACCCTTTCTTGCCATTTGTGTCAAGATACTGTAATTATATGTTTTTATGACAAAATAAAATATGTTTAAACTAAACCATTAATATATGGGTACTGTGTAATATTTATATTTCTGTTTCACCAGCATACTTGTTAGCTGCCGATCCAAATGAGAATGTTAAAAGATATTTGAAGTTTTAGGCGTTTATAATGCTGCTAAGGTTGTGTATGTATTGTGCGGAATCTATGTTATATTATTAAAAAATTATGTATCATGTTTGTTGTAATATTGTTCAGGCTTTCTGGTTTAAAGTTTCGTCGCCTGTCTGTTCCAGCTTGTAGTACGTAGTTGGTCATATTGACATTTCGGCCTCTGTTTTTGAGGTCCACCCCCAAAAAGGGGGGGGGGGCGCTTCGTGATAATTTTTTCGATCTCTCGATATTTGTTTCTGTTTCTCCTCTCTAAAATGAAATTAACAAACTAATATAGTAATGATCTTTATTTTTATATTTTTAGAGTTCGTTTCACAGAGCCATAAAATGAAATAATAAAATTACAATAAATATATTATTGGAAAAACTTGAATTATCAGAGAAAGTACCTTCAAGTTGAACAATCAGGAAGTTTGCTTTAATAAGAACTTTAAATATAAGATTTTAACATTAATTTATCAAAATTCCTATTTTATATTTTTTAACTCGCCTGAAATGAAATTTACAAACTAATTCAGTAATGGTCTTTATTTTTAGAGTTCAGCTTACAAAGTGATCGTAATCTATAAATTTGACTTGAGCTAAGTCTTGGTCATAAATTTGACTTGAGCTAAGTCTTGGTCATAAATTTGACTTGAGCTAAGTCTTGATCACGTGACTGACACTTTATGGTAAACCAATTAAATTTTAGAATCAATTTATTTTGATTACGCCTTGGCTCACCTGACTAGGTAAAGGTTACGCCTTTGACCGCTTAACTAATTAAAAGCAAAGTATAAAAGTTCACAATAAAATCTGATACGTGAGTTTTGCTAATTGCTCACAAATAGTTAATTAAACATTTTTTGGCATTTACCAAATCTTTCTCCAACAGTACAAATCCATACTGGAATGTGATATTTATTTCCCAATTAAGACGGAAATAAAACAAAGCTTTCAAACAAAGTTGCCGACACAACGATTGCGTTTGGGCTGATTTCTTAATTTGTAACACATGACTTTTTTGTTTCCAGTAATTGAGAGTTGAGTTGAGTAATGGTGTTTAACGTCACAGTCAAAAATATTTCACTTTTATCTTACAATTAAAACGTATTTTTATTAAATTTCAATTTTTCTGACTCGTATCAGGGTGCCTGATATTTTCCGTATCATCCATATGCGCGATACAATAATGGCGCGAATAATCACGCACATGTCAGTTGGAACTACTTTCAATTCGGAGATTCCGTGACGTCATCAGAATGGAAATAGGTCTATGAATTTTGAGATTTTGTGTATAAATACTTCATTTTAATGAATGGATTTTGTTTGTTTTCTATAAAATAATAAATTGTAAGATAAAAATATCATTAGTATGTTATGTATGTACAATTTTGTGTATCAGTTGCTCGTTGTAGTTTCCATCGTGCCATCACTTCGAGTCGCTGTCGGAGTGATATCACGATGGAAACTACAACTTGCATCTGGTACACAAAATTGTACATACATAAGATACTAATAATATGTATATATCGAGACGTCGCCAGCTGCAGGCGAAGTGAAGAAATTTTGTCTGTGCGTTGCACTGATGGCACTAACAGCAGGGTTCTTTATCGTGCCATGCCTGCCATGACACGGGACCTCGTTTATTTTAAGTTCCCATCCGAAAGAACCGTGACTTTCATTTCGTAATGCCGAGTGCTTGGCGAAAGAATAGTCACTACCCACTTTCAAGTCTTGGATCAGGCCCGGCCGGGGTTCGAACCCACGACCTTCCACTTACGGAGCGAGCACTCTACCAGTAATTGAGAATTATATACTGAAGAAAATTTGATTTGCTATTAGTTTTTATTATATGGATAACTTCAATTAAGAACTTATATTTATCAAAGTTTCTTTTCATTTCGGTCTTTAGTTTTTAGCTCACTTGAGCTGAAAGCTCAGATGAGCTATTGCTATCCATCTTCGTCCGTCGTGCGTCGTGCGTCGTGCGTCGTCCGTCGTGCGTAAACTTTTTACATTTTAATCTTCTCCTTCAAAACCACTGGGCCAAATTTAATGAAACTTGGTAACCATCATGCCTGGATGAAGCCCTTTCAGATTTGCACAAATGAAGGAGTTATGTCCCCTTGGGGCCCCACAAGGGGGGAAATAGTGAAAAACTTTAAAAATCTTCTCCTCTGAATCTACAAGAGATATACCTTAGTAATTTCATTTATAACATCCTTAGGTCATCTATTTTCAGATTTGCACAAATGGTAGCCATGGGGCTCAAAATGGGGAAATTGTAAGGCACTGAGTGGGGAAATTGCTGAAAATTATATATTTATCACTATATCTTGAAAACTATTAACTTTTTGTATAGGCATGTATATCAGAATATTGTAGGTATTGACATGACGATCATTTTGATATATGGTTCAAGGTCATATGTTGAAAGGTCAAGGTCACAGCTGCAAAAGAAGACTTAATTTGCTAATCATCTTGAAAACTATTAACATTTGTATAGGCATGTATATTAGAATATTGTAGGTATTGACATGGCGATCATTTTGATATATGGTTCAAGGTCATATGTTCAAAGTACAAGGTCACAGCTGCAAAAAAAGACTTAAATTGCTAATTATCTAGAAAACTCTTAACTTTTTGTATAGGCATGTATATTAGAATATTGTAGGTACTGCGACAACGATCATTTTGATATATGGTACAAGGTCATATGTTCAAAGGTCAAGGTCACAGCTGCAAAAGAAGACAAATTTCTAATTATCTTGAAAACAATTAAATTTTTGTTTAGGCATGTATATTAGAATATTTTAGGTATTGACATGACGATCATTTTGATATATGGGTCAAGGTCATATGTTGAAAGGTCAAGGTCACAGCTGCAGAAGATGACTTAAATTGCTAATTATCTTGAAAACTATTAACATTTTGTATTGGCATGTATATTAGAAGATTGTAGGTATTGACATGGCAATCATTTTGATATATGGTTCAAGGTTATATGTTCAAAGGTCAAGGTCATATCAACATAGGAATACTAAAATTATTAATTATCTTGAAAAATATTAACTTTTTGTTTAGGCATGTATATTAGAATATTTTAGGTATTGACATGACGATCATTTTGATACATGAGTCAAGGTCATTTGTTTAAAGGTCAAGGTCACAGCAGCAGAAGATGACTTAAATTGCTAATTATCTTGAAAACTATTAACTTTTTGTATAGGCATGTATATTAGAATATTGTAGGGTTTGACATGACAATCATATATGGTTCGAGGTCTTATATGTTCAAAGGTTAAGGACATAGCTGCATTAGTATACTGAAATTGATAATTGATTTGGAAATTATTCATTGCACTTCAGTTACTTCATGCATATTATATAAGCAACTCATAAATGAAATGTGAGTGGATATATTTCTGATTAAGTTTTGATGGAGTTCTTAATTTGAGAAAACTTTTCAAGTTTCTGTACTTAATATATTGTCTATTGCACTTTGCAAACAATATTGGACATATCTTCAGGTGAGCGTTAAGGCCCATGGGCCTCTTGTTTACTTATTCACTTTTAACTTATTTTTAGAAAATCGAAAAAAAAAATACAGAAAATTGAAAAACTTAATGCAGCTTTAAATCATTTTTTATTTAAAATAATATACCTTTTACTTAATGATTAAAGCATGTCCCATTTTACAGCATAATGCACGTACACTGACTAATAATACCACAAACAAGATTAACATAATAAATCCCACTGAGTATACTTTTTCGTATCGAACAAAACTTTCCAAGGAACAACCCTTTCTCGCATGCTATCACTAGGGGTCGTAACTATTCAACCACTGCAATCTCGAGATTGCCTTACTTCCAAAGTCTACCCAGCACATAATCATGTTTAAATTAAAAGCATAGATAGCTAAAGTCAGATAGATATTTTTGAAGTCCATGGCCAGTGCCATAAATTTCAAAAATGTTTTTTGTCGTAATATACATTGAAAATGCTTTATGGCACCAGTAGCAAACCGAACTTATTCTCTTGATAAAGTTAAACATGTAGAGAGAATGATAGAATTTGTGTAAAACTAATTATCCTCAAGTCCCTATCGTTCTTTATATCCAAGGTATTGACTAATTCATATAAGATCAAAGGTCAGGTGTTCAGTGTTAGGATATAGTACCAATTTCTTTACTTCATCCTTATGTGAGAAGTTTATAATATATATATATATATATATATATATATATATATATATATATATATATATATATATATATATATAAACGAATTTAATCGGCATATTTCACAATTTATGAAGAGATTGCAAAGAACAAGAAGCACACAATCTATTTTCTCTTTGAACCCATTGTCGGTGGGTAGCTTTAGATCATGACAGACCCCGTCTCTCTCCTTGCATTTATCAGTATGATCATTTTTATCATTTATTTATACATTAACGGTAAAAACTAACCTAATTTTGGGTTATATATTCAGATAAATACGGATAAATAAACTTTTACCCGATAAAAAACTTTTATCCGTTGTCCACAAATCTGTTGTATGACGACATTTAAATAATAACAGTCTTGACCGGTGGGTTACCTTTTCTTGATAACACTTGCGTATTATTTGTATAATGTAAACGAAGGATCTATGTGACAACTTAAACAGAGACAATGGCCGAGAGTCCAGAAAAACGAATTAAAATGTCGTGGCCAGGATATACTGGAGAAGCGAATCCCGATTCCTTCAATGTCAAAGCTATGCTACCACAACCCAAGGAACTAAAGCCGGGACAGCTTCCAGAAAAACTAATCAAGCAGTATTTTGAAGAGGTTGTATACTATATATATTTATATATAATCAATAATGCATTTATTACGCATTTTAAATGCTAATACACTGTGTATAAGGGGAACGACTAATAATTTGTATTTAACTAACCAAGTTCAATAACTCAATATATATCTCAGTACTGGAATGGAAAACTTTAATCCATAACTCACTAACTGCACAGCGTTCTATTTATTCACACTTAATTCGACACTGATTAAAGCTTTGTCTTGGGGCCCAAAATTTATGATTGGACTTGCTCAGATATATATACTAGATCGGAGAGATAAATATGTGCTATGTTAGGTTTGTCGATCAGGACTTGGTTGTTCAAATCTTTGTTAGTTTGACCAGTTGGTTTAGTAAATTGTTTACTACCAATATTCACTATAAAATTCTTAGTCAATTCAGTACATACAATTGCATATATCAAATGAAACTAATTAAAGTGTCTTTTATTTGATATTTAACACCATTTGGACATTTCACTAACCATGTGCTTAAGTTAACGGAACTTTAAACAACATTGGGTCAAGGTCTTTAAAGAATATCGCATCTGGTAAAATGAATATATTATACAGAAATATTAATTTGAAACTTGTGTAAATTTTCGTGATACATGTACGGGAGTTTTAAACTGTAACAGGAAAGGGAAAAATGCAGCGGCCAAATCGGGATTCGATCCCGAGACCTTCCCAATACTAGCGGGTCGCTCTATTGACGGAGCTACCCGGCCACCTATCAAGCCCCAACCGCTACAGTGCAAAGGCACTAAATAGTTAATCTGTAAATACAAATCATATTATATCTATGACAAGGAAACATGAAGTTTTTGAATGTATTATGAAATACTAAACTGTAAAGAGTAAATCTCTAAAGACGTGGTAATATTGTAATCGGCCAGACTGATAAGAACTTAGTATTATCATAAAACTGTAGATATGGATTAAAATCTACCCCCGAGTGTCTGTGAGACGATATGTGTTAAGTAGATTAGACTAAGAAGATGGTAGAGTCAATAAGAAGCCACTTGATACATACTTGACATATACCAGTCACAGTATAATCTTAAAATCTTCGTATGAATACCACTCTACACCATTATAGATGATTATATAATTCTAAAAATGTACAATTTGATGTATCTAGGCGTCACTAAGTTAACATGAAGTGAAAGTTGCATGATTTAAAAAAGTATTTCAAGCTTTGTTTCTCTATTTATTAAAGCTATTTTATATAAACACGGTGTCATTTTGTTATGGACAACTTTTTTAAAGTATGACCCCAAATATATCTGCCCCGGCTTTGAGGATACGGGTTTAACGGCCGTGCAACTTACAAAGTAACCCAACTTGGCTAGTTTTATATGAAATCTGGTAGTCCAGAGCATTGGACAGTCATTATTGGAGAATTTAGTTTTTTTTTTTTTTAAAAAAAAAAAAATGTCTTTTTCTTCTTGCTTTAAATCTGTCGGGTTTTTTGTACAGCTTTAATTCAACCTTCCGACGGATAGTTTTCAATTTCTGTGATATCATGCAACTAAATGAATTGTAACGAGTTTTACCGGTGTTTGTCGAATGATTAATTTTTCATGCGTTTATAGTGGCGCGGATTGTGTTACAAAACAAACCGCCATCTGTCACTTCACATTTATTTAATTTTTTTTATTTTAATAATTTATCGGTGTGGACCATATGTTCGCCATTTGCATTCCTGTGGAATTTCATCAATTGGTTCATCTGCTTAGTAGATTTTACGTAAATGTTAGTTTGCCAGTGTCCATATTTTTTCGTGTAATTTGTGTAACTTTGTATTTGAGTAAATCGTGTTAACCAAGTTCACACTCACTTTTCATGTTTTATTTGTGTCTACAGGTGTTTCATTTTAACTTTTAAGAAAAGCGGTAATACATTGTAGTTATCCTTCACAGTGAAAATAACTTATGCGGGCCATCTGCATAAATGACAACACTTATTTTTCACATTATTTATGATGAAAAATCTATTCTTACTTCGTTTGTTTTATTGTTTTACAACTTTTCTCATACATAGGAGATGGCATCTCCTTATAATGATATATATAATATTTGTGTTGATCTATTATATCCATCGGGTATATGACATAGCATAAGATGACGTTCCAAAACATAATGTGTTCACGTGGTATATTTGTGTCTTTATAATAAACAAAACACAGCTTAAAAAGAAGCACACGACTGATTTACAATGCATCCTCACCGTGTCTCGCTTGTAAAAGTACATATTATTTCCATGTGCCAAACTTAAAATGTAACTTAACTGTAAAATCGTAAAAATAAGAGTCGCTCTTTTAGCTTTATTTAACGTTGTTATTGGATGGTTTAGTTAAATTGTCAGATTTATAAGATTGGAATCTTCCAAGCTTTGAAGTCCAGCAGCTCCTTTTTCATCCATCGAATCAATAAAATATTGTTCTAAATGCAGTTTGTATGTTTTCCAATTATTGATCAAAAGCTCATATAACACTTACGGCAGAAAATCAGTCTAAAGGATAATTATGATAATGTTAATTTATAATCAATGTCACATGATTTCAATGTTTTGCCAAATTTAGTTTTAAATAACTGTGTTATGTGCAAATTTGTGAATAAGTAAAATTGTAAAATTTATTATATATAAAGTACCTTATGTACCACCTCAGGTGGTTAAGAGAGAATAGAGAATTTGAATGTAGAAATTGAAATTTTTAAAATTTATTTAATAAAGTGCAGTATATTAAAATTTGCAGATGACAACTGTAAAACCAAACACGAAACCTAGTCTGTTAGTAGATTAACTGTACATTTACGCAGTATCCGAAACAGACAAAATTACGATAAAAGAAGTACATTTCGGTAAAATGAATAAAAAAGTTTAATTCAGGACTGGCATATACATACACATACAAACATGTCATCCACCCCCACAGTCGACAACCCCACATGTCGTCTGTTTTTATTGAACCGGTATAATGGTTTTGCTTTCAGGGTTACTTGATAATAGAGGACTTCTTCAAACCAGAGGAACTTGAAGCATGTAAAGACACACTGGAAATACTGGTAGAAGAACTTGCCCAGAAACTCTACAAAGCCGGCAAAGTCAAAAGTATGCATTGCACTACTTACATGATATTTAGATATGTAATGAAAACATATAGCTTACCGCGACAAGTACATACCGAAGGGTTCCAGATTTAAATCGACTATATATATTGAAAGTTTACTATCTGAATCATGGAGAACTGTTTAGAGTTTAATAGTTTATATGATTTATTTTCCTATGTTTCGTTTTACATAAAATGCACCTTATTACTAATCTAAGATGCTCCTGATGTGTGTGATCCGTCTGATTGCATATACACATGATATTAGTCGACATTGATAATGGACAAAGTTTGTAATAAGTTCTTGTTATGTTGGTGTAGTGTTGTATTATTATGTCTTCACTTAGTGAAGGTAAAAAATCAGAATTTCAATATACAGAACCTCTCTATGTGGTATCTGTTTGTTGATGATATACACTCAAAATACATGTAGTAGATTTTAAAACTGTTTCCACAGTAAGTCAGCATAACTAGTTTACATCTTACCAGATTTATATTTGCCATTTATTTTCTTTGATAATGTGAAAGTGTAAATAATCTGAAAATGGACTGAACAATTACCAAGTAGCATGTTGAGCATCCTTCAATGTCTGGTTTTATTAGAAGTTTTCATTTACTTAACCTTGAAAAAATTCTCCGATGAAAAACTTGTGTAACTTAAATAATTAACAAGTAACTCAACGCGTTCATGAAGTAAGCAGTATTGTTAATGGAAACTAAAAATAACCCTCTCAAAATATGACGTTATTTTGGAGACAACTGTGGTCTTTAGCTTCCGACCGTCTATCCCGTTTCCCTACATTATGAGACCAATCTTGCATGTGTAATACGTTAAGTGTGGAAAAACAGTAGAATTAAAAGAACCTCAACCGTAAGGTTATTATGTTTTATATCTACCCTTTTAAAAATAGGAGATAAGTACCAGAGGTGTATGTGTACTGTATATTTTTATCACCTTTGTATAAAGATGTTTGCGAGATGACAAATTGTTTACTGCAATAAATTCATTTACAACTTTCTATACAAAATTATTTTATCCATTGCTTTTTTTCATTTAAAAAAAAAATATTTAGGTCTTTATAAGGACTACGGACTTTTCCAGAGATTAACCAAACTTGAAGAGGAATTTCCTGGTGCTGTCATACTGCTTCACAAGATCGGGAAAATTCCTCAAGTAAGTAACAACATTTTGTGAAGTATTAGCTTTATGTATATTAAAAACGATTCATTTTCACAAATTGTTCAATATTGCTGATATATATATTAAATGTTTTTGGTATATACTTCAGCTGATTAGTAAAATCAAACGGACACAGATTTTGACATATTAATTGCTAACGACACTTATCCCCTTCTTACAACTTAGTTGACTTCTTTTACATTTACATCTTTTAAAAAAAATTGCATTATTATTATTATTATTATTATTATTATTATTATTATTTGTAGTCATTTAGAGATCTTTGGGCAAATGAACGACTATTAAATCTAATCGAACAGTTGATAGGTCCTGATATATCCGGATCACCCAATTGGAATCTTCGTACCAAGACGCCACATACTACATCCATGGAAGTTCCGTGGCATCAAGGTATTGCGATTTGAACTTAATAAGTTTGCATAAGTTGGATAAATTTTAGATAATTGTATCAGTAAAAAATTACTTCAACATTTCAGTGCCAGGTATGGATATTTTGGGTGGAAAAAGCGACTGAAAAGCTTATTCATAAAGGTGCTTCTGTGGAAAGATCAGAAATTTGAGCATGTTTACAACCAGATTGCATGCCCGAATGAGAAATAAACAATAACAATCGTATGAAAACGAAGAATATGTAAGGTTCTTCCGCTAACTTTTCAAAACATTTTTGAAATCTCAGTAGTTTTGAAACGTCATTGTTAAGACCATTCTATAAATTTGAGTTGAAATAATAGTAAACTAATAAAGTAATCATTTTAATTTAACTCGAATTCTTATTTGCTCTATCGAATTAAAAAGGTATAATGTACATATAAAACTGTTTTTGTTGTCAAGAAATGAAATAATGTTTATCATGTGTTTACAGACAGTGCATATTTAGACAATGAATCATACAGTGTGCTAATACCAACCGTTTGGATACCATTTCTTGATACTGATGCAAAAAATGGCGGAATGGAGGTAAGTATTTCAATTTTCATCTATTATCTGAAAGTTATGTCTTTATTAAAAAAACAAATTATTTAGGACTTATTATTGTGTTTAGATGCACTCTGATTTCATTCTCGAAAACGGTTTTAAAACCTCAGTTGCCATTAAAATAATGTCTGTCTATTTTAATCTTGAAAAATTCATTCGATTACCAATGCTCAGTTCTTTCTCATCTTTATTTGACATTTAGAAAAACAATGTTTTGGATAAGTTAATATTTCTGAATTTTGTTAGGGGACTCTATAACAATAATTAGTCAGTCTGAATTTAAACAACGAATCCATAAGTACCCATTTGATTAAGATTCAGAACCTTCAGTCGATTGCTTTGGAGAGTTCTGATATAGGTATTAAAGTAACATGTTTTTAGTGGAGTAACTTTATGCTTATACATTGATAAATATAGATTGGATAGTTAATTTGGAAATATTGGATTAAATCTTTTTTAACATTTTAACATAGTTGATAAGGATTTGTTTAACTAAAACGTCACATGATAAAGAGCATAAAGCACCAAAGTTCTGGGTTTGAAAATGTTTATTTAAATGATGTTTAAGTCAACTACTTTCAAACCACCAGTTTCAAGTATTCAAAATGTTTTATTTTATTTTTCATTCAGTAAATTTAGCTTCATATTCTTACTGATGAATGAATTGTTTTATACTCTTCAACAGGTGGTAGAGAGAGGACATTTACCAGGTAAAATAGCTATGCATCAGTGTTGTGCTGGGGACTCCTGGTACATTATGGTAGATGAAGATGTATTGGAGGAGGAGTTGGGTATGCTTATTTCTATCACCGTACTTTTGTTTGATTCCCATTTATCCAGACAAATTCGATAAATAGTAAATTAAAAGTGAACCCACATTTAATATTAAATTTCATTTTGGGCTTTAAATGGTGCTTAATGACGAACACTTTGCTTCATACAAGTTTGTAAGACTTGGCATTTTAAATATTATAACATCTTTGCTTTCTTTCATTAGATATTTTTTTACCTGTTCTAACATTAAAAAATATACATTTATCAGTCATGTAAAGTAGAAATGGTCAGACCAATATGTTAGATGCATAAAAATGACGTATAAGGCATTTTCAACTTTCTGTGCTTTTAATGTAATGGGAAATGGGGTTTTAGTAAATTAATATTTACTGTCAAGTAATTCACAAAATAATAACACTGCATAACATATTTTTTGAAGGACTAATTTCAATAAATAATTATTATCTATAATTATTACACTTCATGTGTTACAGGAGTTGATATGAAGAAAGACAGTAAACTATGTCCTATTCCCTATGGTGGAATGCTTCTTTTCAATAACATCATTCCACATAGAAGGTTTGTGATATATAGCCATTTCAGTTGTGTAAAGACAAAAAGTTTCAAATGATATTTTAAAATAGAACCCAGAGAAAAGAAGTTGGACGAAAGCTTAAACTTGACTCTAAAGAATTATATTTGACCACTGTTGAATTTAATTAGAAACCAAGTAAATGACTGTAGCAGGTAAAGAAGTATATCAAAGTGAAAAACATCTACATGTATATACATGTATATATAGAGTAACAAAAGGTTTCATTACATGTTGTTAAAAACTAAAATTTAGCATCATTAATATACATGTATAAGATTTTTGAATACAATTAAAAGCCATTACAAAATTGTAATTAATTGTGTAAAAAAAAAACAAATCATTTCGACATTCAAGATCTCATGGGTCGAGTTCTATAAACAAAAAATCAAATTGGAGTTAAAAAGCATAACACACCTTGTACAGTCCTAATATAAAACACTTACTCCACTTGACAATTCCCCATGCAAGATCCGACATAACAAACAACTCTTTAAAGCATAATTAAAAATAGTTATTTCTTTTGTAAATTAGTTTACCAAATATTTCCAACGACATACGATGGAGTGTTGATCTGAGATTTGTAAAGACGGGAGAGGCATCAGGTTATTCTGGAATCAAAGATCCTATTGTGTTCCGTTCGTCAAAAGATCCTAACTTGAAGATTGATTGGGAGACATTTGATTCTGTGGATAGAAGTTCCCAGTTAGCTGCTTCAGTAAAAGGTGTTATTCATGTAGGTAGCAGTTATAAATTTTTGTTATTTCAAATATGAAAACTATTAACAGAATATGACATATATTTACAGAAAAATACTTCATAAAATTATATTCTCTCAGATTCTTAGGTTTTGTTTTTTTTCGAAGTAGTTACGAATTTTTCTGTTCTAAAGCATGAGTTTGCACTTTTTTACCTTTATGGAAAAAAATAAGTTCCAAATCTGAAAAAGAAAAAAAAAACATTTCAAATTCTTCATGTGACAATGATTCTATTTCGAGTCCAATGTTGGAAGTTTAGTAATTTTTGTTTTGTCTTGTCTTATGTTGTTTGGCGGCTGTTTTTTCAATTTCTTTGATTTTTCGTAATCTTGTTTGCATTTGCAGTTAGCAAGTACATATTTCATAATAACGACTTTTTTATATATTTAATGAAGATAATAAATTTATTTTTCAGACACCAGAAGCCAGTGAGTTTGATACAACTATCCAGGGTCCTTGGATGAAGAAGTGGGAGTTAACACACATTAACAAACATGTGAGGAAACATCAGAGTACTGAGAGGTCATAAGGTCAAGGAAATATTCAGAACACTGAATCACATTCGTAGGATGTTGCATCCTATCATAACAAATAGTTTTTTTTTCTTGGGAAGTTTTTATACAGTTAGATAAAACTATGAATGTTCTTAGTTATAAAGCTTTGTTGCGTTTTGTATATGAAATTCGTCCTGAAATTTGTTACAGGGTAATTAATGCTTGGTCTATAGTCTATGTTGATTTTTATGTAAGATAATAATATATGTATCATTTTATCGTTCAAATTTCTGAAAAGTCATAATGAAATGCAAAATAAATGTTGTTAGTCTACTTTAACACGCTATACATTTTCATGGCTTAATAGTTCTTCATGAATTTTATCGAAGAAATTCGTAATATCAATTCAGTGTGCAGATTATTAAAATGTTCAAATATTGGGTAATAGTGTAGTCTAAAACAATTTGCAGTGTATGTTATTAACAGTTGTTTGTATAGGATTTTTGTAACGGTTGCACAATTGATTTTATAAGTAACTGCAATATTATATAAAAAGGTTTTATAAATAACAATTTACTATCCAGATAACTGATCAAGTCATAAACATTTAAATCTTTATTTCTAGTCAATATATATATATATATATATATATATATATATATATATATATATATATATATATATATAATACTGAAAACGTAAATCAATATATAAATATATATATATATATATTATATATATATATATATATATATATATATTGATTTACGTTTTCAGTATAATTATATGTAGTCAATTTTTTTTTGTATAAACGAAGTTGTGGTTTGTATTATGTAGTTGAGGAAACCGAAACCAGTGGCAGAGCTTACTAATACATGTGTTGTTTTACAACGTTTGCACTAAACTATTATGGAGCGTATTAATTATTGTTTCCCATACTACTGAGTTGTTGCTGGATTTTGTGACAAAACGTGTTCCATATGGTCTCGTACTTATGAATGTGGTTTCATGGTGAACAACATTATGTTGCCGCAACTTTCTATATATTTCATGTATATTCTTATTATAACGCAAATGCCGTAAAAGAAAGAATGGGGAAACGTGTTTTCATTAATGAAACGATTCAACTCGTGTCATGTGGTGGTTTGGAAGGTTTTTGTAATTTTCCTCCTAATGGCCTTAGCAATAAATTCATTATTTACAACTTAGAAAACTTAGAAAATCAAGTACTTTTTACAAAATTTACATAAGTTAGTGCAATTGTCAATTTTGTTGATTTATTTAAAGATAATAACTATTGTCAGAGCTGTATTAAGTTAATTTGTTCCTTTATAGAACAAGTTCCTTTCTGCACACGCTGAAATACTAATATTCCTGTCCAATTATCATTATTACTACCTCTATAATCAAGCAAGGTGCTGTTATGTATTAATGATTATATTTTCGGTAAAACAATATTGCATACCCTTTCCATTTTATGAGAGTAAACACGTTTTATTATAATAAACTGAGGTATCACGGTTACATTTGTTCCATACTTTACCATTTTATGCTTTGTGTTTATATCACCAGTATACATGTATGTTCAGAACATATAAGGTAACATATTGAGATCAACAATTAATTTTATAAGGTATGTCAATTGGCATATTAATCTCGTTAATTTGTATATATTTCGAGTCTTATAAAGAATACATTTAAATATTTGTAGAGGATTATTATACAAGGAAAACTGAACAATTTGTGAAATAAAACAATAAAAAATTGCAAAAATATCTTATCATTTTGTAAATCAGTTTTATGTATAGTTTGAATTTGTATTCTTTACATGGGCCGAAATTTCCGATCATTTTCTATTCATTATTAAATCTATTATTTTCACAATAAATAAAATGCATTAAGTTATTAGTGTTTGAACAAAAGTGAAAGTAAAGAAAAATTAAATAATAAGTCAAGATTCTTTCACTTTAATACAAATTAAAGATTTGAGATTACGGAAGAAACCAAAGTGTACAAAGAAAACCACCTACACCTATCAGCAAGCATAATGACAAACAAGGATCTGTTCAGAGTGAGATTCGAGCCTAAGCGGTGAAGGCATGGTGACTCCAAAGCGTGCGAATTCAACCGATCAGCAATCGAGGTCCAACTGAAAGATAAAAAATATGATACTGCCCCACTCCAGAGTGGAAAGTAGATGTAAATTAATGTATTCTAAGGACACCTTAAACGATATCCCGTAAAAAGTCTCTTGATGCATATTCAAAACTCTTCCTAGCACAACTGTCCACAGAACTTGCATATTACTTAAAATGTGTTAAGTTTTATCCTTCATATTAATCAAAACTATTGTGTCGTTAATGAAAATAGCTGAAAATTGCAAGTACAACGTAATTCAGCATTCAAACAATCAATGATCAAACATTAGAAAATAATTGAGATTTGTGGCCAACTGGTTAAGGTCAAGGTCTCGTGATAGTAAGTTCACGTATCTTGAAAGGTATCTTATGACCTTTAACTTTTTTACCGTTTTGTCAAACAAAATCCTAAATATTGGATAAGAGATAAAACCAAGTGTATTGTAAATTCACATTTACTTTACTGTAAAGAAGAAACTGAAGGGCAAAAATGAGCAAAAACCCAGGATTCACCGGTGAAAGATTTCCGGATATATTCGACATAAATGCTATGCCAAAGCAAACTGCAAAACTTAAGGAAGGGCAACTACCTGAACAGTTAATTTGGGATTTTTTTGAAAAGGTACGTCACTTATAACATAAACAGCATTTTTACAACCTTTTATGTAGAAATTCCAAATAATTTTGCCATTCTGTAGTTCCACTAATGGAAAGTATCATCACAGTCTAATTCAATAGTTTGATTTTGCTTCCTTTAAAGTGTAAACCGTTCACTGATCAATGATATGCATTAGGATATTTTCACAATCACATAATGTAGATTATAAAATGCGGGGCGTCTAGTTTTCCTTACGGACTAAAATGTCACTCCCCTGTCAGAGAATACCATTTCTAATGAGACGTTCAATTTCTCGATGATGGAAAAATCTATTCTTGGCAGACAAACTCATAAACCTTTCCATAATAGGATCTTCTTTCGTGGGATTAGAATCTAGGGTTGGAAACAGATCCTTCCTTGCTAAGGAATGAGATAATCGTGTGTTAAGTAACTAAAAGAACATCTCTAATAGAACTGTAGACGATAAGCTTATTAATTTATATCGATAACTATGATTCAAGTCAATCAACTCTTTTTGTCAAAACCATTCGATTTAATTATTAGTTGACATTTTTTGTAATTATTATGCAATTTAAATAGGTTGAAAAAATTACGAGTTCATGATAAAAAGTTAGAAGAAACGAGTTAAGACATATCAGAAGTCTATAGATATTCACAACTTATGCTTCTGAGCTTACTAATGCAATATATCGCAATTATATATACAATCTTAGTTTGTCCTACAATTATAGGGTTATGTTATACTAGAAAACTACTTCAAACCGGAAGATCTTGAGCCATGTAAAGATGCAATTTCTAATGCCGTAGAGGGTCTGGCACAAAAACTTTATAAAGCTGGTAAAATTAAAGGTATTTTTACCATAAGCTTTTAATGTTATCAAACAACTTAATTGCTTTATACCACCCACATCTTTAATCAAATACTAAATTATTTTATCAATCTGCACCACTTTGTTCAGGTATATAGAAATGCGTTTGTGTTTGGTTGGATGATAGTCCGAATTTCCTCTGATTCTTACCCTGACCTCTATGCCTACCGGCTGTTTGTAGGTTCAGAACAATTTCTTTAAAAAAACGGGGATTTTCCGATACCAACTGGTGTCGGAAGGAGCGCCCCCTCATTTCACCTCAAACTGAAAATATTTGTAGAAATATAAGAAAGCTACTAACCTCGATCGACAGGTGAATGATGTGTCTTCCAAAATATTTTCAAGATATTATCGCCGCTTTAATTTTTTTATAGTTCCAAAATTATAGTTCCAGTTAAGTAAAATAAGGCGGCGTCCCTTCCAACATCAGTTAATATAGAAAAATTTGAGATTTTTGATAAAGAAATTGTTTGGAACCTACACAAAGCCGGCAGGCATAGAATGCGTCAGGGTCAGAGCAGATTGAGACTAGTTGGATGGGTTTGGATTGTATTTAAATTAGAATATAGCTCACAAAAAGTGATTTTCTCCTTGATGAATATTTACTTTTTCTCTACAGATTTGTATGAAGATTATGGATTATTTCAAAGATTAACAAAAATGGATGAAGACTTTCTCGGAGCAGCGGTTATCATGCACAAACTTCGTAAACTACCACAAGTAAGTTTAATTCCATTATCCTTGTGTTTTGTATTGATTTAAAAGAAAGGTAAAGACGGTTAATATTCGCTGATATGTAGAAGACAGGGGTAGACCGTTGGCAAAATATCAAAAAGAATTAAAATCGACAGTTTAAAACAACGAAAATGGCGGGTAAATTCCATGTTTCACGATACGCGTTTCACTGTTAAACGCCAACCATTTGCTACATAAGAAATTTAGGCCATTTGCATGATTAAAACCATTACACCATTTGTATTCGATAAAAGTATCTCTCCATTGTCATAAAATTAATGACAACGTATTTTCTTCACAAACCAGTGTAAATATATGACACAAATACCAGTTGAATTTTGATGTGCCAGATGTGCACATTTCGGAAATGCATTCCTCATCAGTGACAATAAGACCGAAAAGTTTGATAATAAAAAACATAAGCCAAACAGTTTGAAATACATGAATCTAAAGTTCCAAAATTATATAAATCCAAATCCAGCTAAGGAATGCTTTGCATGGGGGAACAAACCTTAGTTTTAACCAAATGTTACAATTAAAATGTTACAGCTAAAAAATTTGCTAAATGGTGCATTTTCTGTAAGTGTAATTAAGACTCCCCTGATAGTTTATACTGATAAATATATATATATATATATATATATATATATATATATATATATATATATATATATATATATATATATATATATATATATATATATATATATATATATATATATATTATATATATATATATATATATATATATATATATATATTGGCAACTCACTAACACCTTCAACATACTCCTGACTGACGAGAAAAATCATTGTTATACAATTTGAGGAAACCTTATACCGTTGTGAACCCCAATGAAAGGTGCTTAGATGCTAGGAATATAGAAACAACAGCTCTTTATTTTTTTTGTAATTTAAATATTTTATTGTATTGACATGATTGATTACAGCACATTACATATACACTAAGAAAAACATATAATAAATTATTCAATTAATGGTACATTGTGTTACATCACTTGTGACACTAAGAAAACATATAATAAATTATTCAATTATTGGTACATTGTGTTACATCACTTGTGACATATCCGTTCTATAAGTAAATAAGTAAATGGATAAATAAACAAATAAATATATATATATATACATATATATATATATATATATATATATATATATATATATATATATATATATATATATATATACATATATATATATATATATACATATATATATATATATATATACACATACACATACACATACATACATATATATATATATATATATATATATATATATATATATATATATATATATATATATATATATATATATATATATATATATATATATATATATTTATATATATATATATACACATATACACATACATACATACATACATATACACATACATACACACATACATATACACATACACACATACATATACACATATTCACACATACACATATCTAATACTACTGATTTATAAACCTTTAGTAGTTCATTCTACAGGGAATATCGATAGTACGTTACTGAAATATTGTCTAAAATTAACATCTCTGTGATTTTTTTTGCTAAGTAGTATTCAGTTTTTAGGTGATATTCAATATGAGTCCGTAGTTCATGAATGTTTGGTTTCTTTTCTTTAGCTCTGCTCGAATAAATATAATATTTGGTCAAGAGAATAATTAAATTGTCGGGTCTATTGTTTTCTGTAAGGGGGGTAAGGCCAAGGAGTGCTATTTCTTCATTTAATTCTAAAATATAATTATTTTCTCTTATCCAAAATTTTAAATCATTCCATAAACTCTTTGTATATTCACAATTCCAAAAAATGTGTTCCAAAGTTTCCGAGTTTGTTTTGCAAAACGTGCACATGCTATTTTCTTTTATTTTCATTTTATATAACGAATAATTTGTAGCCAAAATTCTATGATTAATACGATATTGGAACCATTGTAGTCTTGTATCTTTTGTCGCAATAAATGGTAGAGTGTATATATGTTTCCAATTAGAATCATTTAAAGCAAATTTTTCAGTCCATTTGGATTTTGTTTTAAAGTTTTTCGGGTCAGGTTTGAAAATTTTATACATATCTTGACATCCTTTAGTTGATTTCAATAACGGATAAAAGCTACTGGGTATATAAGGCCTGTCAACTATAACAGAATGTGTCGTTATATTATTTTTTCTTATACAGCCCTTTATACATTTAATAAGACCGATATATTCTAAAAAATTAGTTCTTATTCTGTATTTGTTCACAAAGGTTTTATAATCTAAAAAAGAGGCCTTTTCATCCAATAAATCACATACGAAAAATATATTACTTTCTACCCATTTTTTATAGCAAACACTTTTATTTCCTATTTTAAAATAAGGGTTCTTCCATAAGCAGGTAGTCTGAAATTCTTTCCAGGTAAGTGCTAAACTTTTTAATTGTAGGTCTTTATATGCATTTAAAGTATCTCTCCAAAAAGCATTTAATTTCTTATTAACAATTTCCGTAATGTAATCACATCCATAATTTGTTAAATTTTTGACAGGCAATTCCATAGTTTCAAATATTTTTATAAATGTTGAATTTCTAGTTATCAATCTTCGTATCCATGTAGTTTTCAATGCCTTTATAAAACTAGTCAAATCGGTCATTTTTAGACCACCTTTACTATAATCATTTGTAAAGATGTCACGTTTTATTTTGTCAGGTTTTTTATTCCATATAAATTGGAAGAATAAAGTATTTAATGTTTTAATAATATCTTCAGTTGGGTTCGGGAGAGTAATAAACAAATAGTTGAATTTTGAAATAATTAATGATTTCAGAATCGCTATCTTTCCAATTGGTGTTAAATTTCTTATCACCCACAGGTTAAGTATATTTTTTATTTCGGAGATTTTTGGTTTGTAATTTATCGAAATCATTTGTGTCAAGTCAACTGAAAATTTAATGCCTAACAGATCGAATTTTTCACATCCCCAATCTAATTTTAGTCTGTGGTTAAAAGTTTCTCCACTATATTTCTTACACCCTATCCAAACTACTTTAGTTTTAGACGAATTAATTTTTAGCCCCGAAAACCTCGCGAACATTTCAAGAATATGTAAAGATTCATCAAAAGCTTTAAAAGAACCATCAAGGAGTAGGGTAGTGTCGTCTGCAAATTGTGTTATTTTCACTTCTTCGTCCCCAACAGCTCTTTATAATAGAAACAGAGATTCAAACAAGAACATCTGAAGAATTGTGACTTAGTACGCAAAATAAGTAAAGGAAATGAACATTCAGTAATGTATCATGTAACAATGTACAACAAAAAGATCTTCTGTCGCTTCGAAAATCTAATTTATGCATTTGAACACTACGCCTCGTTCAAATACATACATACGTACATACATACATACATACATACATACATACATTTTTTGAGCTGAAAACTGAAGAGTCAATGCAGCTATTATTACAGGGAAGACGAAATTAATAAGAACACGAGGAAAACACATGTAGTGTATTTAACACGCTAAATATAAGCTTTTGATGGCAACTGTATTTTTTGACAAAATATTATTCAGTATATCATATTGTAGGCATTTCGAGACTTGTGGTCCAATGAAAGATTATTAAATCTAGTAGAACAGTTGATTATTTGCTTTGAGAATGCGCACGGATGTATGGAAATTCCAATGAATCGAAGGTGAAACATGACAAATTGTATTAATGTCCAAACGTCTTCGCAACGGTGTTACTTATCCCTTTAAAAGTCACAAATGACAAATTTAATGAAATTCTGTGTTTAATTTATCGTATTTCACCGTTATGTAAGTTGTGCTTAAATGACCCTGTTTTTATGACGTAGTCACGTTCTAAAATTAGATCCCACAGGCTGCATCTCGCTGGGAAATTTCTATTATTTCTGTATTTATTTAAGCTTTTATCGTTAAACAAAATGTAACATTGTTCATGAGAAACATCATTAATTAGATCAGCACCGTTTAAAATTTTTTCCTTGGAAAAATGCAGCTTTAAAAGCATTTGACATTATTTCCTAGTGGAAAAATTACATCTTTTTTTTTTTGTTTTTTTTTGTTTTTTCGCAGCAATTGCTTATCTTTATATTGTTTCTTTTGAAATAGTCACGCTCCTTCTTTATCATTGTTGCCATCTCTAATTTTTTTTTTTTATCGTTTTCCTTTAAGTTGCAACTTTTGTTTGCTTTGGAAAGTGCATTTCATCAACATAATTATTACATTATAATTACAAAAACTAAGCAATATTAATTCTGTAATTTGGTTTATTACAGACAGTGCCTATTTTGATAACAGCACATACAATATTCTCATGCCTTCAGTTTGGATTCCCTTTCTAGATACTAACGAAGAAAACGGATGTATGGAGGTGTAATATATTTTTATATCCTTTACTGAATTTGATTTCACTTTTAATTATGTGATTAAAACATGTGTTTTTTGTAGTTTTTTTCTATAGATTGTTTATGTTTATCTGTTTGTCGGTTTTACATGTCTTATTTGTTGATATTATTTGTCGGTAAAGTGTTCTTTCTGGGAGATCTCAGTTGCGCGAGTCGTCTATAGCGCGCTTACGGATCACAACACCTCTCAGCCTAGGTTTGAATCCCAATTGGTTAGATCCCAGTGTTAGAGAAACTGTCAGTTTGCTTAGCGTAAAGTGGTCGTTTTCTCTGGGTAAAACGCTTCCTTCACCAACCTAGAGCTGACCATAGTACATAAAATAATCATTACTTGGGCGTTAATACCATAACTAGTCCTTTCCACTCTACTGTTTGATTTGAATAGTGGTTATTGCAAGTATTACATTCGACTGCCACTAACTTTCTAGACCGACTTCGGATTTGAGAACATATGGGCGACAAAGACATTCAGAACCTGTCGATATGATATATGTCATATAATAATTTTTTGAATATAACAAAATAACTAGCCCGTCACGTCACCATTCATTTTCAATGTCACATTTTGATATTTTTTTAAGTTTAAGAAAATTTTAACTTCATTTTAACACTCTTTTTTAATTCTACCAGAAATGATAGGTCATCACGTATATACGTTTCATATATCAGACAAGGACTGGTATGTTTGTTTTATTATTAATAATTTCAGATGATTGAATATGGGCACAGAAAAGGTTTGGTAGCAAAACATCATTGTTGTGCTGAGGGCACCTGGTATGTTATGCTGGACGAAAAAGAAATGAAGAAAACGCTAAGTAATTAATTAATGCCTTATTATCCAATTTCGCATCAGTTTTATTTAATAAAATACTCTAAATGAGGAAAGGGGTAAATAGGTTGTGTCTTTTGTCGAAAAAGATAATTGATAAAAATACTTTTGTTTTGTTAACACATTAAGATAGAATGTATTAGTAATATACAATCTTTAACTTAATATTTGGCTGTTACCGTATCACTAAAACTGGAGTGTATATATCCAATAAAAAATCAGTATTATACTGAAGGACAATGGAAGATTTATAGTCATGATAATGTTCAACATGTCTACACATATCTTAGTAGGCTTGGGTTTTTCATAAATGCATATCAATTCAAAAACTTTAAAACTCAACCTTTACTTCAGATAACAACGTAGAAAATAACAAGAAGTTTCGCCCTATTCCATACGGAGGAATGTTATTGTTTAACAACATCATCCCTCACAGGAGGTAAGGTTACAACATTCCCCCAAATGTTGCAGATATATGTCATATGTCTAGAGATCGTTATGATTGATAGAAAGATAAATTAAAGAAGTTGTATACGTATGCATTTCACAAATTAAAAGCAACGGCCAACCTTGCCACACATTACGTAGAGCAACTGGTTTATAGTCGCAAATCTAAAGCGAAAAAAAATAAAAGCAAGGTTATTAGCTTAAGAAAAATAATTTCAAAAAGAAAATTAGACGCTTTATCTCTACTCTCTTCAAACTGAGCTAAAGTTGTATTGTAAAATTCTCGAAAACCAAACCTACATACAATTAATTCTGATTGTAGTTTAGCCAAAGTCTCAAATCAGATAAGATGGCGTATTGACTTAAGATTCATGAAGACTGGTGTTCATTCTGGTATGTTTGGCTTAAAAGAAAGTGTTGTACTACGTTCAAAGGATCCTAATCTAAAGATCGACTGGGAGAAATTAAACTCGGTAGAGAAACACAAAGTACATTCAAAGGCAGTCTCAGACATTCTTGTGGTAAGTCAGCATACAGCAACTGTAACATCATAATTGCGATTACGCAAAGTATTCGTAGAAAATTCCGTTTAAGCTTTATATTTTAGTGCTTTTCTAGGCTATATTTTCTTCTCATATTGCTTAATATCTCATTGTGTGCGTCATTACGTAAAAAACCTCGCTCCCAAGGAACGAATTTACTCTGACTGATTTAACACATTGTAGATTAAAAAAAAAGAAGACTGGGTATACTTTACGGAGAGTCAAATCTGGTTCACACTTGTTGTTCAAACTGGGAAAACATATTTTATAGTCTGAATCATCAGATTTGTTAAGCTCGAATGCATATCACAAACTACAAAAAACAAGGAAGTTTTACGTAAAGCTTTCTATCTGAATGAAAATGCTCATAGTTTCCAATCTCTAGTCTTTACAAGACACTTTTCATTACATTTCCTGAATCTTCTTAAAAATTCAGTACAAATGTCATATATCACTATATATCACTGTTAAATATCACTTTTGTTTTAAAAACATTATGAATAATACATTCAAAAAATGGTTTGTGACACAACGAAACAAGTTTTATTTAATATGTTTACCAAGAAAAGCGCCTTATTACACTCGATGTCCTTGCTGATTTATGTCATTTCTAAAAGATGCTTAAATAGACAAAATGTTAACATTAGTATATTTCAACTATGTATTGTGTTTTTGTAGAAGCCAGAAGATGAAGAATTTGAATAAACAAATTATGGAGCCTGGATGTCAAAATGGGAAATCGTTCACATGACAAATCACGTGAAAAAACATCAAGAAATCGTTATGAACAAATAGAATGCAATTTAATATTGTGAAGACAAAATAGACCTAAAAATAAAATGTATAAATATACATTTGAAACTTGTTTGTACTACAACTCAAGAAAAAATGGCCGGTTTTAGTATGGTTTATTTGTTTGAAAAGCTTAATATAAAATATTGTTTTTTTGGTTGTAGTGACAACAAATGTACAGTATGAGAAATTGTGTTCAGTTAAAATAAAGCTTTTTAAAACACATTGTAACAAATGTTCATTAAAAGTTTTGATAGCCTGAAAACGGAAGTAAAATCCCCATCTATTAAAAGGATACACACGTCCTTAAATCAGCTAGTATCTTCCCAATTTGATTATTTTCTATTAGAATTTCCACTTATAAACTGGTAAAGGTATTTCATATTGGATTCTTTTAGGGTTTTTATTATGTATAGTAATGGTATTCTTAAATTATGACGCAAGTTTAACAATATTTCATTTTGGTTATTTGATTTTATTCAAACTGCAACTCAAGAATTCTAGAATTTTATCTCAAGTTTAATTTCTTTAAAGTATGTATTTAATGGTTTAGTTTTATAGAGATTCTATTTGACATTTTTAAATAACTACTTGTGATTATAAAAATTTAACGTGTTTCAGTTAATTGCATCCGGAATTAAGAACATTGTTAATAAGTGACAGATTATGTTAAGCCATCAATTAGGGGACATGATGGATAAAGGAATGCGACACTGAGCAATTGGCACTTATGCCTCGAATTACTTTAGTGTTTTCTTAACTATTTCCTTTTTGTTATTGTTGCATTTTTGTTATAGCAAATTGATCGTTACGTATTGTTTATGCTAACTAACTGTTAGGCAGATAGTGTTGGACATTTGAACCCCCAACACCCAAGTTTAAATTTGAATAAATTGTTAAAACTGGTTTGCATCTTATTTTGTTTTTAGCAGTAAATAAGTTTAAAAGAAAAAAAAAAATTGCAAGCTAAGGTCAAAAAAGCTTAATGTAGTGTTTGTTCAGAAAGCGGCTAAATACCAAATTTAGCAGGTATTTGTTATATATTTAGGTAACGTTTTGTAATATACTTTGGACCTGTTGCTATAGACAGGTGTACTATATATAGAGGCGGACACCAGGACACAAAAACAGTTTATACTTTACAAGTAGTATAGGTATTTCTGTTTCAGGCTTTAATATTTTAATTGTTGTTTCAACAATTGATTGTTTACATGCATACATGCAAAGAACGTTTAATAGACTGGCGTTGGACATTTGAGCAAACCTTAGGAAAGGGCAAAAAAGTACATTTAAGCGACAAATTAATGGAAACTTAAGCGATAGATTTAAAACCCATTTGAGCGAATTTCGAAATAAATAGTAAACATTTGAGCAGCAGATTCCTTAACTGTTTCCGTTAGCCATCCTTAAGTCTCCTGTTTGCCAAACTTTGTAAAATTCATATAACTGTTCTGACCTGATATTTGAATATTTATGTGTCTGTTTCTTGTGTATGTAGTTGTCTGCAAGTGTAAATTAATGTATTATAAGTATTGGGCAAAATGATATTTCGTCAAAAAGGCTCCTTCTTGATGCAAATTCAAACCTGTTTCTAGAATGACTGTCCACAAAACTCGCATATTACCTGAACATGTAATTAATTTTATCCTTTATATTAATCAAAAATATTGTGTCGTTGATAAAATAACTGAAAATTGCCAGTGCTACGTAAATCAGCCTTTAAACAATGATTAAACATAAGAAAACAATTGAGATTTGTGACCGACTGATTAAGATAATGGTCTCGTGATAGTACGTTCAAGTATTGTAAAGGGTATCTTACTACCTTTAACTTATCACCGTTTTATCTAACAAACTCTTAAATATATGATATGAGATATAAACAACCAAGTGTATTGTAAATTTACATTTATTTTACTGTCAAGAAAAAACTGAACAGCAAAAATGAGCAAAAACTCGGGATACACCGGTGAAAGATTTCCGGAAATATTCGACATAAATGCTATGCCAAAGCAGCCTGCAAAACTTAAGGAAGGACAACTACCTGAACAGTTAATTCGGGATTTTTTCGAAAAGGTACTTCACTAGTAGCAAAAAGGGACTTTTTACAACTTTTAATGTAGAAATTCAAAATAATTTTGACATTCTGTTATTCCACTGATGGAAACGATCAATATATTCCAATACAATGGTCTGATTTTGTTTGTTTCAAACAACAAACTGTACACTGATCAATGATATGTAATAGGATGGTTTTACAGTCAGATTATGTAGATTATATAATGCTGAGCGTCGAGTTCTCAATTATGGACTTAAATTTTACACCCCTTTCAGAGAATTTTATTTCTAATGGGACGTTAAATTCCTGGATGATGGAAAAACCAACTGTTTTTGGCAAACAAACTCACAATACTTTCCACAGTAGGAATAGAATCTAGGGTCAGAAACGGATTCTTGCTTGCTAAAGAATGAGGTATTCTTATGTTTAGTGACTAAAAGAACATCCCTAATAGACATGTAGAGGAAAGGCTATTTAGTTTTTATCAATAACTGTGATTTTTATCACTAAACATTTTTCAAAACCATTTAATTTAATGAGTAGTTGAGATTTTGTGCAATTATTATGCAATTTATAAATTTGTTAAAAAAGTTTACGTGCTCATTAAATAGGTTGAAAACGAGATTACGTGTTCATAATTAAAAGGGAACAGAAAAGAGTTTAAAGAACATATCATCAGTCTATAAATATTGCTAATGAGCTTGTGAGAATGCTAATGCAATACTTCACGATTATATAAAAATCTTATTTGTCGATGCTACTTCATAGGGTTATGTTGTACTAGAAAACTACTTCAAACCAGAAGAACTTGAGCCGTGTAAGGGTGCAATTTCTAAGGCTGTAGAGGATCTGGCACAAAAGCTTTATAAAGCTGGCAAAATTAAAGGTATTTTGACTTTACGCTTTTATTTTTATCAAACAACGTAGTTGCTTTATACCAATCTTACCTTAAACAGAAACAACTTATAATTAAATGAATCTTCGCCATTTTGTTCAGGTATTAAGAAGTTCGTGTGTTGGTTTTTTGGTAGTCCGAATTTCCTGTGTTTTTTACTCTGACCTCCAGTCTACCGTCTGCCTGTAGGTTAAGAACAATTTTTATTAAAAAAACAGTGATTTTTCGATACCAACTGGTGTCGAAGAGGCGCCGTCTCATTTCGCTTTAGACTTAAAATATTAGTATAAATATATAAGTTACTAACCTAAATCGACAGGTGAATGATTTGTCTCCAAAATATTTTATATTTCAAGATATCATCGCCGCTGACTTTGAGAATTCGAATCAATTTCTTCGGCGTTGATGTTTGCCGGCCTTTTTTTAATTTTCAAAACAAGCCTACGTGACCTATCAAAACTCACATTTAAATATTTTGGAACACAAATCAATCACCTATCTGTTGAGATTAGTAATTTTTCTACAGTTCCACAATTATTTTATTTAAGCGAAATGAAGCGTCGCCCCTTCCAACATCAGATGGTAAAGAAAAATCCGTGATTTCTGATATAAAAATTATTTAGAGCCTACACACAGCCGGTAGGCATAGAATGTGTTAGGGTAAGAGGAAATTCGGACTAGTTGGATGGGTTTGGATTGTATTTTGATTAGAGTACAGCTCACAAAAAGTGATTTTTTCCTTAATGGATACTCACTTTTTCACTACAGATTTGTATGAAGATTATGGATTATTTCAAAGATTAACAAAAATGGATGAAGACTTTCCCGGAGCAGCGGTTATCATGCATAAACTTGGTAAACTACCACTAGTAAGTTTAACCCCATTATCCCTGCGTTTTGTCTCGATTAAAAAGAAAAGTATAAAGGGATAATATTGCTGATATGAAGACATGGTTCGACCGTTGACAAAATCTAACAAAGACTTAAAAGAGATAGTAATCATTATTTTTCAACCTCGACAGTTTAAAACAAAGAAAATAGGGATGAGCCTGGGGTATAAAATTTCATTCAATCAACAGATGTAGCGCTGTATTGGCTCCTACTTTTGCTGTCTGATCCAGACATTAAGAGGTCCAAACGTTAAATGGTCACTATTTGCTTCTAAATTTAGGCCATATGCAGGAGTTAAACTACAGCCATTTGTATTCGACAAAAGTATTTCTCCATTGTAACAGTCATCAATTTAATTCACCATTTAAAATAGAATTACTACAATTGAAACTGTCGTTTTATGCGTACCTTTTATATATTAATTAAAAAGATATTTTTAAATAAATTTATAAATATTTGGCAACTTACACTTTCAACATAATCCTGACTGACGAAAAAAATCCCCTGGCTACACATTTTGAGGTAACCTATTATTAGGTTATTAGCAACATAAAACAATAACTCTTTCAGAAAGAAACAGAGAAATATGGAATAAACTTAATAAATGTGACGTAATGCGCAAACTAAGTACAGAAAATGAGAGTTGGTCAATCTTCGAAATAGTGATTGCAGCATGTACCATGTAACGATGTACTACAAAAAGATCTTTGTCGCGTCGAAAATCTAATTTATGCATTCGGACAGTACATCTATTTAAATATATGATTATATACATACATTTTTATGTAGCTGAAAAAACTTTTGAACAGTCAATGCAACCAATATCACAAGAAAGACGGAAAACCAAGTAAACCACATATAGTGTATTTAACCCGCTAAACATAGGCTTTTGATAGTAACTGTATTTATTAAGAAAATAGTTTTCAGTATATCATATTGTAGGCATTTCGAGACTTGTGGTCCAATGAAAGATTATTAAATCTAGTAGAACAGTTGATAGGACCAGATATATCTGGATCACCAAGCTGGAACTTACGTAGTAAAACACCCCATAACATAGCAATGGATGCACCTTGGCACCAAGGTAAGTAACCGAGATAGCAAACCATACGCTTGAAGGTATTTAACATTATTTCCAAGTCGAAAATCTCATCTCTTATCTGTTCTTTTCCAAGAATATACGAAACTCAATTTGATATTGTTTGTTCTTTATAAAATAGTCATGCTGCTTCTTAATCATTAGTGTCTCACTCTAATTGTTTTTTATTTTCGTTTTTCATCAAGTTACAACTTTTGCTTTCTTTATCTATTGCAAAGACCATTTCATTAACACTTTTTATATGATAATTATATAAACTAAGCAATATCAATTCTGTAATTTGGTTTATTACAGACAGTGCCTATTTTGATAACAGCACATACAATATTCTTATGCCTTCAGTTTGGATTCCCTTTCTAGATTCTAACGAAGAAAACGGATGTATGGAGGTATAATATATATTTTTCTGGTGACTTTGTTTTCAGTTTCATTAAATAAAACCTTTGTTTTTTGTAGTTTATTTTTTATGGATTTATTTATGCTTGCCTATTTGTCGCTTTTACACGGTAGAGTGTCTTTTTGGGAAGTCTTAGTTGCGCGAGTCGTCTATAGCGCCTCCGTAAGGATCACAACGTACCACTTTTTAGGTTTGAATCCAATCCCACTCGGTCAGATCGCAGTGTCAGTTTGCTTGCCGTAAATTTTGTCTTCGTACGCAGGTTTCCTTCACCATCCTAGAGCTGACCGCATCCATTTTTACTAGTACATAAAAGAATCTTGACTGGGGCCTTAACACCATTACTAGTCTTCATCTACTCTACTGTTTGACTTGAACTTCAATAGTAGTAATTGCAAAAATTACATTCGATTGCCACTAACTTTTTAGATCTACGTTGGACGTGTCATATACCACTTTTTGAATTGAATCATAAAAATACATTCAAAAAGTGGTATATATTGTCATATACCACTTTTTGAATGCATTTTTATGATTCAATTCAAAAATTGTTATATGACAGACGAAAAAGAATTTAAGAAGATATGAACGACAAGAAATTGAGAACGTGTCCGATCTCTTGGATATTGTCATATGATAAATGTTTGAATATTTCATTAAGATAATTCAAAAATATAAGATGACAAAAGTCACCATTTGTATTATTGTCATTGTCACGTTATGATTTTTTTTTTTTTTAATTTTCAGAAAATGTTAACTTTATTTTTACACTTTATTTTTAATTCTTCTAAACATTGTACGTAATCTAAGCTTCATATATCAGTTTATCAATTTCAGATGATTGAATATGGGCACAGAAAAGGTTTGGTAGCAACACATCAGTGTTGTGCTGGGGGCACCTGGTATGTTATGCTGGACGAAAACGAAATGAAGAAAACACTTGGTAATTAATCAATGCCTTGTTATCCGATTTAGCATCGGTTTTATAAATCTGATATGGAATTAAGATACTCTAGATGGAGAAGTGGGTAAATAGGTACTGTCTTTTGTCGAAAAAAAAACCCACAGTAATATCAAGATAACTTTAAAAAATACTTTTGTTTTGTTAACACATTTAGCAACAAGATAGAATGTAAATGTAATATTGTACAATCTTCAACTTAATATTTAGCTGTTCCCGTATTACTAAAATTTGAGTTGAAAAATGACGCTGCTAAACTTATTTTCTTGTACTTGGTCATAAATAGAAGTAACAGAAACAAGCCCCAACAAAACGCGAGTGTAACATTAAACAAATATTGGGAGTACTACATATAAATCCACTTCTCTAAATAGGTCGCCAGAAAAAAAAAAAACGTTCAGTAAATTGCATGTAAAAGTTCAATATACATGTTTATTACATAGCAATATATGTTTCACATAGAAAAAAAACCGATAAATTTCGAGGTGTTAAGCCTGTAATATACATGTATATTGATATTTGAACGCAAAACTTAGTTCCGAAACAATTTTTTCATATTGCACATTTTGTCACATGATACTGTCGTCTGAATCATAGCTAAAGAGGACTTTTTCCAAAATGACATTGAACTAGTTTTATATCAGTATATGCAATTAGTGCAATATTTGTGTATTTTTGAGATAAAAATGGTTTTTTAGATGAAATACAAGTTGGAAGCAAATGAAATATTTTTGCTATATAATAAACGGTTATTGAACTGATACTGTGAAATATCAGTTCAATAACCCAAAACGAATCAGTATTATATCGGAGGACCATGGACGTTTTGTAGCCATGATAATGTTGACCAGGTCTACACATATCAAAGTAGGCTTGGTTGTTTCATTAATGCAAATCAATTCAAAAACTTCATACACTAAACTTTCACTTTAGATATAGACGTGGAAAAAGACAAGAAGTTGTGCCCTATACCGTACGGAGGAATGTTATTGTTTAACAACATCATCCCTCACAGAAGGTAAGGTTACAACACCCCCTCCAAATGTTGCAGATATTTGTCATAAAAGAAATTGTTATGATTGATAGATAGCAAAATTAACAAAGCAATGGCCAAACTTGCCTCACATTAAGTAGAGCAACTAGTTTAAAGTCGCAAAACTAAAACGAAAAATCCATGACTTTTACTTCTAAAAGGAAGATGATTAGCTTTAGAATAGTAATAACATTTTCTTAATTTTATTTAGTTTAAAGACGCGTTGTTTCTTCTCTTTTCCAACTAAGCTAAAATTAGTAGTAAAATTCTCGGAAACCAAACCTACATACAATTAATTCTGATTGCAGTTTAGCTAATGTCTCAAATCAGATAAGATGGAGTATTGACTTAAGATTCATGAAGACTGGTATTCATTCTGGTATGTTTGGCTTAAAAGAAAGTGTTGTACTACGTTCTTCAAAGGATCCTAATCTAAAGATCGACTGGGAGAAATTTGACTCAGTAGAGAAACACAAAGTACATTCAAAGGCAGTCTCAGACATTCTTGTGGTAAGTCACCATAGAGCAGCTATAACATCATAAAAGGGATTTCATAAAATATTCGTATAAAATTCCCCTTTATATGGTGGCTTATTTCTCACATCGACATTTTAGTCGACATAAAATTATCTCGACATGTCGACTTAATATCTTGACAAGTCGAGATAATATCACGGAAAGCTGTGATACCAAAGTAAAAAGTTGAGATAAATAACACGACATGCCGCGATACTTATGTTCCAAAAGTTACATGCCGTGATAAAAATAATTCGCGATATCGAGATAATTATCACGACTGGTAAACATAAGTATCGCGGCATGTCGTGTTATATATCTCAACGTTTTATTTTGGTATCGCAACTTTCCATGATAATATCTTGACTTGTCAAGATAATAAGTTGACATGTCGAGATAATTTTATGTCGACTAAAATTATGTCGATGTCAGAAATAAGACACCATACCTTTAGTATAATTCTTCATTGCTTTTCTAGGCCATATACTGTTTGACAGGAGTCATGTTGATTATTTGTCAATATACGTACCATTGAAAACCTCGCTCCCAAGGAATGCAATAACTCTTTCCGATTTAAAAAGAAAGAAGACAGTGTATACTTTACAGAGAGTCAAATCAACGTGACCGTCAGGTTCCCACTTGGTGTTCACGCTGGATAAACAAATTTTTTAGTCTGGATCATCAGATTTTTTAGCTCGCATGCATATCACAAGCTGAAAAACAAGGACGTTTTGCGTAAATCTTTCTATAAGGATGGAAATGCTCATAGTTTCCAAAAATTAGTCTTTGCAATATAACACCTTTCATTATATTTCTTAACTCTACTTACTCTGATAAAAATTCAGTACAGCTGTCATATGTCACTGTCAAATACAACTTTTAAATTTTTTTTATAAATTATACATTCAAAAAATAGTTTCTGACACAACAAAACAAGTTTTATTAAATACGTTTACTAAGAAAGGCGCCTTATCACACCCCACGTCCTTCTTGATATATGCCATTTCTGTAAGAAGCTACAATAGGCAAAATGTCAACATTAGTGTAATTCAATTGTATATTGTGTTTTATAGAAGCCAGAAGATGAAGAGTTTGATACAACAATTCAGGGAGCTTGGATGACAAAATGGGAAATCGTTCACATGACACATCACGTGAGAAAACATCAAGAAATCAACATTAATAGATAGAATGCAATTTGATGTGAAAACAAAAATAGACTTAATAAATTTTAAAATTTGAAAATAAAATGTATAAATTAACATTTAAAACTTGTTTGTATTAAACTTCAGAAAGATTGGTCGGTTTAAGTATCAATTATATTATTTGTTTGAAAAGCTAAAAATAAAGTATTTGTATATTGTTAAAATTTTTGTTGTATTGTCAACAAATTACAGTGTGAGAAATTTTGTTCTGTTGAAAACTTTTTAAAACACATTGTCACAAAAGTTCATTAGAAGTTTTGATTACCTGAAAACAAAAGTAAAATCGCCATCTATAAAAAGGAACAAAGATTAAAGAAATGATACAAATGTCCTAAAATTAGCAAACAACTTTCAAATTTGCTTATTTTCTTTAAGAATGTCCAGCTTTAAACACGAAAAGTGCTTTCGGCTTTTATTTGAAATTTTTTGCAGTGTGCATAGTATCCGGGTTATTTCTTCGTGACCCGAATAAAAATGCTAAATGAAAGCAACACAACACAATAAATCCTAAAGCTTTGTTATGGGGGTTTAATGGTAGAGGGTCTGTCTCAAGAGCGGGATCGATGTAATTCTTATACTAACCCAGGTCATACCTTAGACTTAACAACACTGCTTCCTTAAGGATAGAGTATTGACTGGTTCACCAAGTGTAAAGATAATGTGACTCGGGGAGTAATATACTTGTATGTAGGATACTGACTCAGTGAGCTAGCACCTTAACAAAGAGTCAACATGAGTGTGAAATAGTACAAGGCAGATAAAATTACATACTCACACTCAGGCCATTATAACAAACTGTCCTAAGAATATTCCTTAGTGAGTAATAAAACACAAATATAAATATAGCTGAAACATTGCTGATGTGACATTACACATTTTAACCAACCAATGATGTAAACTGGAGGGGGGTTCAAAATGTTGGGGTGGTGGAAGACTTTAGTCATTGTGCTTGCCACAATTATAATAATAATAATAATAATAATAATAATAATAATAATAATAATAATAATAATAACGCTTAAAAAGGGGGGTTTACTCAATATCAATCGTTATTCAACCTTTGGAGTATTTTAAATTGGAGAGAGGTATTTTAATTTAATGGTGCTCTAGAGATTCGAGGAAGATCCAAAAACAAGAATATATATACCTCTAGTTTCGGTTTGCGTATCACATGATAAGGTAGTACACGGCACACAGAGTTCAAGTACTAAAATGACCCTCGTTTGATGAGAGAAGATTGAAATTAAATTACACATTTGAAGATACATAGAACTATGCTTTTTCAAAGAACACGCCTCTTCATTGTTTTAACACAATTTTGTAAGTATCTCTATCACACATATTAACTGTCAGTAGTCGATGTCAAATTAAAGGCCACTTTTACAGAAGGTTGAAAATTGAAGTCATTTGTAAGAAGTAGGACTGGTGTTAATTTGAAAGTGTACAGTAGGGTTTCTAGATTTCAAAAATAATAAAATTTTCCACACGACTTTCTCCAATAATATTTCAAATGCTATTATAAATGACCTCTTAAATCATGATAACGAATGTTAAAGTAACAGTGTAAATAAACAATGGATGAAGATATAAGTTGCTTTGATTTGGTTTTTAGCTCACCTGACCGAAAGGTCATGTGAGCTTATGGCATGCCGCGGCGTGTGTATGTGCATGTGTGCGTGCGTGTGTGCGTCGTTAACACCTATTTTCGTTAACACCTCCTCCAAAACTGCTGCACAGATTTCAATGATACTTTGTCAGAAGCATATATGGGCCAGTGCAATTCAGATTTGTTCATGGCATTGTCATGACTACCAAAAGTAGGTCACTGTGACCTAGGGTTACAAAAATCTTTAAAAATCTTCTTCTCCGAAACCGATGATGGGAGAAAAAATCTGATGTGATATTAGGCTTCTCTAGCGTCTCCAGCATGTAGTTTGTTCATTTCGTGAAATTCAGTCGAAAAATGGGTTATGCGTGTTTGGGTTTAATTAAAAAAATTTTGTAAAATGGCTTCAAATTGTTATAACTTGACTATTTGAACAGATATTGACATGGGGTTTTCAGTTTTGACTTTTTCTTGAAATGACCACCGAAATGGGGTCAAGGTCAAAGTTCAAGGTCATGACCTAGTTTTGTAATTTTGCAGTCTTAGGCTATTTTTTCAAAATTTTAAAGATATACAATATCTAAAACATTGTTACAATGTTTAGCATGACAAAATTTAAAAAGATACAAAGTTTCGTAACTATATGATAATGCATGTAGGAGTTGTTGCCCCTGAAATGTTATTTTTTGCTCATAAAAACTAAAATTGTGCATTAGCTTGAACCTATTAACTTGTTGTGTAGGCATATATATTAGAGTATTGTAGGTATCGACATGAGGACATTTTGATATATGGCTCAAGGTCATACATCAAAGGTCAAGGTCACAGGTGCATAAAAAGACCAAATTTGTTAATTATCTTGGAAACTATTAACTTTTGTATAGGCATGTATAATAGAATATTGTAGGAATTGATATGGCGATCATTCTGATGCATGTTTCAAGGTCTTACATTCAAAGGTCAAGGTCATAGATGCACAAGAAGACTCATATTGTAAATTATCTTGAAAACTATTAATTGTTTGCATGGGCATATATATTAGAATATTGTAGGTATTGACATGAGGACATTTTGATATATGGCTCAAGGTCATACGTTCAAAGGTCAAGTTCATAGGTGCATTAAAAGACTGAAATTGTTTGATTATCTTGGAAACTATTAACTTTTTTGTACTGGCATGTATATTGGAATATTGTAGGAATTGATATGGCTATCATTCTGATATAAGATTTAAGATCTTACATTTAAAGGTATTGAAATGACGATTATTTTGATATTTGACTCAAGGTCATACCTTCAAAGGTCAAGGTCATAGATGCATAAGAAGACTTAAATTGTTAATTATCTTGAAAACCATTAACTTTTTGTATAGGCATGTATATTAGAATATTGTATGAATTGATATGGCAATCATTCTGATTTATGATTCAAGATCTTACATTCAAAGGTCAAGGTCATAGATGCTCAAGAAGACTCATATTGTTAATTAGCTTGAAAACTATTAAAATTTTGCAGAGGCATATATATTAGAATATTGTAGGTATTGACATGACAACATTTTGATAAATGGCCAAGGTCAAACATTCACAGGTCAAGTTCATGGGTGCATTAAAAGACTGAAATTGTTTATTATCTTGGAAACTATTAACTTTTTATACTGGCATGTATATTGGAATATTGTAGGAATTGATATGGCAATCATTCTGATGTATGATTCAAGATCTTACATTTAAAGGTCAAGGTCATAGATGCATAAGAAGACTCAAATTGTTAATTATCTTGAAAACTACCCAAGTATTAACTTTTTGTATAGGCATGCATATTAAAATATTGTAGGTATTTTTGCAAATGATTTTGGCCATATCCTCAGGTGAGCGTTAGAACCCATTGGCCTCTTGTTTAAGATTTCAAATACATAAGAAAGCAACTTCTTGATCATAAAAATTATTTTTAATTGTCAGTCCAATCAATACATAAATAAAACAAATCATTGATAACATTAATCAAACCTATAAAGAATTTTTAGTCTAATTATGACCAACTGTTACTTCATAACGGATGTTAAACATGATTTGAACTAAAACATTTAACAAAGTTTTTTGAATAAAAATGTAAAATAAATAAATAAATAAAATAAATAAATAATTGAAAATAAAAAAAAGCATTTGTAAGCAACTCAAATATTGCGACAAACATCGACTTTGCCAGTTTCAGTGACATTACTGAATCTCTATTATTCTCTAAACCCAATGAATGTTTACGTAAGTGCATTTGATGAGTTCTTTATAATTGAACAGATACATCTCTTCAATTATAAAGAACTCATCAAGTGTACTTATGTAAGCATACCAAATTTAAATATATCACGACAAATGGTATTTGTAATTGGTATCGATTAGGAGTGGACATCATTGCCTAATTTGCAATAAAATAAATCTGTCAATACTGTTGTTGTTGACTATACTGCCGATCACACTGTTAAAGCCTTAATGTAGTTAACAGTCATTTTAAGAAATGATAAGCCTGACTCAAGTAATCGGCAACAACCATACATTTTTATCAACATTTAATATAAGTGTAATAAATGACAGATTACAGCATTACTTATTTTTGATCTGAAATTTTGTTTTTCGTTATAGTATAATCTACATGAATTACATAATAGTTGTTAATGTTTGTGTTTTCACTCTCTGTGCTTGGTAAAAAAAACAATATGCATTGAAAAATGCTATTTAAACTTCGAGACCACTGGGATATCAAAATAAGAAATACCACTTCAGTCGTTATTCGTTATAAAATAATAATGTTCTGTGTCTCTTAACTGTATCTATCAATGCGACATGCAAAATTCAGGCAATTTGATATATTTATGGTGTGGTCTCTGCTTATATGGAACAGTGATGCATCTAAATATTGCCTAAATATTACACACATATATATGTGACTATGATTACACAATTACAAATATCGGTTAAATTTTCATATTTCTGTAATTTTATGAAGTAATCAAGCGACATGCATTTTCCTTAATTGGGCCTTAAATTGACATTGACTTATTACCTAATATCATCAAATGTAAATAATTGGACATGAAATTTGTCTTCTTGTCTATGGTAGAGTTCTCACATTGTAAGTGAAAGGATTATATGAATTTCCTCAGATTACACATATAAGCTTTTTCAGCCACACAGAAGTAGCTGTTAAAAGATTTGTCATGGTAGGATATTGTGATTTAAGTTTCAAAGAGAAGGAAGGTATGGTGGCTTATTTCTAACATTGACATAATTTTTGTCGACATAAATTCATGATATTATCTCGACTTGTCAAGATATTAAGTCAACATGTTGAGATAATTTTATGTCGACTAAAATTTTGTCGATGTCAGAAATAAGCCACCATAAGGAAAGAATAAGATCACTGTTGGTCATTTATCTTACAAGCATATATACATGTATAAATAAAGATATACATATTGTATTTTGTTTCAATAATTATTGCTGGTTATTATAATAACATAATAATAATTATTATAGTAGTATTATTTACTCATGCAGGTTTTGTGGCAGGAAGACATTCTATTGTCAATGGAACTTTATCTAGAAAACTTCAGGAAGAGATTTCAAGTTATCAGAGTAAGCAGTTTTAATGATGTACATATTTTTGAATGACATATTTTTACAAAGTGCATAAGAACTTTTCTCAGCACTGTTATATTTCCTGGTTTAAATCTAGGTCATATGAGCATTAGTTATTTATACATTGTTTTCCTTTATGTTTTTTCCACCACTATGTATGGTAGCTCAGTTGGTAGAATGCTCATTTTGTATGTGAAAGCTAGGTCAGGGTTTGACCCCCGGGACCTGAGTCTGACCAAGACTTGAAAATAAGTAGTGACTGTTCTTTGCCAGGCACTCAGCTTTTAGAAATTATAGTCAGGGGGTCTTCTGAGGACACCTTAAAAGCTGATGCCCTTGAAGACCTTTTAAGACATGTTTTACTTTATAATGACGTAAAAGGGCTTTTTTAAAAAATTTTACTGGATAATGACATAGGTTGACTTTTAAGACCGGTTTTAATTGATAATGACATAGAATGGCTTTTTAAGACAGGTTGTACTGGATAATGACATAGTTTGAGATTTTAAAAAAATGTTTTACTAGATAATGACATAGAATGATATTTTAAGACAGGTTTTACTGATTTAGTACCCAAATAGAGTTACATGGCTTGTTATTTGAATACATGTTTTCTTACATTTATATAATGTAAATTTCTTTTAAATTTGTCACCATAGCTTTTGGCTTTTTGAAAATTTATTTATTTATTTATTAATTTATTTATTTTATTAATTTATTTTATTTATTTATTTATTTATGTATTTATTTATTTATTTATTTTCAGGTATTGCAGATCAAATTATAAAGCTTTCAGTTAATGGTGCAGCACAAAATCAGTCTTACAACAGATTAGCAACATTTGTGGATAAATTTGGTAGCCGACTAGCTGGAACACAAAATTTAGAAAATGCCATAGGTAGGTAGAATTCAAACAACAGAGAGAGAGAGAGAGAGAGAGAGAGAGAGAGAGAGAGAGAGAGAGAGAGAGAGAGAGAGAGAGAGAGAGAGAGAGAGAGAGAGAGAGAGAGAGAGAGAGAGAGAGAGAGAGAGAGAGAGAGAGAGAGAGAGAGAGAGAGAGAGAGAGAGAGAGAGAGAGAGAGAGAGAGAGAGAGAGAGAGAGAGAGAGAGAGAGAGAGAGAGAGAGTTTTGTCAAAGTTTTTTTCATTTTTAGAAAATATAATTTTCTTAATCCAGATTGAAGTGTTAGCTTTATTTTTCTTAAATTTAGACTATATGCTAGATGTGTTGGCTAGAGATGGATTAGAAAATGTCCATGGAGAATCTGTCAAGGTAAGAATTTTTTAATAATAATAATAATCTTTATTGGCATAAAGCAATTATACAGGCTTGTAGCCACATAGCAATATTACATAATATTTGATGGCTAGCAGGAAATACAGTTTCCTTATTGTACATAATTACAGTGATAATTATAATAATAATGACAATAATAATAAAAGTGTTAGCTGATATCAAGAATGTGACTTCTTACAATCCAAGCATTATATAAATATTTGGCAAGTTTTAATAATAAAGTTTTAGAATGACTGCTAATAATATTACAGAATTTGTGAATATTTGGCCAGTGATTATAATAAGGTGGTAAGAATTTCAACCTGATTTGCCTATATGCTGGACATACTAGAACAAAGTGGTATTCGTCCTCTATTACACACATTCTACAACACTGACAGATTCTTAAATGACGAGGTGTATTAGAGTATCTACCAGTCTCTACACATAACTTGAGACTACCACACCTTAATTTAGATAATAATTTTGAAAAATTTGTGTTTAAACAATCTGGGTAAAATTCAAACTGTAGGTCTCTTTTATAGATTTTATAAAAGTTAAGCTTAGATAAAGTATTAATGGAATTATACCACTGCTGAAGATATTGGTCATGTAACCGTTGTCTTAACATATTATAGTCAATAGAAATATAAAACAGGTTATACCATAAATTTTGAAAACCTAAATCAAATATAAGACTTCTTATATTTGACACCCAATTAGTCTTGCCATTGTTAGCGTCTGAAAGCAACAGTAAATATATATTAGATAAAGTATTATTATGACTTTGCAAGATTTTTAACCAGTACTTAAGTATGCGCTCTTACGTTTGATGTGTAATGGCATACGACCTAGTTCCCCAAGCATGGCCTCAACTGGAGCAGACCTGCTAACATTTAATATATATCTACAATATTTATTGTGGATCAGTTCTATATCTTTACCTTTATCAAATCCCCATATTTCAGAGGCATATGATAGTACCGACCCACACATTGAATCAAAGAGATCACAGGTGTCCTTTACAGAGAGGCACACGTCTTTGGAGATCCTCATTAGCTTATATAATGAATTTGAACCTTGTTCTGATAGTCGTTTCTGTGTTTGGTTGAATTTCCCGTTTTTGTGTAACAATATACCAAGATAAACATATTTGTCGCAAATTTCCAATTTATGTTGTCCGTAAAACCAATTATAATTAACATTTTTGTATCCGTTTTGAAATACAACCACTTTACTTTTGTCAATATTAACGTCTAAACTCCATTTCGTGCAATATGTATAAAGTTTATCCAAAAGTTCCTGTAAACCTTTGGTTGTTTTAGAAAATAAAACGGTATCATCAGCGAATAAGATTATATATAGAAGTAAACCATTGACGTCTACGCTGCTGCTGGAATCCGTACACAAGTCATTAGCTATGTCGTTAAGAAATATCAAAAACATAAGAGGCGAAAGCGGTTCACCTTGTTTGACACCACAATGATTTTCAAATGTTTCTGAATAAATTCCATTTGAGCGAATGCATATTTTAATTGTTTTATAAATCTGTTTTATCATTTCTAACATGCGACCACTACATCCAGTTTTTGCTAGTTTGTACCATAAGAACCTCCTATCTACCTTGTCAAAGGCCTTTCTAAAGTCTATAAAAGAACAATATAGTTTTTCCTTATGCTGTAAAGTATGTGTGTTGATCCCGTGTAGAATAAATATCGCATCAATAGTTGATCGTCCTGGTCTAAAACCAAACTGACAATCACTTAACACGTTAGACTTCTCTGCCCAGGTAAGTAGACAATCGTTAATTAGGGATGTGAAAATTTTAGAAAATACACTGACCAAGGTTATTGGTCTGTAATTGTTCGGGTCACTTTTATCCCCCTTTTTAGGAACAGGAACCACAATTCCGTTGGTCCATAACTGTGGAAATTCACACTTAGTAAACATATAGTTGAATAACACACAAACTACTGGTGCAATAAGTTCATTAATTGGTAAAAACATTTCACAGAGTAGATTATCTATCCCAGGACTCTTTTCGTGTTTTAATTCCTTTATGAGGCTAATGACTTCTTCTACACTGAAAGGTTTATCAAGTTCTTCGATATCTTTAACACACATACTTTCATTTAATAAATTTTGCATATCGTCACTAAGGTCTGGAAGATCTTCTCCAAATACATTTTTAAAATTAGTGAAAAAATCATCCAAAAGCACCGGGCATTCATTTCTAGATTTCGGTTTAATTGATTTCCAAAACTTTTTTGGATCTGACTTCGCAAGAGTTCGTAACTCTTCACCTTTTTTACGTTTGAAGTTCATTTTCGCAGATCTTTTTACTTTATTATATGCATTACGCGCCTGTAAATAACGGAGTTATTTCCATCACTTCCATCTCTATAAAAGTCATTTCTACAAGAATTAAAATGTTTTCTGTATATATGACACTTCGAATCAAACCATTCATTCTGATTAACATTATCTGATGTGTTATATCCCTTGGACTTTTTACCAAACACACTATATGCTTTATTATAGATTATTTCACTTATCTTATTAACACATTGATCAACATCCATTGCAGTGCCAAGGCCGTTGACTAACTCTATCAAATCTGGTATCGCTTCATTTATAGCGTCTACATATAGGTTCTCGTTGTAGCTGTCCCATTGTATGTAGCTGTGTGATCTCTTGTATTCAATGTCGGGTTCTGCACTATCAAACTGAAATGAACATAAAACTGGGGCATGGTCAGAAAATTCATTAAATTGTAATACATTGAAGTTTTTAACTAAACAAAATTTCTGTGGAAAAGACAGAAAATAATCAATAGTACTTGTCCCTATTTCATTACAAAAAGTAAATTTACCTTCAACATCATTGAATATACAACCATTTATAACTTTCAACCCTGTAGTTTTACATAAGTCGAGTAGTTTTTTACCAAACACATTAACAACTTTGTCTCTTGATTGTCTCTTTGGTAGTTGTATATCCTCTTGTTCTGGAACGTTGTCTATAAACCTATCTAAATTATTGTCACTAACATAATCATCAGATAAACCTATCCTACTATTAAAGTCACCTGTAATAAAGAAATCACCTTTACTCTCATACTCACCGGTAATATCAACTAATTCTTGAAAAAAGTCAAAATCAACAGTTTTATAGTATTCTGAATTCACATGTGGTATATATACCAAACATATATATAGATCGTTTTCAAAATTAAAAAATATTCTATCTAATTTTAAGACAAGGAGTCCATTTTGAGATCTTTTCTCAATATGTATACCTTTTCTAATGTTACCTTTACAAAATACACCAAGTCCGCCTTCACTGCGTCTTCCAATATTAACTGTACGGTTAAGAAGTTCCAATGAATCGAACCCCTTTAATTCTACATTGTCACTGCTGTTTAATCTTGTTTCCGTAAATAGAAGTATATCGTATCCGTGTACGAAATTAATAAAGTCGGCATCGTTAATTTTACTGTATAACCCATTAATGTTCCAAGTTAAAATGTCAATGTATTTCCCGCGTTCATGTTATTTTGGTGATATTGGCGCCTTGTATTCCTTACCGTTGAGATATAACTTGTCTCCTTTGAAGTATGGTTTTTTGCCTTTACTTGTAAGGTCGTCAAAGACAGGTTGTAAAACTTTGCGTTTATTCCTCACATCCATCGGTAGTTGTTGGGCAGTGCCATACTTTTTCCCTTTTAACTTGCTTTTAGCACTGTAGACATTCTCGTGATCTCCATAGTAATTAAACTTCGCGACAATTGGTCGAGTTTTGCTATCGCTTTTCTTGCCAAGACGGTGCGCACGGTCCAGTTTTATATTTATTGTTGCATCTGTAATACCAAGTTCATGTTCACAGAATTGGAGTACCTTATCAACACAGTTTTCATTGACACTTTCGTCTATATTGAAAAACAAGAGGTTATCTCTCATGGATCTCATTTGTAAATCGGTAATGCTCTGTTTTAATTGTTCGTTTTCATCAGCCAGTGTCTTAAGCGCTTTATCCATATCAGCGGATTGGACATTCAAACTTTTAAAAATGTTTGTGATTGTTTTGTTTAAACCGTTAATTGATTGTTTCTGGTCATCAAAAAAATTTCCAAATTTCTCCATATTGGTTTCCATGTCATTAATTCGCTTATCTAGTCGGTTAGTTTCTTCCTTTACAGAATTTAATTGAGATTTAACTGAGGTTAAAGTTTCCTGAATATAGTCTAGTGTAGATAGTTTATTAGTCATAAACTCCATGCGTGAAAACAGCTCCGTAACCCATTGGGGCGTAGCTTGACAAATATTGGGGTTACCTGAAGGGCATGGCGACATATATTGGTAATTTTGATTATTTTGCATATGTTGCATTGGTTGCATAAGTGCTGCAGCCATACTTTGTGGAGAATTAAAGTCTTGTGATAATTTCACTGGCGTTGAAAGTTGAGTGTATTGTGACGGGGAATTGTTATTTATGTTCATGTTTATATTTTGCTCACCCCGGCGAACACCCTCCTTTGTATTTTCTTGTTTATCTTGTCTACTTCTTTTTCTTTTCTTTCGTTTGGCTGGTTTAGGCGTAGTCCCATCAGAAAATACACTATTTTCCATTATTTTCCATAATACACATCATACACAAACTCCGCTGGTTATTTAAAGCTGCTTTATACTTCATTTTCCGCCCGATTTGTAGAACGGTGAGAGCTCCGTTCATCACCTGCCGCCATCTTAAGTATATATTATATTTATGTGTTCATGCTTGTGCCTCATTGATCTTGCAGTCAGATTTAGTTTTGTATTTCTACCTTTAGGTGACACATTGGATGTCTGGTTCAGAACCAGTTTTTCCCTTTAAGGTGCCTCATTTGATGTCTAGTCCAGAATCAGTTGTGTACTTTCCCCTGTAAGTTACCACTGTGAATGTTGTGTTCTGATACCTCATTGGATTCTTGGTTCAAAATTTATTTGTGTATTTTCTTCTTTTAGGTTCCTTGATGGCTTTGTTGTTAAAAATCAGCTGTGTGTATTTCCTTCTTTTAGATTTCTCATTGAATGCATTACTCAGAAACAATGAATTTTTTCTCCTTTATGGTGTCCCATTGTATATGTGATTCATTGTATTTTTTTTACTTCCAGGTGCCTCATTGGGTCAGGGGTTCAGAATCAGCTGTAATGTTAGAACCTAGAATCAAGCCTCTATCTATATTAGGGCTTGGTTATAGTAATGGTACACCTACAAAAGGAATAAAGGCAGAAGTTCTAGTAGTGGAATCATTTGATGAACTTCATAAGAGAGCCAGTGAGGTATATGTCCAAACTAGTATTATCTTTAAAACATTCACTGTAAGCATAGAATCTGAATCTGTTTTTTTTTCTCCACTATATAGTCTTTTTATTATAAGCTTTTACTGCTGAAGTTTTCTGGCAACACATGTAGTGCTGACACATTGATTACAATGTTTCATGGTAAACACTAAACATTATTTTTACTTAAACTTTTTGCAGGCTAAAGGTAAGATTGTTGTTTACAATCAGAAGTATGTGTCATATGGTGTAAGTGTGGAGTATAGATCAAGTGGAGCTACAGAGGCTGCTAAAGTTGGAGGAGTTGCTTCCCTTATCAGAAGTATTACACCATTCTCTATAAATAGTCCACACACAGGGATGCAGGTAGGTACTCAGATACTTCAGAAGTATGAGTTGTTTCATATCAGAAATATTACACCATTTTCTAAAAATAGTACATACACAGATATGAAGGTGCTCAGATACTTCTAAAGTTGGAGGAGTTGTTTCCCTTATCAGAAGGACAACATCGTTCTTTTTAAAGTGTATATCAGTGTTTTAAATAAAATCAGCAGGATTTAGGTTTAAAACAGTCTTTTTTGTCCATGTTTGATTTTGAAATGCTTGTTGTTTGACCATTTGTAACAATCCAAAATTTGTTTTGAAGAATTTGAGGAAAACTGATGTTACTGAAATATTTTTAAAAATCAGTACACTTTTAAACATGAAACTGGCAGTCATAGGTAGAAAATATGTAAAATTAGATTCAGACATGCTTTTTTCAAAAGGGAATGACTTTCTGAAATATGGGCATATGGCATATTGAAATTTAAGAGGTATTTTTGTTAGATATGCATATATTTGTAATTCATGTATTGTCTTCCCCAAATTTTCATGTATTTCTGTATATTCATCACATTTTAATTTCTTGTATATAACAGAGTTATGGTAATGGAGTTAAGAAAATACCTACAGCTTGTATAACTGTTGAGGATGCTGAAATGATGAAGAGAATGGCAGACAGAGGTAATTATGTTGCATGGTAACAAAATAACTTAGTAAACACTGTGTCATATTCTTTTGTTCCGGTAATTATTTTGGGCAATGGAGGACTAATTCCTTTTTATAAAACACAATTATATTGCTCCAAAACAAAATTGATACAAAAATGCCATTGGTTTTTCTTTGTGCTTAACCCTTTCTCCTAAAACCATTAAAGGTATTGTAAGCATGGATAATGACTGATATTGATATACATGAACCAGGATTTTAAAAAAGAACAACATTCAAACAATGATTTATTTGTATTTACAATATATTTTGACAATAACATAATGATTTAGTTCCAATTCTGTGATCCCATATTCTTTGCTGAATCTCACAAATGTATCATTACTATAATTTATATTGATGTTTTTTATGTTTCGTTGTTTTGAGATTGATTTTAAAGTTTTTGTAGAAAAAGCTTAACATCAGAGAGTGATTTGTCATCTTAGCTTTAACTGTCAGTCTTTATTTAACACTTACAAAACAGGTGTCAGATGTTCATTTAATGTTGACTGTGACATGTAGAATTTTCAAAGAAATTGAAATGTACACCATCCTACACTTATCAAACAATAATTTATTCTCTAAATTCTGTGGTTATATCATACTGCAATACAAAATTAATGTAAACTCATGTTATACTCCAATAAACTACATGGCCATAGCAATGCAAAAAGTGAGGGGCATGGCCTATATATCATTCCATAAATTCACATTGGCTTAAATTGTTTGTAGATAACAGTTCCAACACAGAGGAATTTATTATTTCAATTATAAAAAAATCAAGAAAAATGAAACAAAAATTGTATTAGTTTAAGTGTTTAAAATTAAATTATAAGGAATATGTGTGTTATGAAGTATGCACACTGTTTTTCATGTTATGACTCAATAAACTTGTTAAATACACAAGTTATTTCTTTAATGGTAAAGAGTCAAGTATCAATTCAGTAGTATATTTGACTTTTGGTTGCCATGGAGTTAAAGGAATTTAATGGTATTAAACAGCTGTATTTGGTCACACTTACTGTACATTTCAAAAAGGTGAAATAGACAACTTCATCATAATATTAAACTTCCTTATTTTTAGCTCACCTGAGCACAAAGTGCTCATGTGAGCTATTGGTATCAATAGAGGCAGACCCTCTGTCGTCCGTCAGTCATCCATCCATCCATCTGTCAACAATTGCTTCAAACGACTTCTTCTCAGAAACTTCTGGTCACATTTTGTTCAAACTTGGTCATAAGCATCTATAGAACATTGCCTTTCAGATTTATGTTTTTGGTTGCCGTAGCTAAATAGGTCACATTGACCTACATAGTTGAAAACCTAAAAAAATCTTCTCCAAAACCACTTCACTGAGATAAAATCTGATGTGATATTTGGCATCTAAAGCATCTTATATACTAAGTTTGTGAATTTCAATAATTTTTGTGAAAAATTAGGTTACATGTTTTTGCGTTTATTTTTTATACATTGTAAATAGTATTTTTTTTACCAAAATTACAATAATGAATAAATGTAGGTTAATTCTTTTTTCAAACATCATTTTCTTATGTAAAGAAACATATGTTTGGCAATTTTCATGAAATTCTGTAAAATACAAGTCGCTTTTTTCGACCTTTTTCATTTTCAATTCTTGCAACCCATGGGTTTAGGGTTCAAATCCCAGTGAGGCCACTTTTTTTTTTTTTTTTTTTTTTTTAAATTTCTGAATTTTATAACTTACAATGGTGCATGGAAAAGATTTTATGAATTTTTACATTTTAGGTTGCCATAGCTACCAAATGTAGGTCCTACATAGTTGACAACCTAAAAAAAATCTTCTTCTCCAAAACCACTTCACTGAGATAAAATCTGATGTGATATTTGGCATCTAAAGCATCTTATATACTAAGTTTGTGAATTTCAATAATTTTTGTGAAAAATTAGGTTACATGTTTTTGTGTTTATTTTTAATACCTTGTAAATAGTATTTTTTTTACGAAAATTACAATTATGAATAAATTTAGGTGAACTCTTTTTCCAAACATCATTTTCTTATGTGAAGAAACATATGTTTGACAATTTTAATGAAATTCTGTAAAATACAAGTTGCTTTTTTGACCTTTTTCATTTTCAATTCTAGCAACCCAAGGGTCAAGGGTTCAAATCCCAGTGAGGCCACTTGTTTTTTCTTTTTTTTTCTTTTTTTTTTTTAATTTCTGAATTTTATGACTTACAATGGTGCATGGAAGAGATTTTATGAATTTTTACTTTTTAGTGTAATTATTATTTTTGAATACATTTGATACTGACTGATATGTAGATACAGCTAAAACCTTGAAATATTTTTTTTTGTTTTACAAAATCACTGTTATGTGACATTATTTAAACTAATTGAACAAATTTTTTTAAATAATTTGCAGTTGACTTTAATAATTTTTAAAAAAATATTTTAATTAATGTGTCAAATCTGTAAAGTGTTAAATCCGGATCTGAAAATTGCTCTTGTGAGCTTTTGTTATGGATAGGCACTCTGCCATCCATCCATCCATCAAAAGACTTCTTCTCAGACACTACTGGTCACATTTCATTCATATTAGTAAATAGCATCTAAAGACCATTGCCATTCACATTCGTGTTTCTGGTTGCTATGGCTACCAGAAGTAGGTCACAGTGACCTACATAGCTAAAAACCAAAACAAGAAAAATAATGATCCCTGAAACCACTTCTATTGAGGCAACATGTTATGACTTACCAGGTATTATCAAGACATACCAGTTACATTTAAACTCAGGTGAGCCATCTTGGACCTCTTGTTTTTTATGTGTGTTTGGCACACTATTGTTTTTATTACTCTTTAAACCTATTTTGATAACAGGTGAAAAAATTGTTATTTTATTGAAAATGGAAGCTAAAAATCTACCTGATGTTGAATCAAGAAATACAGTAGCAGAAATAGTTGGTCATCAGTATCCAGAACAGGTACAAAATGTTGTTAAAAAATTCCATATCAACAGATTTAAAGCAGTAAAATTTATTTTACTGTGGACTGTGAAATTTTTAAAGATTTTTTTACAGACACTTTATAGGGTTAAAGGATACCACAGTTTTTAATGTTACTTGAATTTCAACTTTATTTGTATAAAACATGTAAATTTCATAAAAATAACATTTTGAAATAACACATATTTTACCTTATTTCTTATAATATAAAAATCCAAAAAATTGAAGTGCAAAGGACTTTGTTTGATTTTCAAGATAAGTAGGAGTTAGAGTTTTCACATTTGAAATAGCAACAGATAAAACAATTTGTACTAAAGCATTACAGAGTTGATTTAAACATATTTTATCAGTCATATATACACAAATATAAGTACGTTTTACATAATTATAATTACATATATGGACAAAAGGATTCAGAAACAAGTGCCATAGTACTTATATTAATCTGTCTCTCAGTGAATGAGCTATCAATAATATTCCAGAAAACTATGCCTGAATAATCTAAATTCTACAAAATATTGAAAAATTACAAAACAATTGTGGACCATGGACCTGATTCCTCTTTATTAATAGGTTGTACTTGTAAGTGGACACTTGGACAGCTGGGATGTGGGTCAGGGAGCTATGGATGATGGGGGCGGAGCTTTCATTTCTTGGCAGGTAAATCTAATTGTATATATTTTTCCACTTAATTGGGAGAATGTTAGAAAAAACCTGTGATATCATCTATTAATTTATAAATTCTAAATAACAAGGGTTGTATTGATGGTATACCTATTATTGCTGTATGCCTATTGTTGCCATCATGTTTCATACAATTGAAAAATTGTATTTATTCTGAAGCAAGAAATGCATGTACATGTACTTGAGTGAATTTATTAAAAATTAGTGATTCATATTCTTCAAGTACAACAAAGGCTAATTAAAACTTAGATTTATAGAAAAAATTACACCTTATATATAATGTATTCTTATTGGTCAATATCTATATTTTTTTTTCATAATTCTTTTTTTTCTGCAAAATTCCTGCTATTTAAGTACTGCAAGAGTATTTGCCTAAATTTCCTTGTCCAATATGGGTATTTGCAATAAAATTTCTAAAAATTTTCCTCAACTGCCCTTTACTGCACTTTTACTTTCTAGGGTTTTTAGACTTTATGCATGCTGTTATTCGTTCAAAAAACAACAAAAATAAAAATGTCAAGATGATAGACAAGTTCAATTTTGCAAAGCAATACAACTACACATTCTTAAAATTTTTTATGTTAATTATTTATCTTGATATTGTTGCAGTATTGATTAGTATTTTGATAAATTTTGTTATATTTTAGAAAACAAATGTGTACAAACTTTTTTAGCAAAACTTTTATATGATATGTTTAGATGTAGAATGTTATTTTACTGATTTTAATCACGTCTCATAAGCAGTTTTAAATTTTATGATACGTTTTTTTTTATGACGTTTGTAAGTTTGTTATTTTACTAATTTTAATCATGTTTCATAAGCAGTTTTAAATTTTATGATACGTTTTTTTTTGTGACGTTTGTAAGTTTGTTATTTTACTGATTTTAATCGTGTCTCATAAGTCTTTTAAGGCTGGGTGTAATTTTTAGGTCCTATGATATGTTTTTTATGATGTTTGTAAATTGTTTTAAATTACATGTGACATGAAAATAAACTATTTACTTACTAACTTACTAGTATGTGATGTAATTATATAGATATATTATGTTTATTGGGGATATTTGAAGAAACAATACCAAACTAACAGCTGAGGAAATTTTACCATCTCTCAACTTGTACTTTTCCTAAATACCCCAGTAAACATGATATACATGTACTTGTATAGAATATATATATTGCAAGTATACCAGTTAAACTTCAGATTTTTAGCTTCAAATTTATTCCCCACTTTTGTTCAGTCTGATTGTCATTAAACAAACAGATATAGATGGATAAAAATATCCATTGAAGTCACTGGCATATATCATTTAAATATAAAAACTAATAATTTATTTATTGGTGAACTTTGTTCTTTATTTTTTACAATTAGGCACTTTCACTGATTAAACAACTAGGATTAAGACCAAGAAGAACACTAAGGTTGGTTATGTGGACATCTGAGGTATGTTATATACAGTAAAACCAAGTTCATATCCCTTTAATGTTTCACATTCCAAATTTATAGGTACATAGGTCAAAGGCCAAGGTTATAACATCAAATCTTTGATTTAGTTTTCATAGGCAGTGTTGGGAATTAGGTTTAGTTTTCATAGGCAGTGTTGGGAATTAGGTTTAGTTTTCATAGGCAGTGTTGGGAATTAGGTTTAGTTTTCATAGGCAGTGTTGGGAATTAGGTTTAGTTTTCATAGGCAGTGTTGGGAATTAAGAGTGGATATTTGTCTATCATGTGATTGCTAAAGTTATACATGTATCTTAAAGTGTCTGTTGGATTAATATGGTTGGCCAGTATAGAAGAAAAAGATGTTATACTTTCAGAATCTTATTCCTAGCTCAGTCCATCATTTTTAAAATAGTTCACTTTAAAAAGAATGTGGTAAAAAAAATTCAAAAAATGTATTGGTTAAACATTGGCTTCATGAAAATAAAATTTTTATTATTTTTTTCTTTCATCTATTTGTTACATAGAATATAGTTGCATTAACCTCGGATCTTTTTTGGCCAATACAAACTTATTTTGTCATATGCAAATTAGAACACTATATGTGTGAGAGCTATGTTTTCACAATGTGTTTCATTAATAGTAATTTCTATTATCTGATGTATATAATTTGTTTTAACAGGAACAAGGTGGAGTTGGATCATCACAGTATTATGGACGTCATAAGGTAAATGGTTACCCATGATTAAAATTTATTATAGAATAAAAGAGGTTAATTTGTAGCTGGAAAACATGTTCATGGTTGTAGCCATTACAACCAATATTAGAAAACAACTATAAATGATATAATAAACTGTATAATTATAAACACCACTGATATCAAAACTGTAGAAGGCAATGTACTGTAAATAACAACAACACACCATTCTACCCACCCATCTACCAATCAAAATTCTCTTTTAGGAGTTTTGATTCAGAAACTTAAGTACATGTATGTCAGAGGAACAAATATACATACATGTATGATACATGTACCATTGATTTTAAAACTTGATCCTACTGTAGACAGGCAATGTACTTTATATAACAGTAACACACTATTCTACCCACCCACCCACCAATCAAATATACTGTGATAAGTTTCGTTTTGGAAACAACAGTATGTCAGACCATGTAAGAGGAAATAGAAGAACTTATTCTTTCTTTGTCATACATGTGACAAAGTATTACTTTATAAAATTCATTTAAGATTGGATTTAAATTTTTTTTTTTCAATTTTTAACCCTTAATATTTAATATGAAAGATAAAAAATATATATCTAAATACATTTGTAACACAATCAAATAAATACAGCCTGTATCCAGATAAGTTATAAGAGGATATCATTAAAATAGACAATTTATCAATTCCAATTTATCAGGGGTGTGTTACATGTATATGGTATTTTACTGGTAATGTGTATAATTATCTCTACTTGACAACCAACTGTTTTAAATTAAGTTTTGTCTTGTCTGTCATTTACAAACCAATCAAACAGCTTTGGAAGATTAATTTATATTATGATACTTTATAAAGATTTTTCTTTCTTTTCTTTCAGAAAGATATTGATAATTTTGATCTTGTGATGGAGTCTGATGAAGGGACATTTACACCATATGGAATATATTTTTCAGGTATACCATAATTAATATGTAATTGCCCTTTAAAAAACTTTGTTAAAACTGCCAGATTTTGACTGGTTTTTATTGTAGATTAGATAAACAGAAATATTACTTGTGTTTTTCATGCAGAAGGTATATTTCTAATGGAGCAATACACTGGAATTCCATTTAAACATTTTCGTAGTTTCTTGTTTTTAAAGACAACTTCTAATTATAAATGATTTATTTTAATCTTGTAAATGAAACTAGACCCAAAACTCATAGAGTAGACCATTCTTAACAAAAATTGGTTATATCTCTCTGATGTCTTTGGGACATCAATTTTGCTTAAAATTTTTAAAATGTTTTAATGAATCAGTTGATGTAATCTAAAACCACACATTGGACATAACCTCAAGTGAAAGATAATATTTTCTGTTCCATATCTACAGGACATCAGTTTTGCTTAATAATTCTAAAAATGTTTGATTAACTAATCCATGTGATTCAAGTTGACTAGATGTATATACAACTGTCTGCTTTATTTTTAAATTTTTTGCTGAGATTTGTTTGTATTTGTAGGAAGTAAAAGTGCAACATCAATAATGACAAGTGTAACAAAGTTACTGAAATCTATTAATGCAACAGTGTTGAAACCAAAAGCTGATGGTGAAGATATAGACCTCTGGATGCAGCATGGTGTACCTGGTGTTAGCTTATACAGTGATGTTTCAAAATATTTTTACTTTCATCATACAGAAGGTAAGCTTTACTTTTAACTCACTTGACAAAAGGTCATTTGCACTTATGGCATATTAAAACCTGTGTATGCATGTGTGCACACATTTCAACTCTTTTTCTGAAACTACTGGACAGATTATAATGAAAGTTAGTTAGAAGTATATATATATAATTATATATATATATGAGCTAGTGCAATTACAATTTGTTCATGGTGTTGCTATGACTACGAAAACAAGGAGAAGGTGATCTAGATTTGCAGATACCTTAAAAAACATCTTCTCTGAAAGAGTGAAAAGAGATATTTGGCTTCTTTGGCTTCTCTTGGTCAAAATTTTATTTATTTATGAAATTTGTTTAAAAATGTTAATCCAAGTTTGCTGTCATTACTATAAATAGGAAAACAGATATCCAAGTTTTATTATGGATCAGTTATTTCAAATTGCATATATAAAGAGAAAATAAATAACTGTTTGACATATTACACTTAAGATTTTGCATAATGCAAATGAGTTTTAGTTCTTTCAAAATATTTTTTTCAAAAAAAAAAAAAAAAAAAAAAAAGCCAAATTAATACATTTATTGTAAAAATCTCTGGTTGATGCATAATACATTTTTTAAATTGTGTCTGACAAAGCTGTCTGAAATTCAAATGGGAAGCCAGTGACAGTTGAGTACTTTAAGCCCTATTTGGCATCTTGTTGTGCAAAAATAAGAGATCAGGGATATACATAGAATTCAATTAATTTATTTATGTTATATTTTATTTTGACTTGATATAGATTTGTCTGATCATTTATGTTACAGATAAGATTATTGTCTTAAAATTTCTTAATCTTCAGATCAACTGATAGAAGTACTGTCATTTAGATCCCACAATGGATATATATGTATGTAACATTAAATTCAAGCTAAATTTGTATACATGTATACCATTTTTGTAGGTGATACAATGACAGTTCAAGATCCACATCAAATGAATTTATGTGCTGCTGTCTGGGCAGTAGTGGCTTACACAGTTGCTGATCTAGAAGAAATGCTTCCAAGAAAGTAGGATTCATAGTCACAAAATACTGCATTATACAGATACAGGCTGTCAATTTTTTTTAACTTTATACAATATACACATATTTAAAACATATCTCTGATATACATTCCGTAGTTTAATAATGGTTAATAATCTACTGTATGGTGTCACAAATATAAATACACAGCCTACACAGGGTATAAAAATTTTTGCAATCTAATTTTGTAGGATAATATGAAATCCAATGCTGGATTTCCTATATAAACAAAGTGCTGGAAATGCAAATAGTGTTGGATTGTACATAAATCAATTTCCTGAAACTTGTTAAGATTAATCTAACTCTTGGTAAAGTCATCAGAACCATAATAAACTCAAACTAGCATCTAATTTATAAATACGAAGAGATCCCTCATAAAAGAAGAGAATTGGTACCAGTTCTTTTCTTTAAAGGAGGATCTCCTCGTCTATGTGAGGCAAAGTGTTTCATGATGACACTCCAAAATATGATATATGTGCATGTTGCATCTTTTTTTAAACATCATCTTTTACACAAATAGTGCATGGATTTGGTGAGTTTCCGTTGAGTTAGATTTAAAGTGAATAGTAAATACAAGTCATCCACCATGTTTTTTTCATACACCTGTAGTTAAACCCATACACCCCATGTAAAATAAGAGTGAATGGGTTTATATAATAAGCAAGCCAGCCAAACAAATTTTGATGATTTTTCAAATGGGGATAAATATATTTACATACTATTGTCTAAAATCACTGTGTTTTTAACTGAATTGTGCCAAGTTTTCATAGAAAATCCATTTTTTTATATTGATGCTTACATGAGCTCAGTCATAATTGAAAAATGTCTATGTGATATAAGCTATTATGATGATACATATTGAAAATTTTGATGTTTACACCAGAAGTGATGCCTTTGGTTGCAGATCTTCATATATTCTTAAAAGTATTTCCCATTAGTCTGTTATTTTTCCATAGTGACAGCATTTGTCTCTTGTAAATTGCACATGTACATTACAATTTTCCTGATATATCCAGGGTTAAGTAAGTGGAAAATACCCAAATTTATTCATATTTATTGGATTTTCTACAAAAAGTTTGTATTAAATACTGCAACAAGAATATAAATTTATATAACAGACAAAATGTCTCAAATGTTGTAATGCTGAATGTCCACATCATAAATCATATATTGTAAAAACAGTCATTTATTTTGAATCTGTATACGGAATGGCTTTTTGGTGATTTTGCTTTAACATCTTTATGAATTGTTTATTTTAGTTAGTCAGATCTGATTTTTTTAAAACTTTTACTACTTGTCTGAATAATGTTATATTATCTTTGATTCTATCATTGTCATTATACTGAAGTGCCTGAAAAAAATTATAATTACCTGTGATTCTATCATTGATATAATTCTGAATTGTCTGAAAAAATGTATAATTGCCTGCGATTCTATCATTGATATCATTCTGGAAGTGTCAGAAAAAATTCTAACAACGGCCGATTCGGTCATTGTTATCATGCTGAAATGTCTGAGAATGTATAATTACCTGCGATTCTGCCATTTTTATCATTCTGAAGAGTCTTTAAATAATTTTAATCACTGCTGATTCTATCACTTATCATCTGGAAGTGTCTGGAAAAAATTCATAATTACTTGCGATTCTGTCATTGTTATCATTCTGAAGTGTCGGAAAATATATTAATTACCTGCGATTCTATCATTGATATAATTCTGAAATGTCTGAAAAAATGTATAATTGCCTGCGATTCTATCATTGATATCATTCTGAAGTGTCAGAAAAAATTCTAACAACGGCCGATTCTATCATTGTTATTGTCCAGAGGTGTCTGAAAATGTATAATTACCTGCGATTCAGTCATTGTTATCATGCTGAAGAGTCTGAAAATGTATAATTACTTGCGATTCTGTCATTATTATCATTCTGAAGAGTCTTTAAATAATTCTGATAACTGCTGATTCTATCACTTATCATCTGGTAATGTCTGGAAAAAATTTATAATTACTTGCGATTCTGTCATTATTATCATGTCGAAGTGTCTGAAAAATGTATAATTACCTACAATTCTGTTATTGGTATCATGTCGAAGTGTCTGAAAAATGTATATTTACTTGTGATTCTGTCATTGTTATCATTCTGAAGTGTCGGAAAAATGTATAATTATTTGCGTCTGTCATTGTTATCATACAAGTGTCTGAAAATTTAATATTACCTCTGATTCTAACCTTGTAATCATTCTTGAGTGCCTGAAAAATGTATAATTACCTGTGATTCTTTCATTGTCATCATTCTGAAATGTCTGAAAAATGTATAATTACCTGTGATTCTGTCATTGTTATCATGCTGAAGGGTCTGAAAATGTATACAGTAATTACCTGTGATTCTGTCATTATCATCATTCTGAAGTGTCTGAAAATATATAATTACATATGTGATTCTATTTTTGTTATCATTCTGAAGTGCCTGAAACATTATAAAAATTATAATTACCCACAATTCTGTCATTGTTATCAATCTACAGCAACATTTTTAGCTCACCTGAGCTAAAAGCTCAGATGAGCTAAAGCTGTCCATCTTTGTCCGTCGTGCGTCATCCGCCGTCCAATGTGCGTCATGCGCTGTCCGTCGTCTGTCGTGCGTAAACTTTTTACATTTTAATCTTCTCCTCCAAAACCACTTGGCCAAATTTAATGAAACTTGGTAACCATCGTGCCTGAGTGAAGCCCTTTCAGATTTGCACAAATGAAGGAGTTATGTCCCCTTGGGGCCCCATAAGGGGAAAATAGTGAAAAACTTTAAAAATCTTCTCCTCTGAATCTACAAGAGATATACCTTAGTTATTTCATATATAAAATCCTTAGGTCAACTTTTTTCAGATTTTGAAAAATGGTAGCCATGGGGCTCAAAATGGGGAAATTGTAAGGCAATGAGAGGGGAAATTGCTAAAATTTATATATTTGTCATGAATATTAGAATATTGTAGGTATTCACATGACAATCATTTTGATATTTTGATATATGGCTCAAGGTCATATGTTCAAAGGTCAAGGTCACGGGTTTAAAAAAGACTTAAATTGCTTATTATCTTGAAAACTATTAACTTTTTGTATAGGCATGTATATTAGAATATTGTAGGTATTGCGACAATGGTCATTTTAACATATGGTACAAGGTCATATGTTGAAAGGTGAAGGTCACAGCTGCAAAAGAATACTTAAATTGCTCATTATCTTGAAAGCTTAAATTTTTGTATAGACATGTATATTAGAATATTGTAGGTATTGCGACAACGATCATTTTGATATATGGTACAAGGTCATATGTTGAAAGGTCAAGGTCACAGCTGCAAAAGAAGACTTAAATTGCTAATTATCTTGAAAACTTATAACTTTTTGTATAGGCATATACATTGCAATATTGTAGGTATTGACATGACGATCATTTTGATATATGGTTCAAGGTTATATGTTCAAAGGTCAAGGTCATATCAACATAGGAATACTTTAATGATTAATTATCTTGAAAGCTATTAATTTGATGCATAGGCATGTATATTAGAATATTGTAGGCATTGAAATGACAATCATATATGGTTCGAGGTCATACATGTTCAACGGTCAAGGACATAGCTGCATAAGTATACTGAAATTGATTAATAATTTGGAAATTATTCATTGCACTATGGTTACTTCATGCATATTATATAAGCTACTAATAAATGAAATGTGAGTGGATAGATTTCTAGTTAAGTTTTGTTGGAGTTCTTAACTTGAGAAAACTTTTAAAGTTTCTGTACTTAATATATTGTCTTTTGCACTTTGCAAACAATATCTTCAGGTGAGGTTTAAGGTTTAGAGGATTGTTTTTTAAGTTTCTTGAGAACAACAAAGTTAATTTTAATTTTAATTTATGAATTCATATTTGTGAAAATGGCAAAATAACATCACACAACATAATTATGGATAAATATTTTTTCTATTTTCTTCTACATTGCATTACTCATAGTTAAAAAAATTTAAGTAAACAATTTAAAGATAATAAACATTTCTTTTAAACAACTGATATTATTTGCTTTATCTTATTTACATGAACATGTTATTCTATACAAAACTGAATTATTTTTGGATGTCTTATATTAACTTTGTGATAAAGTGTTATTACAGGTAATTCTAGTTTATCAGATTTTGTTACCTGTAGTTCTGATTTTACAGGTACAAAATGTACACTTATCTACAGTGTTTTCAATTCCATTTTATGATTGCATATACACATTTCAGTAATACAACGTTTTTATTGATATTGTATGTCTAGTTACAGTTGTAATTTTATACAAAATCAAATACTTTTGTTTCAAGGGTCTGGTTTATTTTTGTATTTATTGTTTTTACAATGCAAAACATTGTTTTATTAGTAAGAGCAATAGTCTTCTGAATACACATAAATATATTATACAATAAAATTTCTTTTATTATTATATAGTCTCTTTTGTCATTTCATTATATTGTACAGTGTACACAGCTTGATTTACCAAGAAAATATTTTAACAAAACCTTTGTTTGTTGTGAATAATTTAACCAGCATTTTATTCTATTTGAAATAAATATACATTGAAATTTCAACACAAAACTATTTCATTGTCAGCCCCTAAACCTTCCTAAAGATAGATATATTTAAATCAGCTGTGAGCCAGTAGATTACCACCTGGTTTCATGAAGGCAGTTCAATAGTAGATCATAAAGAAATCTTTATAGAAATACAGTTTATAAAACAATAAAAAAAAAAGAAAAAGAAAAAAAAAACAACAAAAAAAAAAAAAAAAACAAAAAAACTATTTTTGAAAGGATTAGAAACCTTTTAACAAAGGAATTTAAGTTACCGTTGTTTTTAAACGATTCAGATTTTTAAATAATAGAAATAGTTGTAGTACAGTTTTTTTCTGAAGGGGTTTTATGTTATGATGCTCGGTATTTAAAATGTATGGAAATCTGAAGCCCAGAAACATTTAACTTAATATATTAACAGGGACACGTATATTGAAGACTTTATGTATTTTACCAGAGTTATCTCTCTTTGAACATTAATTGTATTTTTTCAGTACATAAATGGGATTAATTGATTGATCTAATGGGGTTTTACGTCCTGGACAGTCAAGAATATTTTATTTATATCGAGACGTCACCAGCTATGATGAAGTGGCAGAAATTTTGACCTTTGCAGTGCGTTTAGGGCAAAGTGCAGGGGGGGTCAGCATGCCATGCCTACCATGACCCTGGGAATCAGTTTTTAAAGTCTCCGTAACTTTCACTTCTAAATGCCGAGTGATTGGCGAAAGAACAGTCACTACCTATTTTCAAGTCTTGGTCAGACCCGGCCGGGTTTCGAACCCAAAGATTGATTGTCTGCCCCAATCTATGTAACCTGTCTTCCAGTGACAAAGAGGCTATGCTTAATACAAGCCGAGTATGTAAAACTCTAACTGAGGAAAGCATGCTTGCACTTGACAATAAATCTTTTTGTAATGTACTTTTAACATTCTAGCAATCAAGTTTATTTTATTTGAAAAGAGAAATAGGAATGCTATATAATAAAGTATTTGTAACTGAAAAACATTTACTTGGTAACTGCCAACGCCACACAATACAAGTACATGACAGAAAGAAGAATGAATACAGTATAAATCTGCTGACTTCAGATGAGCATTTGAGTAAATATCTAGAGGTGTGGTAATAAATACTGTTCTTTATTTTTTTAACCTTCTGCATGAAATATTCAAAAATTTATAATATTACAGTACTATTAGAGTACTATTGTTAATATTATAAAGAGATACTCGGCCGAAAAAAATTTGAGTTTCACTCTAAACTTAGAGGCGAAGAACGAAATTAATGGAATAATAAAAAATACAAAGGAAAAACAGATACTGAGGCCACTAATCATGAAACTAGAATTTGACCATGGTGGATTTAATGTCAATATCGTGATGTGGTTAAAGTACCTCTGTAAAGCCTTGTTCATACAGTTATTTTATAATCAGTGGTCATTAAATACACAAATCAAGAAAACACCACAAAGAGGTTAAATGTGGTATATATTTAAGATTTTCTTTTAGATTTTTAGGATATTGTCAGTTGTGTCACCGAGAATCTGTTAAATTGTTCATAGAAACTTTGTTGTCATCGGGCACAAACATACCGTCCATGCATATCCAAATCACAATTCCAAAAGCAGTGTTAAAAAAAAAAAAAAAAAAAAAAAAAAAAAAAACTGGCTAAATCAGTTCAACACTTTCAACAGGCAATTGAGGGTCGGGTTACCTGGAAAGGTAAGCACCTCCTGTCCAGCTAGATAGACACGTCACATGTAAGAACAAATTTGAGAATAAAAGAAACATGGAATTTTGGGACATCAAATACTAGTATATCCAGGATAAAATTGGATTCATTAATTTTATACTTTTCAACAATATTGTGATGAAGGCTGTAAAATTAAGTCAACATCCTGCACCATATTTACCGTATGATAATATTGTTTTTGGCTCACGCTGTTATGTATTTATGTTTTGGCAGATATTCGCCATTACTTATTTTATGGATCACAATAAAAACTACATGTGTTGTCAAAACTTTTCTACACTTTTCCAAAAAATTAATTCTTGACTTAAGTATGTTGAATTAACTCTGATATTCTTTATATCATATTACAAATATGTTATAGTGTTATGCAATTTTGTTTATATCAAATTTAACATTAAAAGACTTAATTATATGGTTTAGATATGTCCAAAACAAGTTAACAGGATTAGCGAGACTTTAATGAATTATCTTGGTACTTGACATGGTAACATTTGGTCAATCCTGCTGTTAGTATTATAAATGATAACAGTTACGAGAGAAAAATAACAAGACGAAGGCATAACACCATCATAAATATTAAAACCCAAGTATTTGTGTTTAATCTGTTGGTATATTTTTATGATGAAGTAAATTGAGGCTCGCTATGCTTATTGTGATTTAAATTGGTTTCTTCATGCATTTGGTATGTGATATTTAAGTTGCTAACTAATTTTTTAAAAAAAAAAGAAAAAAAGTCAGATGCTAGTTTTTGAGTTGTTCTTTGAAATAAATTGCATTGTATGAATATATAAGAACACAGCAATCGACAAAATTATCATATTTATTAAAAAATTATACAGTGTTAGGAGATTTTAATATAATATGCTTATATAAGTCATCGGTTGTAAAAAAAGTGTTTAATGCCCCTGTATGAACACAGATATTAGCCAGTGTCCGTGCAAAGTCGGGAGTTAAAAAAAATTAGTATACATCTTGTCTGTCTTGTTTGTCTGTATCATTTAAACACTTTAATTATATTGTGTTGTAGCTGCACTTGCTGTTGCTAAGTAAAATGTGTTTAATTTAAAAAATCTCTTCTTCTATTGCCTGATATCGATCTTACTGATGAATATAAAACAGACTTTGCTCTTTTCACTAACGATTCGGATCAAGAACTGGATTGATCGAGCAGGGTTTTGTATGGTATTTTTTATTTCTTTACTTTAGGGATTTCATTTTTGAAATTTTTATTTTTTCATTTTTTTTCTCAAGTTTTGAGAAGACAGTTTTTTTTGTATAAAAATGTAAAAGACAGTCTATTGACACTGAAGATGTTACTGATAACTAAAGTCAAAAAGTTTTACTGAACTGGGTTTAAAGTAGCCGACAGACTATCAGGCGAATTAAGCTGACTACCGGCTTCTTATTGCATCTCTGGATTTTACCTGCTTATAAAGTTTAGGGATGCGTATAAATTGCAATGAAGAGCAAAATTGTCAACGATGAAATTATTAGGCGCAAGGAATATTTTTGTCTTATTTGTCTCTTGTCTAATAGTTATTTAAATAATGAAAAAAAATGCTTCAGTTCAAATAAGTAACAAGAAAAAGATATCTTTTTATGGTATTTATCCGTTTAGGAGCATAGATTGCAAATACAAGTGAAATAGTTATAAGCCTGCAGAAGTACCATTGATTACTGTTTATATGAAAGGTGTTTCTTGTACGTATAGTTGTCTCAGTCCCTGTTTTTCCCGTTTTTTGTTTTTGTTTTGTTTTTTGTTTTTGATTTTGTATTGTTTTTTGTTTTAGTTTTTTTTTTTTTAGTTTTTTTTTTGTTGCATTTGTACTGTCAAATACAATGCGGTCGTCTTTTAACTGCAAACTGTCTCTTTTCATCTATAACATGGCTTAATTAAATCAATTACATATTTGCAATTAAGGTTATTAAATTCTAAATTAATCAATACAGGAATACACATATTCAACAATTAAACAAACTAGAGCATTGATTTCGATTGATATCGGACTTTCATATTAAAAGATATATTTCCGTTCTGATTTCAAGATACTGACTTAAAAAATAACCTGATCCCAATTGAATTTGTCAGTGTAACACGTGATCAATACATCCTTAATAAGGTTTTTCGTCGCCAATTCCCGGATTTATGTTTTTTTAACGCGGAAATGTTAAATAATCGTATTTCAAGACCTTCCGCGAATGTTAATATCATGCGTTAATTTGACGGACACTACTGCAAAATGAACACGGGGTCGAAATCTCAACATGGTGCTTGGCTTTCCCCTTTTTGGTTATTCGTGTCTCTAGACAGAAATATTAAGATAGGAAAATAGTATTAAGTCCTCATCTAGGGCCTCAAAATGATATCCCATTAAAACGTCATACAAAATCAAACTGTTTAAAATAATATAACCCGTGTCTAAATGTTCCATACCGTACCGACATCTGTTTCACCTGGAGTCGGATTAATATGATATATATTCAATGATTGTAGTTCTTTTAACCTAAGATTTATTTTTTACAAAACATAATATTAAAAATGACAGATGTTTTAATAATGTACAGTAATAAATGATTAAATTATTATAAGGTTGAAATACACAAATTGTTATATGAATACCATTGATATTTATAACGGTGTTTTTAAAATTCTATGTAAAACATAGATTTATTTATTTTATTGATGTGATTTGTAACAGATGGTATTGTATCAGAATTTAGTTCAGAATTAAGATTATTTTCTATTTTAGAAAAAAAAAAAAACATAAAGGTCTAATAAAATAAAATTCCTCTATTGAAACTTCTTTAAAATTACACCCTGAAGTGTAACACATTTTATTTTTACCCTTTTGTAATTTTTTATTACATGTTTAAAGCGTTCACGTCATCTGTTTTATTACAGAGATGTGTTCAAAAAGCTTCTAGAAATGTGATAATTTTTATATTCCTGTATTATTATGTTTTTATTATTCGTCTATCATACCGACTGTCAACTGGTAGTCTCCTGATGATAACATTTGGAGCTATATAAAGATTTTAACTTTATTAAAAAAAATGAAGATCAATTCCGATTTTAAACTCTATCCTATTTATATTTAGTATATTTAAATGAGTTAGTAAATAAATAAATAAATAGGATAAAGTAAGCAAAATTAAAATGCGTAGATTTATTGATCTACAGCATGCCATGGTTTATATGCATTATGCCCCGTTATTTATTTATTTATTTATTTTTTTTCGCTTTCAACAAAACATAGCTTTTAATGCTAGGGGCGTCTCATTGCTAGCTATTGAATGCACCTAATCATAATTTATATAAAGATCGGTAAAAAATAACATAATCGTGTAATGATTGATTCATCTTTTGGTCAAATAAGGTTTATTTTATTTTCTAAAAGTACCTTTATATGGACAAGTGTTTCTAAAATGATTGGAACGGTTCGAGATATTCCAATATAAATTGTTTCACATCACTAGACATTTTCTTCATTACGATTCCAAAGTTTGGAATTTTATATTCAGTTGTTTTCATTATGTATTTGTTGTTGTCCTGTTTGGATGTTTCTTTATTTGTCTTCTTTGTGATGGTTCTTACTAAGAAGTCTTTCTGTTGTGTTTATCTTGTTTTGTTTGCTCCAGCAGTTTTCTTGTCAAAGAATGCTTTTGGTCACTTAAGCCATTGCCGATTTAAGATTAAAAAACAAAACAAAACAAAAACAAAAATCATCGCATTTAATTCAACTGCGTGTTCTGAATAATCCAATCATAGGTTACTAGGTTTATATCACGAACAGGTTGCAAAACAATTTAAAATTATAGGCCTATTTGTAAACACAGCAATTTCATGTAAGCTGTGATTGATTTTTTTGTATTAATTGTAAAGTCTGGTTTACATCCTTACTAGGTACTAAATGTTCTTTTAAGATAGTTAAAACTATGATCAAGGTGATCAGCGATGTTAGATTTATTTCATACACAAGCTGTGATATAATTGTCATTGCAAATTGTTGTAATTTGATTTATTTCATATTGATATTGCTGCAATTAAGATTGACTTGATACCACTTAGCCTTAAAACTAAACGAAGCATTTAAACCACTATAAAATCTTTGTTCTGTAATTTGTAATGTCTTTTATGACATATTTGCATTTGTTGTAATTATAGTAAAACATTTTATGTACGTTCAACTTTTGTTGCCTCTTTGGCGTGTGTCAAGGGTTACTTTGATTAACCAATATACTCAAATATACTCATCATTTGAGAAATTTACCCATATTTCAGTATATAAAATATAAGCTGGGGCTCAATACAGTTATTACAGATTTTGATATTTAGACGCCGCCATAGATAGAACGTCATCGAGTTCTTTAATATTTTACGCAATTTTGATGCGTATTTCAAAATAAAATAAAATAAATAAATAAATAAAATAATAAATAAATAAATAGATAAATAAAATTTTAAAAAAAATCATTAGGCAAAATATGAATTCACTTTACAGCAAAATCGATTTATTTCTCAAAATACATATAAATAAATAAGTTGCGTAAAGTTTGGTATCAAATATGTAAATAATCCGAGTAGCACAATGTAGAACACATGCTAAAATGTAAAAACAAACTGAGAAATTAATTTTTTTTTTCCACAACGTTTCGGTATATAACATAGGACATAACCATCCTATAAATTTAGATTATATTTTGTTACATATTCTTATAATGCTATTGCTGATCACGTATCATGTTAACTTTCTAGCGTTTATTTTAAACGCATAATGGTACCCACTATTTTGTTAAATGTTTCCACGTCACGTTTGAAAGATTGTAACAAACTGCTTTAAATGTGATCAAACTCAGGGTGAATTTACTTTTGAGACACTCGCCTCGCCTGTTACAGTTACAGGTCGGACAGACTTTTCTGCATCTATGACAGACTCTATGCCAGTCATAAATTTCTTTCTCTACCTACGTTCGAACCGACTCATTAGATACCTTACCAGAACCATAAACTCTAATTTCTTTATGGTATGCGCAAGCGTTAAGTTGAAGAGACGTACAAAATTTCACTGAGTATATTTGTGCAAATTTTAGTGGTTTTTAATAGACATTAATTGAAGATTTGGTTGAAAGAGGTGAAATGAGACGTCAAAACAATACTTGTGAGATTAGTTGTTTAGAGAACAGTTTAAATTCGCAGGAATTTGTTAGTGAGCCTCTCAGTCAAAACGGGGCCATGGACTATGTTAGAAATGTAATGGCGCCAATCAGTGTCACAGCGGTTGTTCACAACGAGGAAGACAGCCTTCAAGACGTAAGTAATGTCACGTATAATACAACAGAAACCCCCTGCAAGGCTAGAAAAAGACAATTGTCTGACATTTCATTCATAAATGACAATAGCAGTAAAAAGTTCAAATGCCAGGAAAAATCCGCCTTGCCGGAAGTGGTATCCCCCCAGCTAACCGACATAACAGATAGGCAGGGAACACAAACACAAGATTTACATAGCCTAGTTCTACGTCTTACTAACGATGTCAGGGTTCTTAACGAGTCTGTAAACCAGAGAATGTTGACTTTTGAGAAATTTTTAGAGGCTAGATTGGGCGCTGAAATTAATAAAGTTGTTGATGAAAGAGTAGATAGCAAATTAGGTCAGTTCAAAAGTGAAGTGTAAAGAGACATAGACACTCTGTCAGAGAAAGTGGACACGATGACATCGAGAATGTCTATGGTAAACACAAAAAGTGCAGGTGTCAACAGGGAAATGAATATAGTTATCAGGAATCTCCCAGAAAGACAGGGTGAAAATCTTATGTCTAAAGTGAACGGTTTGATAAAAGATGGTCTCAAAATAAGTGATGTTAAAGTTTCATCGGTTGAAAGAAAGAAGAGTAAACACGAGAGAAAATGTGGTGTGGTTATTGCTAGGTGTAAATCGATGGAGGACAAATCTAAAGTTATGAGGGCCAAGCGGGTTTTAAGAGACAGTCGAAATTTTAAAGACATTTTCATAGAAAATGATATCCCTATTTCAGAACGCATTTTAAATGAGAACATTAAAACCATAGTAAACACTTTTGGAAATGATAAACTTGTTTACCGGGGAAATCGTATTGTAAGACGGTCACCGTCAGGTAAGTCAAATGACAATAGTGAACTCGATAGAAATTCCTCAGGTAGGCAGTATACGGGTCACGGTCAGTCACGTGATCCAAGCGCACATCGGAATGTAAACAGACATACAAGCCGGAATGAAAGTTCAAGGTCATCTGAAAGTTCAAGATACAGACATGCTCGTTTGTATAAATGCGGAGTTTGGAATGTTAGGGGCTTCAATCATAGTAATTTGTCGGATAACTATGTTGTAAGAACTGGATGCATTGAATTTTGCGATCTTGATATTATAGGTGTGGTTGAAACTCATTTAATTAGAAAAAAGAAATTGGAATTTGACAATTATGTGTGGTTTGGTCATAATAGAACCAATTTACATAGAAACGCAAAAGTAGGTTCTGGAAGTGTTGGCTTCATGGTACGCAAAAGTTTGTTGAAAAACTTCAAAGTTACAATAGTGGATAAAAACTATGAAGGTATTCTCTGGTTAAACTTTCAGCATCGGACACTGCCATTTAATTTTTATGCGTGTGTATGTTACTTACCACCCGATCAATCTACAAGAAATGTTGACGTTGACAGTTTTTTTCGACACGTTAACACAACAAATATATTGTTTACAGAATAAAAACGCCGATTTGTTTATCTGTGGTGATTCTAATGCACGCATTTCTGATATGGACGACCATATTCCAGGTGTTGATATCCTTCCGGATCGTTTGATAGTGGACGACAAATCGAATAAGTATGGAGAATTATTTTGTGATTTCCTTATATCCGTGAACTGTTGTGTACTTAACGGCCGTAAATGCAAGAACAACGACTTTACTTACGTGTCAGAATGTGGGAAATCGGTGGTAGATTATTGTGTGGTGCCGTACGAATCTTTAGACAATTTTTCAGATATTCAAGTTAAAAGGGCATCTGAGCTGGTGGATCAAGCCGGTTGTATGACACTAGTTGGCAAAGGGTAAAAATACCCGATCATTCGATAATTTCTTGGACTTATAGCGTGAAGCATATAGTCGACCCAGATGTGGAAACTGTGGATCGGATGGATTTACCAATATCGGAAGTCAAGAAATATAATTTAGATACTGTGGATTCAAATTTTTTATCGGATAACATGGATATTACGTACCTTACCGAGGAGATTAATCAGATCAATACTAATCAATCAATACAGGATTCACTGAATAGAGTGTTCAATGAATTTGTGGATATCGTTAAAAGTGAAATGGATACCAAACTGGAATGTAAAGTCTTCAATCCGGGTATTAAAAACAAAAAAAGGAGGATAAAAAAGCCGTGGTGGAATGATAATCTTACCGAGCTATGGAACAAAATGTCTAAAGCGGAAAAAGAATATACCATTCCTCAAGGAAAAAATAAACAACATCTACGGAATTTATTTGTATCTGCGAGAAAAGTGTTTGATCGTCATGTTCAACGTGTTAAACGCTGTTACTGGTATGACCAACAACAAAATTTCAAAAGTTGGAATCAGGTGATCAAAAGGCATTTTGGAAAGAAATTAATATTGGTTTAGGGAATGAAAGAAAAAAAGAAATTCCTATGGAAATTATTACGGATAATGGTTCTGTTAATTCCAATGCATCTGATGTTTTAAATAAGTGGAAAGTTTATTTTAGTGAGCTTTTAAATCCGATTAATGTTTCTAATGAGTCCAGTGTTCAACATATTCCTATCAATAGTTCTGTGAATGTTGAAAATTTTGAAGTTTTTTATTCCGAGATCTCATTAGATGAGATATTTTCTGTGATTAAATCAGCTAAAAGTGGTAAAGCTGCAGGTTATGATGAAATTCCTATGGAAGTTTTAAGAAATAATAGTGTAGTAAACTACTTAGTGCTTTTGTTTAATATTTGTTTTACAAAAGGTATTATCCCTGATATGTGGAGAAAGGGAATAATTAATCCGGTTTCAAAATCATCTACAAAGGATCCTAGAGATCCCTCAGGGTATAGATCACATTGGCACTTCAGCTTATAAGTTGTATTGTAATGTCTTAAATAATCGTTTAGTTAAGTGGGAAAATGATAATAATATTTTGTCTGACAAGCAAAATGGTTTTAGAAAAAACAGAAGTACTGTTGACCATATATGTACTTTAACTTCTATTATTGAAAATAGAAAAGTACAGAATAAATCTACTTTTACTGATTTCATTGATTTTAGAAAAGCGTATGATTCGATTGATAGATGTTTACTTTTTGATAAATTGCGAATATTGGAATATGTGGTTATATGTATAATGCTTTAGTATCAATTTATTCCAATGTACAATGTTGTGTTCGAATTAATGGATTTATGTCAGACTGGTTTCAAGTTAAGTGTGGTTTAAAGCAAGGGTGTATTCTCTCACCTATGTTATTCAATTTGTATATTAATGACTTGGTTTCTTTTCTAGATACTTTATCAGTAGGTGTAACTATAGAAACTGACATTATAAACTGTTTATTTTATGCTGATGATTTGGTTTTATTGGCAGAATCTCCGTCGGATTTACAGTTACTTCTTGATAAACTTGAAGTATGGACTACGAATAATAAGATGTCAATTAACTTCGATAAGTCAAATATAGTTCATTTTCGTAATTCTACGACAAGAAAGACATTAGCAAAGTTCTCTTGTGCTGGTAATTCTGTGTCTGTTGTGGACCATTATATATACCTTGGTGTGTTATTACATGAACATTTAGATTGTTCCTTTACAGCGAAACGTGTAGCAGTCTCGGCAAATAGAGCCCTTGGACTTCTCATTGCAAAATTTAAATCTACAGGTGGATTGCCATTTAAGGCTTTTACTAAGTTATATGAGAACACTGTTGTTCCAATAATAACTTATAGCTCTGCCGTTTGGGGCTATAAACAGTTTCCTTGTATTGACGCAGTACCCATTTTTATCGGGCGCTCATATATCTGAGAAACTGAATAAGAAGAAGATTCTGTAAGAGTTATCTCTCTTTGTACGTATTGGACAGAAAGATGTTTGGTATTAAATTATGCAATTAACACGCACCGACCGCTGAGCCGTTGAGATAGAAAAAAATTTGATCATCTATCCATATCTACCAAGATAGCAGATTGTTGGTACCAAATTCATCGAAACCCATCATACCGTTTTCGAGTTCTGCACCGGACAATTTTAGTTCTGCACCGGACGATTTTAAGGAAACAAAATTATAAAAAAAAAATAATAATAATAATAAGAAGAAGAAGAAACAGAACAAAAACAATATGATTCCCCCACCTTTGGGTTGGGAATCATAATAATAATAATGACCAGTGTTGCACCCATAATTATGATATTATAACTGTACTATTAAAAAAAATGAAAAAATCGTGATTGTTAGAATACTAAAAAAAATAAATGTAAAACAAAAAGAAGAAAAGAAAAGAAAAAAAAGAAAATAAAGAAAAATAAAACAAAATAAAACAGAACAAAAAAAAAAAAAAAAAAAAAAAAAAAAAAAAAAAGGGAAAAAAATTGAGGGAAAAAAGTGAAAGAGAAATACATTTTATACTGTTGGAAATGCATTAAATAAAGCTTTGAAGCATATCGTCACTAAATCGTACAAAGCGTTATCGCACTGTGGTACAATACACATTACATATCGAACAGCCCTCGTAATATAAATGAAATGTAACATATGGTATAAATTTTATGCTATACAATAGGGTTAATTTCATGAAAAGTGATGGATTCTAGATCAAGGCTTTGTTCATTAACTCCAGGACTAAACCAAGGTCAAATTAAAAAAAAAGACGATAAAATGAATAAAATAATATAATTTGTTTTATGTTAAATGCCTCATAGAAATTTGTAACAGATACAAATTACACATATTTTTTCCTAATGATAAAACGCAATATACAATTTTCATTAATGTTTTGCCGTATTAAGTTATACATTCTAAAATATTTGGTAGAAAAAAAACAGGAACGGTACTAAATATCCTATAAAACTTACGTGTATTGTTGTAATTTGATTTATTTCATATTGATATTGCTGCAATTAAGATTGACTTGATACCACTTAGCCTTAAAACTAAACGAAGCATTTAAACCACTATAAAATCTTTGTTCTGTAATTTGTAATGTCTTTTATGACATATTTGCATTTGTTGTAATTATAGTAAAACATTTTATGTACGTTCAACTTTTGTTGCCTCTTTGGCGTGTGTCAAGGGTTACTTTGATTAACCAATATACTCAAATATACTCATCATTTGAGAAATTTACCCATATTTCAGTATATAAAATATAAGCTGGGGCTCAATACAGTTATTACAGATTTTGATATTTAGACGCCGCCATAGATAGAACGTCATCGAGTTCTTTAATATTTTACGCAATTTTGATGCGTATTTCAAATAAAATAAAATAAATAAATAAATAAATAATAAATAAGTAAATAGATAAATAAAATTTTAAAAAAATCATTAGGCAAAATATGAATTCACTTTACAGCAAAATCGATTTATTTCTCAAAATACATATAAATAAATAAGTTGCGTAAAGTTTGGTATCAAATATGTAAATAATCCGAGTAGCACAATGTAGAACACATGCTAAAATGTAAAAACAAACTGAGAAATTAATTTCTTTTTCCACAACGTTTCGGTATATAACATAGGACATAACCATCCTATAAATTTAGATTATATTTTGTTACATATTCTTATAATGCTATTGCTGATCACGTGTCATGTTAACTTTCTAGCGTTTATCTTAAACGCATAATGGTACCCACTATTTTGTTAAATGTTTCCACGTCACGTTTGAAAGATTGTAACAAACTGCTTTAAATGTGATCAAACTCAGGGTGAATTTACTTTTGAGACACTCGCCTCGCCTGTTACAGTTACAGGTCGGACAGACTTTTCTGCATCTTTGACAGACTCTATGCCAGTCATAAATTTCTTTCTCTACCTACGTTCGAACCGACTCATTAGATACCTTACCAGAACCATAAACTCTAATTTCTTTATGGTATGCGCAAGCGTCAAGTTGAAGAGACGTACAAAATTTCACTGAGTATATTGTGCAAATTTTAGTGGTTTTTAATAGACATTAATTGAAGATTTGGTTGAAAGAGGTGAAATGAGACGTCAAAACAATACTTGTGAGATTAGTTGTTTAGAGAACAGTTTAAATTCGCAGGAATTTGTTAGTGAGCCTCTCAGTCAAAACGGGGCCATGGACTATGTTAGAAATGTAATGGCGCCAATCAGTGTCACAGCGGTTGTTCACAAACGAGGAAGACAGCCTTCAAGACGTAAGTAATGTCACGTATAATACAACAGAAACCCCCTGCAAGGCTAGAAAAAGACAATTGTCTGACATTTCATTCATAAATGACAATAGCAGTAAAAAGTTCAAATGCCAGGAAAAATCCGCCTTGCCGGAAGTGGTATCCCCCCAGCTAACCGACATAACAGATAGGCAGGGAACACAAACACAAGATTTACATAGCCTAGTTCTACGTCTTACTAACGATGTCAGGGTTCTTAACGAGTCTGTAAACCAGAGAATGTTGACTTTTGAGAAATTTTTAGAGGCTAGATTGGGCGCTGAAATTAATAAAGTTGTTGATGAAAGAGTAGATAGCAAATTAGGTCAGTTCAAAAGTGAAGTGTAAAGAGACATAGACACTCTGTCAGAGAAAGTGGACACGATGAAATCGAAGAATGTCTATGGTAAACACAAAAAGTGCAGGTGTCAACAGGGAAATGAATATAGTTATCAGGAATCTCCCAGAAAGACAGGGTGAAAATCTTATGTCTAAAGTGAACGGTTTGATAAAAGATGGTCTCAAAATAAGTGATGTTAAAGTTTCATCGGTTGAAAGAAAGAAGAGTAAACACGAGAGAAAATGTGGTGTGGTTATTGCTAGGTGTAAATCGATGGAGGACAAATCTAAAGTTATGAGGGCCAAGCGGGTTTAAAGAGACAGTCGAAATTTTAAAGACATTTTCATAGAAAATGATATCCCTATTTCAGAACGCATTTTAAATTAGAACATTAAAAACCATAGTAAACACTTTTGGAAATGATAAACTTGTTTACCGGGGAAATCGTATGTAAGACGGTCACCGTCAGGTATCAAATGACAATAGTGAACTCGATAGAAATTCCTCAGGTAGGCAGTATACGGGTCACGGTCAGTCACGTGATCCAAGCGCACATCGGAATGTAAACAGACATACAAGCCGGAATGAAAGTTCAAGGTCATCTGAAAGTTCAAGATACAGACATGCTCGTTTGTATAAATGCGGAGTTTGGAATGTTAGGGGCTTCAATCATAGTAATTTGTCGGATAACTATGTTGTAAGAACTGGATGCATTGAATTTTGCGATCTTGATATTATAGGTGGTTGAAACTCATTTAATTAGAAAAAAGAAATTGGAATTTGACAATTATGTGTGGTTTGGTCATAATAGAACCAATTTACATAGAAACGCAAAAGTAGGTTCTGGGTGTTGGCTTCATGGTACGCAAAAGTTTGTTGAAAAACTTCAAAGTTACAATAGTGGATAAAAACTATGAAGGTATTCTCTGGTTAAACTTTCAGCATCGGACACTGCCATTTAATTTTTATGCGTGTGTATGTTACTTACCACCCGATCAATCTACAAGAAATGTTGACGTTGACAGTTTTTTCGACACGTTAACACAACAATATATTGTTTACAGAATAAAAACGCCGATTTGTTTATCTGTGGTGATTTTAATGCACGCATTTCTGATATGGACGACCATATTCCAGGTGTTGATATCCTTCCGGATCGTTTGATAGTGGACGACAAATCGAATAAGTATGGAGAATTATTTTGTGATTTCCTTATATCCGTGAACTGTTGTGTACTTAACGGCCGTAAATGCAAGAACAACGACTTTACTTACGTGTCAGAATGTGGGAAATCGGTGGTAGATTATTGTGTGGTGCCGTACGAATCTTTAGACAATTTTTCAGATATTCAAGTTAAAAGGGCATCTGAGCTGGTGGATCAAGCCGGTTGTATGACACTAGTTGGCAAAGGGTAAAAATACCCGACCATTCGATAATTTCTTGGACTTATAGCGTGAAGCATATAGTCGACCCAGATGTGGAAACTGTGGATCGGATGGATTTACCAATATCGGAAGTCAAGAAATATAATTTAGATACTGTGGATTCAAATTTTTTATCGGATAACATGGATATTACGTACCTTACCGAGGAGATTAATCAGATCAATACTAATCAATCAATACAGGATTCACTGAATAGGTGTTCAATGAATTTGTGGATATCGTTAAAAGTGAAATGGATAACAAACTGGAATGTAAAGTCTTCAATCCGGGTATTAAAAACAAAAAAAGGAGGATAAAAAAGCCGTGGTGGAATGATAATCTTACCGAGCTATGGAATAAAATGTCTAAAGCGGAAAAAGAATATACCATTCATCAAGGAAAAAATAAACATCTACGGAATTTATTTGTATCTGCGAGAAAAGTGTTTGATCGTCATGTTCAACGTGTTAAACGCTGTTACTGGTATGACCAACAACAAAAATTTCAAAAGTTGGAATCAGGTGATCAAAAGGCATTTTGGAAAGAAATTAATATTGGTTTAGGGAGTGAAAGAAAAAAAGAAATTCCTATGGAAATTATTACGGATAATGGTTCTGTTAATTCCAATGCATCTGATGTTTTAAATAAGTGGAAAGTTTATTTTAGTGAGCTTTTAAATCCGATTAATGTTTCTAATGAGTCCAGTGTTCAACATATTCCTATCAATAGTTCTGTGAATGTTGAAAATTTTGAAGTTTTTTTTCCGAGATCTCATTAGATGAGATATTTTCTGTAATTAAATCAGCTAAAAGTGGTAAAGCTGCAGGTTATGATGAAATTCCTATGGAAGTTTTAAGAAATAATAGTGTAGTAAACTACTTAGTGCTTTTGTTTAATATTTGTTTCACAAAGGTATTATCCCTGATATGTGGAGAAAGGGAATAATTAATCCGGTTTCAAAATCATCTACAAGGATCCTAGAGATCCCTCAGGGTATAGGGGTATCACATTGGCACCTTCGCTTATAAGTTGTATTGTAATGTCTTAAATAATCGTTTAGTTAAGTGGGAAAATGATAATATTTTGTCTGACAAGCAAAATGGTTTTAGAAAAACAGAAGTACTGTGGACCATATATGTACTTTAACTTCTATTATTGAAAATAGAAAATTACAGAATAATCTACTTTTACTGCTTTCATTGATTTTAGAAAAGCGTATGATTCGATTGATAGATGTTTACTTTTGATAAATTGCGAAATATTGGAATATGTGGTTTATGTTAATGCTTAGTATCAATTTATTCCAATGTACAATGTTGTGTTCGAATTAATGGATTTGTCAGACTGGTTTCAAGTTAAGTGTGGTTTAAGCAAGGGTGTATTCTCTCACCTCTGTTATTCAATTTGTATATTAATGACTTGGTTTCTTTTCTAGATACTTTATCAGTAGGTGTAACTATAGGAACTGACATTATAACTGTTTATTTTATGCTGATGATTTGGTTTTATTGGCAGAATCTCCGTCGGATTTACAGTTACTTCTTGATAAACTTGAAGTATGGACTACGAATAATAAGATGTCAATTAACTTCGATAAGTCAAATATAGTTCATTTTCGTAATTCTACGACAAAAAGACATTAGCAAAGTTCTCTTGTGCTGGTAATTCTGTGTCTGTTGTGGACCATTATATTACCTTGGTGTGTTATTACATGAACATTTAGATTATTCCTTTCAGCGAACGTGTAGCAGTCTCGGCAAATAGAGCCCTTGGACTTCTCATTGCAAAATTTAATCTA